>CM060464.1:31629601-32027101 GCA_030544235.1 Lepturacanthus savala
GAGCTTTGCTTTTCTGTATGAACTCTGGAGAAGTAAAGTGGTCATTTGGCTGGTTCAATTCCTCCAAAGTACATGTGAAAAGACATTTAAACTGTTGTGAGTTTGAATGTGGTTTTGTAGACGCCACCATCGGTGCACGAATATGTGAATGTCCACATATAGTGTAAAAAGCTTAGAATGGCTCACAAGAATAGAATAGAATGGTGTTAAACTAATACAGTTCATTTACCGTGGTTCATTGTGAATGGTAAAGTGACAGCTGACCAGCGTGTCACATTACGAATTAAAATGTATTCATCCATTTACCGTATTTTCCGGACTATAAGTCGCTCCGGAGCACAAGTCGCACCAGCCATAAAATGCATAATAAAGAAGAAAAACATATATAAGTCGCACTGGAGTATAAGTCGCATTTTTTGGGGAAATTTATGTTGTGAAGCAGAGGTAATTAGGGGGGCAATTGATTGTTTATCCAGTGGGTGCCGCTGTGTGATCGTCGTTTCCGCGAATGCGCGAGTTGTAAAAAGTGAAACTCAACATCTGCATTTGTGGTCCTTTGATTTGACAAGTTACCACAATTTATTTGATAAAATACAACACCAAGAACAGACAGATTTAAAATTTAAATGATGAACAATTTTAAATAAAACAGAATAGAGGCAACAACAGGCTGAACGGTATTCTGAGGTTACATAACACAACTGAGAACGTGCCTGGTATGTTAACATATTAAGAGTTATTCCGATAACTATAGCATCAATAACATGCTAAGAAGTTTACCAAAACCATCCGTTTCACTCCAAATACCTGGTAACTAAAATCCAATGAAATCTTCATACTCGGTGTCACTTCTCATCAACTCCTCTAACTCTGGAGGTAGAAGATGCGGCGCTTCCTCTCCTACGTCGCTGACGTCAGACGTCATATTTTACTACTTGCAGCTTGTAATCTGCAGAATATGATATTCTTTTCGGTGCCGTTTTTGTTAAGCCCTCCTCAGGTGTTTTTAAAAGTTACCGCCAATGTTGAAATTATCAACACAAGCTTAGAGCACCCTCTGGTGGTTTAGCGTGAAAATAACGTGAAATGATATACCGGTAATAATGCGTTAATAATTTCATACCGGAGGTCGCTCCGGTCGCTCCGGGGGTGTGACTTATACAGTCGCTCTGAAGTATAAGTCGCACCCCCGGCCAAACTATAAAAAAAAAAAAACGCGACTTATAGTCCGGAAAATACGGTACACACATCCATGCAACGTGCTGTAGCTCATCGGAGTAATTTGAGGTTCGTGTTTGGCTTAAGGACATATCAACAAGAACTGGATGAAACCCAGATCTTCTCATTAATGGAGGAGTCGCTGAGCTACAGTCATTAGTGTTTGTTATTTATTTGGTTTACTTTCATAGATAGGACATAATAATAATAGTTTTTGGTTTTGTGTAATGGATACTCTGGAAAATATGAACTCAAGTGAAAACATCTGGTACAATAAATCCAATACTAAGTAAAATTATCTTCATTTGTATTATTCCATTGGCAGAGGATTTAGCTAATTTCAAGTTTTTTTCCCCCCAGTTTTGGTCAATTTATTCTTGTTTCAATCAAGATTCAAAAAATTCAAAAAAAAGAAAATAATATTTCATGATGTTCCATTTTTTACTCATCTGAATTTTTAATATGAATCCTGAAAGGATTCCACCACATCCATTTTGTAACCATTGTATTGAATTTGTATTGTGTATTTTTTACATTTTCTACTCAATTCAAGTAGTAGAAAGATATTATCACTTGATGAGATTTTCAGAGTATTTCTTAACAGATAATAATGTGTCACAGTGACTTTTTATTCATACATTTAGTCTTCTATTCTTGGGGGAGACTAAACTCTTGACTCCACAATCAACTCCCTCAGACATGAGAGAATCCATCGTCTGATTCGACTCAGTGAGTCATCGAGCATGTTTCCCAAATGTTGATGCAGTCCTGCTGCCTCCTGGTTTCATTGTGAGATGTGTGTAAATGTTATTTGTGCAGTTTACTGGGTCGAGAGACTGTCATCGTCATCAAACCAGTGACTAAGTGACTGGAGGCAGAAGGAGAAGTTGAGTGTTATCTGCTGTGATTTATCTCTTAAAGCCAACATCATGTCCATCTCCTGTGAGAGATTCCTGCTGTGAGTGGGGCCGTCCTCCTTGCTCCATGCTCCTTGCTCCAGCTCCGCTGCTGTCACCACATAATGGTGTTTGCGGGGCCTGGTAATATGGCAAATCGATGCAGCGACCGCAAAAGGCCCGAATGCTATTTACTTTCACCTTGACTCGCTCATCTGAAAACAACCTTGAACGCAGCATCTCATCTTTGCCAGACACACGGACTATTTCTGTCAGGATGAATTCCTCTGTAATAGCACTGTGGTTATTGATATTGACTTTGACTGATGGGGCTTTTTTTAAGTCCTAATGATGTCAAATAGATTTTCTTCTAATGAGATATTTAAACATTTTCTGTCAAACTTCAGGCTATTGCCGGACTATTTAAGTCTGTGCCCTGCATTAACATCCACCACCAAACCAGTTCCTGTTACTTTGTTGACTTCCTGTAGTCTGTCATGAACTCACCACAGCTCATAATCTGCTGCTCTAATATCCGGCTAATGCACACAAACACACAGCTCAGTCCAGTTTCCATCTTTATTGTTTCTCACAGCGTGAAATTCAATAAAAAAAGGCTGCATGATTTAACAAAAGGGACAATTAAGATGTAGGATAAGATAAAGTGCTTAGCTGTTGGACTGAAAGGAAGGAAATATCTTCAAAGCCTCTGAATCACTGCTCATTCAGTGAGCAGTGACCAGTTAATCAGACCTTTGAAATTTGACTTAAGAAGGATGATGAGTCAAAATGACAACAAAGCTGGATGGAATAAATCAATCAATATATTTTGTATTGATCAGATGGTTGTATGTGATGTAAAATCTGTCTCATAACCAAATGATTTTCCCAGCTCTCATCAGTGATTTACAGCAGGCATCTTGTTGAAATTCACTCAGAGACAAAGTTAGAGATTTTCTGATGGAGGAATTTGAATCTTTAGCAGCTGCAGAGGCAGATATTCTCCCCAGGAACTGGTGGATATGAAACCAGAGCTAAAAGTGTAAATGTTGAATTTAGTTGAAATGAATGTTGACACTATAACAGCTTCATAATGTTTTATTATTCTGGTTCCATTTACTGTATGTCTGTAGTATGTTATGTTGTATAGGTACAAGAGAATTTATTAAACAACGTAATACATGCTAATATATTTAATATATAAAATATATGCAACATGGGTGTCTGACAAAGAAGGCTGCTGCTCACCAATGATATTTCCCAGTCAATTCCTGTTTTTCCTAATGAAATGTGCTGTTTATAGGATGTCAAAAATGTCATGCGGTGAAACCCTAAAAACTTGTTACCAGATATGGTACCAGAGTCTACATTCTAAACCTCTTAAAACTTCTTTTTGTTTTGTTTTGTTTTTAAAAGAAAAAGAAAAAAACAAGGTATCGACTAGTTTTATATTCTGGGTGGACTAAATATTTAAAATTTGAGCAGTCTTTTTTTTCTTTTTTGGTTACACCATTTAACATTTCATTCACATTCTGTGTGATTTTTTGATTTTTGTATAAAAAATGGTACAAATGGATTTCCAAATAACATGAAACTAATATGAACACAAAATGTACATTTTAAACACCTGAGGAATGCTTTTAAAACTGTATTTTAAAAGTTTTTGACTTTCTCATCTTGCCAAACATTATTTCTCACTGACAATGAATATACTGACAAGTGTCCAGTTTATGTGACAATATTAAAAACATGAAATGAAAACTTTGCAGCCCTTTATTACTCCAGTCTAGTTTGCTAACTTTCCAACGATGATGAACAATAAAACTAAACACCTCTGTGATAGAATCTAACTGTGTCTTTCTCTTCTTCCCATCTCTGCAGGTCCACCTGTAAACGTAACCTGCAACATTTTTATCAACAGTTTTGGGTCCATTGCTGAAACAACAATGGTGAGCTCAATTATTCTTAATATCCTTTATATAACACAGCCCGTCCGGCAGGTTTTGATAGTATTTATTCTTCACTTTGTGTGTGGATGCGGATGGTTGAGCAGTTAATGGAAAATGTCACATCTCGCAGCGGCTCCATTTTGGATCGGGTAATTCCACTCTGAAAAATGCGATTAATTGAAGCGACGGTGGCGGCGCCGGTATCCAGCACATCCAAAGTTTCATTTTTTATTTCCTTTCAAAAATTAAAAAGCCTTCTAAATGTCTCCGCCTCATTGAACCTGTCTCCCATTTCAACACTTCATTTGAAAGAGCGCTGCGTCCATTTGCATAACAACGTGACAGCTATGTTGTCGTGCCTGCTTGCGAGTGATGGGATGGAAATCTACGCCCATTCATTACACAGAAAATCCATTAGTGTTAATATTACTGAACCATCGCAGAGCAACAAAGGCCCAAAGCAGATATATATGTGTTTAACCACAGCAGCCACAAACTCTCTAACCTCCCTAAAATACATATTTCCATCCACCAAATGCAATAAGCTTGTCAGCTGTGTAAACATCTGCTGGTTGCATGAGTGTGGAGGACTAAGGTCATATCCTGAGTCCACTTTAGGGAAAATTTGGATAGTATTACATCCTCAGTATCTTTGTTTGTCTAAAATAAAACAGGATTTAATGTTTCTCAAGTTGTGGAGAGATTTTAAACAGCATATTAATAGCTTTAAAATTTCTACAGTTCCAGCTGCAGATGTAGCTGTCAGAACATGTTTTTGTTATTTTACAGGCTATTATATCATCACCTGAAACTAAAAGTACATAAACATCACTCTAATCAAATGTAGCTGTGGCTTGATATTTGATTTATTATATTTTATTTTCCTCAGTGTGCCATCTCCCTGACAACACAAGTAAACAACTGATATTACAGTCAGTAACATAGAAACATAGAGTAACCTAGAAATCTGTGTAAAATAAGCAGTATATTCGGTAGGGAAAAGTTTTCTTTTATTTGAACCAAATTGCAAATTGGTAAGAAGATGATAAAGAGAATTGGATTGGTTAAGAGCTAGTAATATTCCATATTCCAAACAATGTCATGAAAAGGTAAAAGAGAAAAAGGAGTGAATTGATCCTACTCAGTATTGTGTGTGGAAGCCTGATTCATCATCTTCCTCTGTAATTCCATTGTTGTCCAAAAACTATAAAAACACATCAATGAGCTGCAACATAGTCACATATTCCTTGTTGTTCCAAGAACAAACACACTGTAGATTACAGTCCTGTTTCCAGAATTACCCACTATAGCATCAAATGTATATTAATCTGCAGCTGAAAATAGTCCCTAACAAATGCACTATTTGGTCCAGTTGGTGTAACATTTGTTAGAAACTACATAGTTTTGGAAAAATGAAGGAAGGGAAATATATATTTGTGATGTATTCTAAAGATTTATGTCTTCAGTATAACACAAGACCATCATGTTTTGGACTTTTCATTGGAAATGTTGGTAATAGCAAAAAAGGAACTGTATTAACAATATCAATCATACCTCAGGCCTCTGGAGAGTCACCCTGCTCACTTAAAAAAACCTAATCATCTCTGTAAATCACACATAAATACATCTATATATCAACGATACTCTGCTTCCTCTGCAGATTATATACAAGTCTGAGTCTGTACATCTTAGTTAAAATATATAGCTACAACAATACAAAACCAAGTCTTTAGTCTCTAACAACCCTGAGACAATTGTTAAGCACCAATTTGATGGAATTTCCTCACAATCTACTCAAAAGATCTACTGTCATGAACAGAAAAGCTACTGTAAAACCTGGAAGGAATGGAATCAGTGAAACTGCCCCTGGTGGAATGACTGTGTGAGTTCTCATGGGGAGATTCAGAATAAGCCGAAATCCTTTTTTTGAAAATTAATAAAAATCCAGCTGGATAAGAGTTTCCACTGGACTCATGTCCTGAAATGTATAAATTCTTGGACTGAAAATATAGTTCACATATTTCAGGTCATTTATAAATAAGAGGAACAAGAGTGGTCCAAATCCTTGTAGTGTCCCACAATCCTTAGACTTTCAGATAAGAGCTAACATATCTTGACTCCTGCATTATTAAAACCAACAAATAAAATATCATGATATAATGGCTTCTGCGGATATATGAGGCATTATCAAGGTAAATATGCAATTATTTGCAAACATGAACAGAAAAGAAATCTGAACATTGGATAAAGCCGGTTCTGCTGAAGTTGACCCTCAGAGTGAGAAAAAACACTTCGATGAAATGGCTGTGAAATTCCAATGTTTCATTTCTTTTACACATGATATCTAATCAAATCCTTAGTTACAGTATCATTTCATCATATCAACATCTAAAATACCTCAGAATTAGTGCAATAGTGTTTTTTCTGCCACGTCTCACCTATCAAGGGAAAATAAACAATTCTTCAAACATAGGAAGGATGGGCAAATACAGAAAATTAAAGACTGAAGAATCAATCTAGTTCTCAATGTTGTTTATTCTGTGTGTGTGTGGGGGGGGGGGGGGGGGGTGAAATGTGAAACAGGACATGGGTTTATTTTGCTCAGACAATGGATGATTGGACTTGAAGCTGCTGCTTTTCTGTTTTCAGAAACCTATAATTGTTACAGTTACAGCAGAAAGAAACACAAAGGAAAGAGCAGTCAGAGATATTCGAGGAAGCAGAAGATGTATGAATAGAAATAAAAGCACCTGCAGCGAAGACACAGGATATCTCGACTTGAACCTCCACGGCACACACACACACACACACACACACACACACACACAGATGGCTGCACTGGAACTGCTGGCTGCTGCAGATCCTTGTTACGCTGGACCAAGTCCACATTTTCCGTCCTGCAGAAGCAGAATCGATCCTCGTCACATGCAAGGAGGGAGGGAGGGAGGGATGAAGAAGAGGACGTCAGTCTGTTAGACATTTACAGGAGGTTCCTCATGTCTTCAGTTAAAGGAGTATAGTGTTTTCTTCTATCTCCGTTTTTTTTTCTTTCTTTCTCAAGACCTAAAACACTGCAAAGTAGAAGCAACATCATGAACAGTAATCAGCTCAAAACAGACAAAACACTCAAGAGACAGTTCAGGACATTTCACAACTTTGACCACATCAACAGATTTTCAATTCCTGAACAACATTGACAGATAAAAGGGAAGATTTTCCTGAAGGATCCAGTGTTTTAATGTGGAACAGAAAAATCATTTTCAGGACCAGAATTTATAATGGACATCAGAAGACAAACTAGAATTATATAAATACTTTGGTCATACCAAACACAAAACTACAACACAGTACATTCCAAAGATGAAATCCAACCAAACCATAAATGTAACATTTTCTATGAAATATTGTGCCTATAATGCAATAAAACCTGCACCAGGGAAACATGAAGGAGCTTCAACACGCAGAAAAAAATGAACACAATATAAGAAAGAAATAGGAAAAAAACAAAACCAATAAAAGACAAATCTCAAATCAGCAATAACTGATCACTGCAAACATACAACACATTTTATGGACCAGCAGAGTCATCCACATCGACACCCACAAATATCAAAAGGGAAGGATGATGAACCAGGATGAGGAGGAGGCCACACCCCTCTAACATTTGAGTCCAATGGTGGTGATATCTGGCACCTGCATAGGTTGGCTGTATGCTTGGTAGAGGTTTGCACTCTTAGAGTGCTTTTCTAGTTTATCATTGAAATGAACTGCATCCAGATGTTTATTTGTTGTTTTAAAGGTCATCATCTCACAGGTCACACACTACTCCAAGTCATTTATTTAGTTTTCTCTACTGTTTCTACAGATTCAGCTCTTGCTCTTTGTCATGATATCAACTCATGAAATTGAAGCAACACTGTAGAAGTAAATTCAGTGTTTATAGCTGCAGCAGTTACTATGTTTTATTGCGTTACCATTTTGCAGTTCTTGGTTGTAAATTGTATTTTAGTTCTTGTCTAACAAATAGGCAGCAACTGCTGCCTACTTGAAATTAACTCTTGTAGATTGTGTCATACTGTTGCTGTATTAAGTTTGTGACAAACAACTTTTGTTCTGGATAAAAAAACTGTCGTTGTCAGAGCTCAGACATCACTGGGGCCTGTGACCTCGGAGCAACATGTCAATCAATCTGTGAACGCAGAGTAAACTTTAGGATGCTGAGCTTCTCCCACTGAGGATCAGAGTCAGTGTTGTTGCTCTGATCTCTCAGAGGGTGGATTAGAAACAAAGACAACCAAGTACTGAAATAATTGGATTTATCTGGTTCTATCAAAGCAGAAAATCCATTTAAAAGCTCAAGAGGCGAAACGCAGAGTGAGCAGGAAGCCAAGGACGAGATCTCGATGCAGTGATGGTCGCAGTGTGTATCTCTGGACCACAGAATCCCTACATCACACACACACACATACAGTGCTGCTGGGGCTGGAGCATAGTGATAGATGGAGTTGGTAGAATGGCGCAGTGCTTGTTGAAGTCCCGGCGGTACACAGCTTTATTCCTGCGCTCACTTTCTCTCTCTCACACACACACACTGACAGGCACGCAACCCCTTTCTCTCTCACTCTGTCTCTCTGTCTCTCTCTCTCTCTCTCTCTCTCTCGCTCTCTCTCTCTCTCTCTCTCTCTCTCTCTCTCTCTCTCTCTCTCTCTTTTCATCCTGCCCGCTCACTCATTTTCTGCCTCTTACTTTCCTCTCCTACTAAACACGTGTGCACATGCCAGCCTCAGTCAGTGTTTTTGTCTCTTTCAACACACACACACGCTTAAACCCCAAACACACGATTAATCCTTTTTGTTTTTGCGCAGCTTATTTTTATCAATGAAGATATAGAGTGTTATATAGTGTTATTGTTCTTGATTCAGTTTGACACAACTTTCTTTAACAATTCAGATAAAAGATAAAATAATCTAGTGTGATTGCGAATGTTTTTTAAAAGTCAGAAACCGGCATTTTAAAAAAGTGACAAGTCATATAACGAGATGTGGGAATAGCCAGCGGACCCTCTGCCGGTCAGGAGTCACCAGTGTCCGTTACAACTGTTGTGACGTTGACTGTTAACGCACAGGTTTGGTGTGGTTCAGAAATCACAGTGTGTAAGCAGAACCAAACCAAGCAATAAATGATACAATGTTACAAGTTTCAGCTCCACAAGCGAACCGAGTCCACTTGGTTAGAAATGAAAGCCACCTAGGTAGGACAAGTTTGACAAAAACAAACAATGCCAGGTATTTGTCCCCTTTAGAATAAGTTTTTCTATGATTACTTTTACTGAGGTAACTTTCTGTTGGGATACTAGATGTCCAAATAAATAACAGCGAAATGTACAATCAAACAATAATTTATATCATCTTAAAAATCCATCAGCAACCAAATGTTCGTTACCACAGATATAAAGAGGAAGAAAACCTGACTGAGGTTGGAGCTAATTCCATTTTCCTAATATTAGCTAATTTAAGATGTGACTATACCCAATATTTCTATAAAGATTTTGGCACCAAAGTAATCTGAGTTTATATAGTAAAGTTACCTTCTTGAGTGAAAAGGGAGGGGGGGGGTCAATGATGGGGAGATGCTGTAAAAAGACAGAATATAACATTATGTAGGGGTTAAATGACAAGAAAAATAAACAAATGAGACACATTCATACTGCTTATTGATGAGTTTTAGAGCCAAAATGTCCACAGACACAAATAAAGACTGAGTTCAATGAAAATCTGGATCTGGATTTTGGTTGTAGCATTGTCCTCTTTACACAGAATTTCTCTTTTATCCCCTCACATGGAAACCTCGATCACTTTATTTCCCTTTGTCATTCCCCCTTCTTTCTTTCTCTCTCTCTCTCACACACACACACACTCTTTTATCTCGCCTCTCTTTCACCCTCCCTATGAAGGCAGCCGAGCACCATGAACAGGCTCTCAGCATTACTTAAAGTATTATTTCCTGCTTTATCCTTTTCTCTCTCACTTTCTCTTCATCTCTTCCTCGTTCTCCCTCCTCCTGTTCAGTGGGAAGTTATGACTGTACCGTTCACATCACTGGATTGTTCAGTAGCAGTAAAGGGATAAAGATAATTAGTTAATTTTATTCTTAAGGAAACACTATGTGTAAGACTAAGAAAATAGATAACCACATGATTTTCACATGCTTTCAATATTATTGTGTGAATATTGACTGTCAGAAGTAAAGACAGATGTAGTTTGTAGTTTAAACATTAAACTCCATCACTAAGAAATAATCAACTGTTTGGTAACAACATCAACATATCAACTTAAAGGTCCAGTGTGAGAGGTTTAGTAGAATATAGCAGAACAGACTTGGCAGAAATGGAAAATAATATTCATAAGCGTGTTTTAATTAGTTCTCAAAATGAGAATTGCTGTGTCTTTTTCTGACTTTAGATCAAGGGTCTCAAACTCGAGGCCCGCCGGACACTAGTTTGAGGCCCCCGCCTTGATATTAAAGTTTAATGTTAGTGCGGCCCGCGCGAGTTTAGTACGGTGGCCGAGAACCCTCAATGCTGCAAATAAAAGAAACGCTGCAAACAAAAAGAAACGGCGCTGCAAATAAAAGAAAACTCCACGCCGGAAGTGAATTACCGGGGACTATTATTGGCGGTGCACCTGTAGTTTTTATGTGAGTGAAGAAGAAGAATACGAAGAAGAGGAGGTGTTGTAAACATAGACATATATACGTAGACGCCGCATGGAGCGGATTTGTCCGCTGCTGCACTACGTCAGCGTCGCCGCCATATTGGGTGTGGCAAAGCTGCACTGTAAACAAATACAAGTAAACGGACCTAATTTCATAAAGCGCCTCTCTACAAGAAACTTGTGTTAATTATTCATTCACACATACACTACTATACTTGACAAACAGTAAGAGACCACAATGTATGTATATAATCTTGATTTAAGATTTAAAATAACCCCAAAGTTCGGTGAATATCAAACTTAATAAACTGCGGGTTGGATTGACTACACTACCCGCGGTGCAGAAGACCCTAAAAACTAAAAGTTAATTTAAAAATGTGTTTAAATTTTGCCCAATCTGGCATTTGCATCATCACAGTCAAGGTTATCCACAAGAGAATGTTCAAGATGGCAAAATTTGCCATAAGAATTGCAACAGGGTTAATCAAGTAAATGTAATTTAATATGGAGCAGGTTAACAAATAGAGTACAATCAAGCCTCAAAGAACAAAGACAGTAAAAAATAATTCATACGCGCACACACACACACAATATGTACACTATAAACATACCATTTTTTTTGCAGAAATGGCACTAAAACCCTTTAAAAAATAATGTTTTTGCACATTTATTTTCTTATGTTGCCACTCTGCAACTGTAATGTGTCAAGTTTGGCAATGTGATGCAGCCTTAATTTGTGGAACACAGAAACAACCAATGACATGAGCACATAGTGATGGTTGTCGATTCCAGACTGAATGTGACCACCCAGACCAAACACATCCTCAACAACAATGTCTGCCCATACAAACTGACTGATAAACAGCACCTTTACAGCTTGCCCAGACAGTGATTGGTGAATAAAACGCTCAGCTGATCTGACCACCCTCACTGTGCCCTCAGATGGAATCATCAGTCCCCCCTTATTTTTTAGCTTGAGCAAGTGGTAACCCGAATCAAATGATGCAGGTACAGCATCAGTCACCAGGCTACCACGGCACACATCACAAAGCATTTTTTCAGAATTTGGCAAACCACAAATCCTGAAATGTAGACAAGGCCACCAAAGCGGGTTGGCAGGTAGCTGTGGTCAGACACAATGGCAGGAATGTTGGCGAATGGGGATGGGATCTCTTCAGTAGCTTCTACTGCTGGGATGACGTTTCCACATTTCCTGACACGCTTGGAGACACCCCACATCGCACCATGAGCCGGGGGAAAATGGCTTGAAACTGGCATGCTGAAGGGTTGTTATTCCAACCCCCTGTGAAAACATAAACATAAAAACAGCACTTTCACATGAATTACCGTTTTAATTTGCCTTTTTAAAAAAATATATATATATATGGTATACTCAGGAACTCCAAGTGATCTTGGCTGAAGCGGTAGGTGCAGATGTAGCGCTGCCGCTGAAACTGTTCAGGGACCATCAGCGTCAGGGTGTCAATGATGAATGATGATGAATCCCAACACTCAGAGGTACCTTCACAAGAAATTGTTTGGTTAATATTAGAACAATATAACCCCAAGACAGCAGAATGATTTTGTTCATTTATAAATGTGAAAACAACAAGGAGCATAGTGTAATAAAAGATCAACAACATCAACATACTTACCATTATGTTGCCTCAAAAAACAGAAAACACTGAAGTCCAACGTATATATGTCTATGGTTGTAAAGCAGAAGTAATTAGGGGGCAGATAATTGTTTCTCCAGTAGGTGCCGCTATATGACCATTATGGCCGGCAAGGATGATTGATGAAGAAGACTGGAGGTTCCGCGCATGTGCGGGTTGTTGTTCTCCCCGTGACTGAGAGGGATTTATCATTTTTTTCTAATCCGGATAAAAAGTGGACACTCATTTTCTTTGGCAAGTTACCACATATTTTTGGAGGAATACGAAGAAGAAACAATTATTTGCCCCCTAATTACTTCTGCTTTACAACACCTCTTCTTCTTCGCTCACATAAAAAACTACAGGTGCACCGCCAAGAATAGTCCCCGGCAATTCACTTCTGTTGTGTAGTTTTATTTGCAGCGCTATTTCTTTTTGTTTGCAACGTTTCTTTTATTTGCAGTATGGAGGGTTCCCAGCCACCGTAGTTAGCATTACCTCAGTGCTGAATAGTTAGGTCTGTGTCATTCGAATGCCGACAGCTTCGGAGCACCCGGACTTTACCGGCAACGTGACCGTGCCCACGGTGCCCAGCACCAGCCTGAATACACGTGGAAACCACGGATGTAAACAGCCCGCCGCTGCTGCCTTCGCCAGTGCTGCTGAATACACATTTAAAGAGATAAACAACACGCCGGTGTGGCTGAATGCACATTTAAACAGATAAACAACATGCCGGTGTGGCTGTCACCGGAGCCGGGTGCTCCGAAGCACCAGACCTGACATTACACACGCGCAAGAACGGGGAAAATGAGTGCTAAGAGGCTAACATGGAGCTAACACTATTACATACGCACACAAGCGAAGTTTTGTGTGTGCATTCGTGTTAGGGTTAGCTCCATGCTAGCCACTAGCCTAACTTTTCAAACTTTATTACTTTTTTTATTTAATTAACTTAATATTAAACTGCCACCACAAACACTGTGTTTCCATGGTTTCTGACCTTCAACCAATCACTATCTGTGCCGTGCTGACGTCATATGTAGGCGCAGGACCCTACCTTCCAGCGGAAATGACGTTCTTTGTACGTCAGCTGAACACTAAAACTGGCTGGAACTTAAACACAACAGCGAGACAGTGGAATTATATATATATATATATATATATATATATATATATATATATATATATATAAAACCTGATGCGGCCCAGCCTCAACCAGACCCTAGCTCCAGCGGCCCCCAGGCAAATTGAGTTTGAGACCCCTGCTTTAGATTGTGCAGTTGTTCTTCTACATGAGGACTGGGTCTCCCTCTCTCTCTCTCTCTCTCTATATATATATATATATATATATATATATATATATATATATATATATATATATATATATATATATATATATATATACACACACACACACGAGTGGCGATTTGTGATCTTTCAAACAGGGGAAGCTCATATTTGCTGTACATCATAAACATGTTATTTACAGACATCCCAAGTCCAAAAAAGTCATTTCAGGGAGATGTTTGTCATTTATGGAGATGTTTACTGGAACATCTGGGAGACTTGGCCCAATGTTAGCATTGTTTGCTATCATATCTGCTAGCTGGTCACTAACCGAGTATGATTGCACTATGGAACGAAAGGTAATTAAAACTAGAATAACAACAATAACAATAAGAACAAGGAAACTTTAATATTTATAGAACAATGAAATATGAGTGATTTATTTACAGTGTAATAGTGAATTATTTCCCTCTGGAAAGGCCAACAAATAGTCTGTTTTTGTCATTTGACTTCACATGGAAAATCTGTGATGGGACTGAAATCATGCAGCTGAGGTGACGTCATGCGAGTGAGAGTAGCTCCGTGATGCCCGCGAGTCGGATAAAATATCCCGGATTTTATACTATGCGAGTGTTTCTTTGTTTTTGTTTTGTTTTTATAAATATGCAATGCGAGTGAGAGCGTGCAGGCAAAACAGTAACTCGTGCAATATACGTGGATCGCTTGGATTCGATTGCGCAGGCACGCGAGCGAGCGAGAGCGACATGATCATTAAACATCTCCCTGAAATGACTTTGGAACCTGACTCCAATCACCATGCATTACCACTACATTCTGATTTTCATCCAATCAGCATGCGGACGCTCAGCGTCCAGGCCCCGCCCACACCCCCATTGACTCCCAGAGACGCTCAGCGTCCGGGCGGGCTCTAATTTTCAGCATTTATCCAATGGGCACCGAGTTTCGAGGCGATGAAAAAAAAGCCCCATTCACTCTCAGAGACGCTCAGCGTCTATGGGGAAATGCATTGACCAGAGACCAGGTAGCGGTATGGGAATGTACGGACATGTACGGACATGTATAATTTATTTATTTATGATAAGTAGCTGATTCTGAAAGAACTCTTCAAGATGAACATATTCTAACAGATTTATAGTCAATAAAATGTTAATACAGCTGCACAAATTTGGCCATTTATTTTTTGACAGGGCAGGGGAAGTTCAGCTTCCCTTGCAGTCTTAAAGAACACACTCACCAGCTACTTTATTAGGTACACCATGCTAGTAACGGGTTGGACCCCCTTTTGCCTTCAGAACTCCCTCAATTCTTCGTGGCATAGATTCAACAAGGTGCTGGAAGCATTCCTCAGAGAGTTTGGTCCATATTGACATGATGGCATCACACAGTTGGCGCAGATTTGTCAGCTGCACATCCATGATGCGAATCTCCCTTTCCACATCCCACAGTGTTGGTGGTGATGTGGCTTATTTTGAGTGAAAACAGCATCTTCCTCTCTCTCAATGCAGCGAGTGGAGCAGATGTGCTGCCATAATGTGTGAGTCTCCGTAACCTCCTCTTCCCACCTGAGCAGCATCCAGGGAGCCGGCAGGCTGCTATGACAGGCGTGGAATTGGAATATGGCGGATGGTGTTTCTGTGGTTATTGTAGTTGTTGTTGGAGGAAGAAGAGGAGGAAGAACAAGAGAAGATTGCAGTTTTTCATGCGCGGTTTACTGCCTGAGTTAAATACAAGCTGAAATGAGTGTGGTGTTGTGTAAGTACAGCATTTCCTGCTAATGGATTCATGGTGGTGGCGGATGGTGATTTCAGGGTGTCACTTAACAGTGTGATGGGTTGTTAGACCCTACAGATGCTGTCAGAGCCCCGCTCTTTACTCCACAACCTGTATGCAGACATCCTGCAGCGTTTCTCCTCAGGAGGAGAAAACATATTCAGCATAGAGCTGCTTCAGTGAGTTTTAATAAACTGATTACTCAGTTTAGCAATCTACTCTGCAACTGTGAATGAATCCCTGAAATTAATCATTTGCTCCCTCAACTTAGGTTTGCTTCATTTGAATCCTAGAATGCAGCATCGCCATGGAAATGTTCATCCCCCTGCAGCCGTGAAGCGGCTCTGACCCATGACGCTGAGGTTTTATGGAGCGGATGACTTCTGCAAACAACTTTGTATTTCACAGACAAATCTTAGGACAAAATTAAATGTATGAATTCATGGAATATAATGCTCAAATTGTATTATTTTAAGAGACTTCTTCTAGTGTTCTGACAAAATGAATTAAAATCAGAAGCCTGGATCCAGCTTTCACTCAATAACTCAGTTCAATAGGAGTTTAAAAAAAATTAAGGGATAGGTTTTGTGAATCATAAACAAAAACAACCCATTGCAGCGTAATAGGCTGCTTTACAACACCAGAACAAATCACTGTTTAGACTGTCTGTCTGTTTAGGTATAAATAAACTTTAAAGATCATGGTTTGTGTTAATATTAGAGCTGTCATTTTAACGCGTTAATTTGATTAATTAATTACGCCGCAATTTAACGCGTTAAAAAATTTAACACAATTAATTATGAGTATCAATGGTGATGAAAATCCCATGTTAAATAAAGAAAACGATGTACTAAAGTCACATTAGTTACATTATCCGAGTGCTGGAACAATTCCAGTGTGCTCGTTTCAGTGTAATCTATACTGTTTCGGTGTATGGAGCAATAAGTCTGAGCGCATCTCTGGTTGCTATGCAACGCAAGGCGAGCCGAGCTAAACAAATGTGTTTCTGGTTGGCTGATGGACAGGTGGTCACGTTATCAGCATCGCTAATTCTGATTGGTTCAAACCACACGTGTTTGCTCTCACAGAGCAAAACTATGTTGGCACAATGCAGCGCAAAATATACGACTTCTATTATTCATTTTTGAATTGCTATATTGAGCTTAAGTGACTGCTTTATTTTATTTCAGAATTTTATTTATTTAATTGAATTGTTGTATTTGTTTTACATTTATGAATAATGCACTTGGTCTAACTGGTTTAATGTGTTGGACCTTTACTTTTGGATTTAATTCATGAAACAGAGTTCACCAATAAAACATTGGATTTCAGATCTTCTCTTCTTACTGTATTCAGTTGATTAGTCATGCACTACAATTTATTAATATCCTAGAATTCAAATTCTTTATCAGGAGACCTTTAGTAGATATGACATTAAAATGCAATTAATTCGATTAATTAATTACAAAATACTGTAATTAATTCGATTAATTTTTTTAATCGATTGGCAGCACTAGTTAATATATAACTTTAAATGTGGTTAGTGCTTCCATAATGTTACACAACCTTCATCATCATGGCCACTAACACCACATTATGTTTGTTTATTTAGTTTTTTAAATTGATATAGAAATTCCCTGGTTGAGTCCACATTTTTCCTGCTTTTTGTCAGTTAGTTTACAAAAAATACTAACCCCCTAGTAGACAACATTAAAGTAACTATAGGTCCTTTTTGACAACTTAATTTACAAGCTGTTCCGAATCCCACGTTTCAAACCTGCCTGTGTAAAATAAATATAATTTGAGGGATGAAATTATCATTTTCATGGAATTTGCAGAAAACTTTGAGGCCACAAACAAGTAATTTGAGAGAAAGGATCTTATTTATGATAATAAATGTGAAGCTGCCAACTAAATAGCCGATTGGAAGTTGTTTACTGTTTCATTAGTGTGACAAACAAAAAGAGATACAAGCGATCATGAAGCAGGATAGATGAATTGTAAAAGCATTTACTCATATTTTTAAATGGTAAATATACAAACATAGATTAATGGGACAGAAGAACTAAACATTAACTTTGTAAAATGTGTCATTTGTGTGAGGGAAAATTCATCATACTATTTGTCCTTAGCTCTTGGAGCTTCTCATCTCTCCATAGTGTTGGCTCACACTTCTCCTCCAACGAAAAGGTCAAACCCATTTGTTTCATGTGAGCTATTCAGTATAATAAACTGTTATAAACAGAGAAAGGGGTGCGCGCACACACACACAGACCCAGCCTGATTGGGACTTTAAATGGCACCCGTCTTGGCCAAACCTCATCCTTGCAATGTATTTCTGCTGTGCTACGGAGCTTAATGAAGGCTTCAGTCTGGACGAAGTGGCCAAGCTCCATATTCTGAGAATAATTGACAATAAGGGAGATGGAGGGTGAGCGAGCTGCCACCAACAGCTGAATAAAGAGACTACAGATCTGATTGTGGAACAGGGGATGGAGTATGAGGTAGCAGATGACTATACGATTGTCAGGTTCAAACAACCTAAAACATTTAAAACACAGACACAAAAAGGAGACAAACGCTTAAGTTTTTACTCGCGAGGAGAACAGACAGAGATGTGCTCGGTGACAAATCTCCACCCTGTTCTGAACACACTCTGCCGGGCCTCCTCTATTTATTCCTTAGGGTGGTCCCTAGTTACATACAAAATTTGCTCTAAGGGATGGGGTAATGAACAGTAATAACGGTCAACAATTTTTACAACAGTGTAATAGACATTCTTCCTTTATGATCTAGCTCTAGGACACAACAAACAGATCAACACAGTTCAAAAGGTCCTCTTGCTTGTGTCACCTGCAGCAATGTCCCATCGTTGTAGTTATTTTCTTGGAATAGCATAGCAAGACACACACACACACATTTATATAGTCATGGTATGCAGTACAAAGAGTAAAAGAATGTAATAGAGTAAACATGGGATAACTTATATAATTATTCTAACAACGATAAAGCTCTGAGGGAACAGCACTTAATATCCTCTACCTGCATTGATGGATGGATGGATGGATGGATGGATGGATGGATGGATGGATGGATGGATGGATGGATGGGTGGATGGATGGATGGGAGAGAGAGAGAGAATGAGGAAATTTGACTTTTAAAACCTTTGCTTCCATTTTAGGAAACAAGTCTTTTAAAACTGAGGGTTAGGGGAGGGTTACCTCAGACTCAGCTGTTTCTGCTGGTGGCATCTTCACAGATATTCACCATAATGTGCATTTCTTTAACTTCATCCCAGACACTATAACTCCTGCTCAAAAGCAGAAGGATCTATCAACAATATACATGATTCAAACAAATTCAACCTCTTCCATTTCTATTATTTTTATTTCAGCCTAATGTCACCTACATCGCTGCCTTCTGACCAAACTACCTTTGCTCCAAACTAGTTCAGGGAAACAGTCCATGTTTACTTTTTTTTGTTGATAATTCTGGTAGGAGATATTGGTGTTGGTTTTGGTCTCATCATCCATTGCTTCAGCTTCAATTGATCTGTAGTGAGTTTCAGCTCATTTTTAGCAGCAACATGACCACTTTACTGTTTCAATCTCAGCGTCTAATATTAGTGTTGTTTTGGGCCACAGCACTTTATACATTACCTGCTCCACACTAAACAGCAAATACACAAAGTTACTGCAGACGAGCTGGTGAGCATAGTGAAGCATTTAGCAGCTAAAGAGCAGATGTTTCCCTCAGAAGCTGCTAGGAACAAAAACAGAGCCAACGGAGAGAGAATATTCACAGGAACACAACTCCATACGTGTGAATTACAGCAGGATCAACAAAACACCTAGAGTCAGGAAACCAGTTTTTCAAATACCAGTTTTGTTGATTGAACCATAACTAGTCCATCATAATGATGTGAGATCAGAAATTAAAAAATCTTAAGATCTTAGGAACAGTTGTTTTTGAAAACAGTGAGCATGTCAGCACGATCATCACCTAAAGTCTCAAATTAGAAAAATTTGACAGAGTACACACACTAACACACATGTATTGTGCACACACATGCATACACGCTCACACACACACAATGAGATGTATTGATCTTGGTTTAACATCGAAAGCTGAAGGTCTTACGGCTGCCTGGTGTTAAAGAAAATTCCACAGTCTAGTAGAAGTTTGCTGTATGGTGGTAAATTATTCTCAGTATTCTATAGAGCATGGTGGCGAATCTTATTGTTAACAGAGCAAATCTGTTACAGAAAGTCACCTCGTATGGTGGTGGGTCTGTAGCTTATATATCATAAGATCAATCACAAGGAAAACAAAAGATATCTGAATAAGAACAAGGAAAGGAAGAAGGTTTTCTTTCAGGGAAAGAGAGAGAAAGGTTCTTCTGTAGTGAGTTCACACCTAAGGGGCGAAGGGGTGATTGAAATTCAGGTAATCTACAGTCACATTTAGTCTAAACAAGAAAAATATATCCTGTCTCCATGTAGTTACCACATTCTGTCTAATCAACAGCCCCTGACTTCCACATCTAGGTGAGCTCCAACACATGAACTCAGCAGTCAGGAAGAAAAATAACAACTAAAGGGTCAACTCTGCAGGGGTCAGAGGAGACAGACAAATTTGTCATATAGAACATCTTCTCACAGCTGCTGGATTGAACTCCAGTCACCTCCAACTCAAGGTGGATAAAACCTTTTAAAACCGCATCTGAATTTCTGAATGATGCAAGTCTGATCAGAGATCATGCACAGAAACCATTTGACTCCAATGTCCATATTCCTAAAGATTTTTCGTGCAAAGAGTTGCTCCTAGTGGCCAAATTCTAAGAAAATTCTTAGAATCTTGGTGTTTTCTTAGAATTTCTCATAAAAATTAAGAGTAGATCCTAGTAAAGATAGAAGCTATTCCAAAAGAATCCTACCTCCTAAGAGTACTCCTAAAGTGAGATCTGTTAGGAGCAGGGAAGAGGACTTTTAACCAGCTTAGGAGTTCCCTAAGCAGAGGACAAAATGGTGGAGGGGAGAGGCAGAAGAGATATTCTCCAAACACTGGAAGACAGTGAATTATTAAAACGCTACAGATTGGATTGCGGATCTCATTAGATCAATTGAGCCAAAAGCAAACACTGTTCCTCAGTCCAGTTTTCCAGGTTTTCTTGTTCTTTTTTTCTCCATTGTTGTTCACTAGTTTGTCGCAGATGTAAAAGCCAGACAAACCTACTTCTTATACACTTGTCAGCAATCAAGGACATTGATGAAAGCTGTGCTCTGTTACTCTCGTTAATACCAATTTAAGTTGAGATGTTGAAAGTTGAAAGTACAAAAGCCTGCAATTAATAAAAGCAAATGAATATAACCATCACTATGTGAATATGTGGATATTCAGCAGGATTATTTTATAGGACAGTTTACTCTTCATTTAACATGCATTTTCTTTTATGTGATATGTTATTTACAATTACACAGTCTTCATAAAATTAGATTCCATGATTTAGTTGATCAATTTGAGGGTCCTTCCTTTGACTATTATCACCAAAAGTAAGTTTTTTTATCCAACTTTTAGGATCAACCAATCACAGGTTTGGAAATGGTGACTCATACCTCCTCACTAAGATAGGAGTTTCTGTCCATTCCTTGCTCACAGTTCTCCGAGAATGTTCTGGAATCACTCCTAAGCTAAGACTCCTAGCTGGGAATTTTTAGGCTAAGTTAGGAGCTCTCTGAGAGGATTCTCAGAATCTTTAGGAATACGGATCCTGGATTCTATGTTCATGCCTCTGAAGAGGAGACAAAATAACTTCTACTTGAATTCTTATTAATCAAAACTAAGCTACTACTAAAGATTTCATTACCTCCTCCATTTCACATGACTCTAGATAAAAGTCACAGAGACACTAACGACTGAGGTAGCATTTGAGAATGAGGGAAACATTCTTTACCCGGCAACAACAAACCAGGTCAAACAGTGCTTGATTTGGACACAAAGGAGCCATGACATGAAGGCTGTTTCTTATTATTCCCAGAAGAGGACTTCCTGTATTCTTTACATCCTTATCCTCTCGTCTTTGAAGGTTGTGAGTTATGTAGACATCAGCCCCACAGGCTTCATCTTTCAAATATGCACTGCAGCTTTCTGTCCTCTGTTCATCTGTCTGTGACTGTCTTTGTGTTGTATCTCTACGTCTCCTGTATAAACCTGAAGAGGCTGCAGCTCAGTGACCTTCAGCTTTGTCCCAGACCGACATTCCTAACTTCATCCATCCTCCTGTCTATCGATCCACCTGTTTCCAACAACTTCCTTTTTGGAGCTTTTACTGTTCGTTTTGTAATAGGTTAACTGTATTTCTGTAGCAATTTTAAGCCTGGGAGTGGGATCAAGTGGGATCAAATCTTTCAAATTAAAAGTTTGAATATTTCCAGGTTCTATGTATTCTTCAAAGAAAATGTTTGTGACATGAAGCCAGTTGCCTTTTTATTTATTCTGTCAATACTTTTAGGAAATTGCAGGTTTTGTATCATGACCCCACTCTTCCAAAGTGAGGTCAAAATGGACCCCAATTAAAATCAATGCTTTTTCCAACAAACATGTGACATTTCTTTCATTTTGGTTAGAGATGATGTATTTTGTTCAACAAAGGAGTAATTTCAATTTTGAAAAGCTGATTTTTCACTCTTTATTCACATTTTACCACATACCATATATGATCTCTAACCAGAATAAAAGATGTTTATTGCAATAATGAATTGATTTTTATTGGAATCATTTTCTAACCCCACTTATGGAAGAGTGTAGGTATTGGTGCATCCAAGGGTTTAAAAAAACAAATAAATCAACTTACAGCATGATTTGCCAATCAAACAACTGTGAAGATGAGACGAGTGTAACAGGACAATAAAGAGTTGAAGCCTAGTTTATATTTCTGCGTATTTCTGCATCCAATAAATCCATAAACCCTAAATAACACATATTCCAGACTGTATGTAGCAGACTTTTTTTTCCTTTTGCCTGTCCAGCCATGAATCGCTGTCCATCACTCCATCTCTGTAGCTGCTGCCACACGTCCTCTGTGTGAAGTTACAGCATCTTGAGTCAGCTCAGTGACCCTCAATGAGCCTCTTGACCTCCTTCCCTCATCTCTCGCTTTCTGTTTTTCTACATCTTCTCACAGACACTTTTAACAGCCTGTCCAAGGTGTTTCAGGAATTCATCCGATGTAACTTTCACTCTTTTGTTATAATTTAATTTTTTGCCAAGTCTGTTTCCTGCCTCATCTGCTCCAGAGAATCAGCTGTGAGAGACAGAGGTGTAGAAAGCAGCAGAGATAATGATAGGATAATATGAAGATTCAAGTTGAGAAAAAGAAACAGGGGCATTTTTGAAAGATGCAGAATTTTGAAAGAATAAATGATAGTAAATGAAAAAAATAGTAAATAAATAATGAAGTTTCGCTCTTATGATTCTGAGGCAGCAGAATCTGGTGTTGGTGTCTTGGTATTAAGCTTCAAAACACCACTAAATAATTAACTTGATGTTTAACTTTAACAATCAACATTTACAAATTGCTTAAATGACCCATTATTATGACCTCTTTTGATAATGAGAATATTCACTGTTGAGACTCAGTTGATTGACATGACGTTACAACAAATGTGTAGCATCTGTTGCCGTTTATGAAGCGTTTCATTCGACAGAAGAAGTTTCACCAAGGAGTAGTTGCAGAGATGTTTCTATCCGGGAAGCAGATTGAATCAAACCAATTATTTTCACATCAGTCTGTGATTATGCGTGTCAAAATGCTGTTAGTGGATGTTCAGATTGAACACAGACCTGTGTTAAGACCACACTTCAGACCCTGTGAGGAACAAACTCCTGTAGAATCCAGGAAATCAAGTTTGAATAAAACAGATTTGTGGGTTTAAAGATGGGAAATATTACACAACAGTTTACAGACGGGATGTTAATGTCTGGAAAGTGTCACATTCTCTGTGTTTGCATTTAACTGACTGAGTTTGTTCATTTTTCTCACAGAGTTTAAATTGCACCACTCAAAACTATTTGCATCTCATTTGTTCAACAGACAAATATGGATCTTTTTTTAACAATACCCAAACTCTTTCTCTAACTTAAACAACCAGTTCATCGATTATTAGGACAAACTTATCTTTAGAATGAAAACTGTACGTTTGTCCACTCTGTGTAATGTGTTTGCCCGCTATCTTATTTTGTTTTTTGTTTGTAGTTTGTTTTGCAATAAAAAACTATAAGTAATAACACCTAAAAAAGAGAAAAACAAATAGACTGAAGCCTTTTATCATCCACACTCAATTGTAAAGTGGTAAGTTTGATCATAGCATCAAAACTTAACTGTTGCACCAAGGAAGTTATTGTAAATGTCTTTGTGGTAATCGGATGATGTTACTACAGATTTATTCTCAGTTACAGCTTATATTGTTGGTTTTGGTTGCTGCTCCCTGTAAAGTCTTCTCGGCCTCCTGCAGGACTACAGAGTGAACATCTTCCTGAGGCAGCAGTGGAACGACCCACGGCTGGCCTACAGCGAGTACCCTGATGACTCGCTGGACCTCGACCCCTCTATGTTGGACTCCATTTGGAAACCGGACTTGTTCTTTGCCAACGAGAAGGGAGCCAACTTCCATGAGGTCACAACTGACAACAAGCTGCTGCGCATCTCTAAAAACGGCAACGTGCTCTACAGCATACGGTTAGTGAAAGAATGTTTTATCATTTAAATGTCTTTAAAAAGTCTGGTCATTAAACTCATTACTGCAGCTAATTATACATCTAAAACATTGATTTCATTTGGTTTATTTGGTCTATTGAAAATTGTGATGTGTTCAGGAGTTCATTTTAATGTTGTTTGCAATAGAAACTGTTACAATTCTTGCAGTGACATTATGTTTTACTAAGATTAAGTAGCACATTTTTGTGGCTGTGATTTTATGTCATCTGATAATTTATTTTCAAACATGATTTCAAAGTTTCAGATTGTCTTGCTGTTATTTTCAACACACACCTAATATACATATCTACAAAACAATCAGTGACCAATAAAAGATTTTTTTTTTTAAATCCTTGAAAAGTAATTTTATAAATAAGCTGCTTTGTGACAGACATACATTTTTTAACATGAACTCATTTTTGACATTTCAGCTGTCAGACATCTATTAGCAAAGTTTCATGCTGTCATTAATAAAGTGAGAACAAGTGATTGACAGTAAGCAGGATTCTTTTGGTCCTGTCAGAGACAGCACTTTAATCATTTTATACACGTCACAATGTACAAATTGAGGTGAAGATTTCACGATTCAAACAAGAACAATATTTCCCAATATTTTCCTGGACTGTTCCTTCCAGGTTTGTATTTGTTAACTCTTCCATAACAATATAAGAGTCTTGTCCAAGTGTATTTGTCGAACATTCCCAGAATGTTCTTAGAGCATTGATAACATTGTTTTTTTTACATCAGGGAACAGCATCAATAAACACAGAAACAAAAGCATGTTGGGAAGCAGATTTATCCAGCTGTGGAGTTTCTGTAGAAACTCCACAGCCATATAATGTTTATATGACAGCTGCTGAGATCACTCAGCAGCTGTCATATAAACATTATGGGAGTAGTTGACAGGATCCTCACACATTTAGTGCAATAAGCTGGAAGCTATGTCAGATAATATCAGTGTTGGCAGGAGGTGAAAACACTATCTACATAAAGTCCAGCAGTAAATTTGTAGAGATAGAGTTCACTTCAAGTGCATTGATGCTGAACGACATGTGACGAAAACCCTGGAGAAAGCACCACATGTGCAGTGTAAAATGAACCCTACTTTGATGTTAGTTTGCTGTTTCCATGCCTTATGTTAACAGGTCAGTTTTGACCCATGTTTTAAATCAGCTGTAAAACACACTATTATTATAGTATAAACTATTATCCATCAACCAATTTGTATCTCATCTTTTATTATGGTGTTAGGGGTCAATTTTTATTTATTTACTTAAATAAAAAAGCATTTTTTTTTCAGCAATAGAACAGTGATGCAAACACTAAATGAAGATCAGAACAAGTCAGCTGGCTGTCAGAGCACTTACGATTTCAATTTTGGTTTTAATTATTGCTTCATAGCATATTTTTAGAACTGAGTCAAAACCGACCCTAACAACACAAAGGTCATACTTTCAACCAGAGAATTTAGAATTTTATAGTTTAGTGAAAACGCTTTTTTTGAATTTTTATTTTTAAATTTTGGTGAACTAGGGGTACCGAACAAAGTCAAAACACCTTGACACAATTTTAAAAAATTAAGTGGTTATATGCATTTAAAATCTAAACCAGGTCTGTGCCGAACCTAACACAAGAGGAATGTTAAATAATCTGTTTCTTGTCCTCATCTAACCCAACTCACAAAGGAATTGACTTTTTTTAAACTGTCAAAGTTTCAAGGATCCATAAAAAAGCAAAGTGCCTGAAACAAATATAACTGATCATTTAAAAGATAGACAAAAAAATAAAAATACAAAAAAATGTTGAGTCATAGCAGCAGACAAAAGTGCAGAGTCATAAGCTTGAAGCTTATATTGAAACAATCTAGCTCTAAAACTATGAGGGAAAATAGCAAGTGATTTTCCTGTTTATTGCTTTCCAGAGACCTTCATCCTTTGATTCAGTCTGCTCTTATTGCATCAGAGTTGGAGGTTTTTATTTCCTCCTGCACTCCCCTACGTTCTTTTTTTCTTTGTATCTCCAAGACATCCCATTCAAGGCTCTCAGAGTTATAGCTGCCTTCAGCCGACAAACCTTTTAGCCTCCTCCTCCTCCTCTTCCTCTCTGATTTTATTGCCTCGGCTCAGGGGCGAATGAGAAAAAGCCACAGCAGCCATTGTAATCTACTCAGCCTGTTAGTATTCTGGTGGCGAGTCAGATTTGTTATCAAGCTCAGTTTTCACCTTCCCGTCCAGCAGCAGCAGGACTGAGAGTGGCCCCTTTATAAATAGCGTCGAACAAAAAGGGATGAGCCCCATGCTTCCCCCCTGCCGCCGCCATTTTTTAACTTGACAACATCAGGATGAACCTTCTCCTGATCAGCTTGATCTCAGAGGCGACAGAGGCAGGCCAGTGATATTAAACCGTCCTGGGGGAGAATGTGCTCTTGTAAATGTTGTTTACTCTGTTTTTTGATGTTTATCGCTTAATAGTCGGGCTGCAGGGAGGAGAAGTCGTGACCGATGGCTGTGTCTCCTCCCAGATGAAAGTGAACTTTCTGAGATTGGACGAACAGATTCACTTGTCGTCCAATCACCTGCTGCGGTTTGTTAACAGATAAACAGCCTCATCTCTGCATGTTTGGTGATACATCAGAACAGAAATCCTCTTTAATCAACGTGTTTTAGAAACTGTGATTGTTCTGCTGAAAAGGGCAAATCCAGAAGGTCATAACATTTTCATTAAGGATTATTAACTCTATTAACTCTTGTCCTCCTCGTAAGAGGTACTCAGATTTACTTTACAAGTGGCAATTTGAATAATTACTCTTGTCTGTCAGAGACATAAATAGTTTTTCTAAGGTAAATAAAACCATAAGGATGATCGTAGATATGTCGATAAAACATATGACTTGGAGCCTCACTCAATTCTTATTTTTCAATCACAAACATTTTTTTTGTTTTGTTTGTTCTAATAAATAATGCTGTCAAGCACATTTTGCTTTAGATTATTAATCTAAAGCATCTATTGCATGAAATCGACATGGTAAAAAATATTTTGAATGTTTTTATTACCTAAAATGGCCTAAATAAAATATATATATATATATATATATAAAACTAAAAAATGTTATAAAGACAACCTTCATTTGTGAGACAGTGATGCAAATGGAATATCCTGATCAATTTGACCTCATAAATTGTATGTCCCTCAAAAAATATAAAATATAATATAAAATATAATATAAAAAATATATATATATGTACTTGTATGCACTTGGAATATATATATATATATATAATATATATATATATATATATATATATATATATATATATATATATATATATATATATATATATCCTTTTCTGCACATGGAGTCAGTGTTGGCAACAAAGCTTTTTAACAACATCCAGGACGTTGCCCAGAAACTTATAATGATTTAATGTTTCAGCACAGAAGTCGAGGCTGTAACAGGCTGTTTGGGAGAAAGTCAATGAGCATCTCTTGTGTCTGATGAAGTTTGAATTGGACCACAGCTCCTGCAGGAAACTGATGATCACTGATCATCAACAGACTTTATTATGCATCTTGACTCAAGGTTCAAAGTCAGCAAAAATGAAGCATCCTGCACATGAAGATCATATTAGACAATAAATCGGCACAATGAAGAGTTCAGTTCCAGGCAGAAGTGTTGATGCAGAAGCTTCTAAATAAGCATGTAACATGTCTGATTCATTCATATATGTTATATATTATTTTCATTTGTGACTATAATGTAGCTGCCATGTGTAGAAAACAAATATCTTAAAAATGTTAAGTGTAAACCAAGCTTCAACTTTCTTGTCTCGTGTTAGAGCTGAAAAAATTTATTTTTCATAACAAGTTTAGACTGAAGCTACACACCATTATTATTATTAGTGCTGTCAGTCGATTAAAAAAATTAATCAAATTAATTACAGGATTTTGTAAATAATTAATCAAATTAATCGCATTTTAATGTAATATCTGCAAAAGGTCTCCTGATAAAGAATTTGAATTCTAGGATATTAAAAAATTGTAGTGCATGACTAATCAATTGAATACAGTAAGAAAAGAAGATCTGAAATACAAATTTTTATTGGTGAACTGTGCTTCATGAATGAAATCCAAAAGTAAAGGTCAAGCACATCTGCAAACCAGTTAGGCCAGGTGCATTATTCAAAAATGTAAAACGAATACAGCAATAGAGTTAAATAAATAAAATAAAGCTGTCTTCAAAAATGTATGACAAATACAGCGATTCAGTTAAATAAATAAAATCCTGAAATAAAATAAGACTAATAATAGAAGTATAACGCACCTCTAAATGAGGCAAAATGAAGAACAAGACGCCAACAGGCATTTCTTTAGGCCTTTAGGCCACATCTGCTGCTGAACTCTGAACTCCTTTTTGTTTTTATTTATCTGTTCGTCTCTGTTCTTTTTGTAAATAAACTTGCCTTTCAGTGACTGAAGACAGACTTGCCTCATCCTCCTGAGTCTTGTCCATGTCTGTTGCCCGTGTTACGCAGGTGACATAACACGGCCGAGAAGACTACGGGTCCTTCAATGGGCCAAAATTCAAATGCTCAAGCATTGGCTCGCCGCTCGCTACCGTTGATACTCATAATTAATTGCGTTAAAATTTTTAACCTGTTAAATTGCGGCGTAATTAATTAATTGAATTAACACGTTAAAATGACAGCACTAATTATTATTATTATTATACATGCTTCACACATATTTAAGACATGTGTTGTGTCTTTCTCTTTCAATGAAGTGGCTTCATTTCTAAAGGAAACCTGAACCTTGTTATAGACTGACAAAATGACTTATGATAATCAACTTATCTTCTTACCATTCATTGTCCAGGTCATAAAAGTGTTGAGCTTCTCTCTGTAATCCTACTTCTAATAGTAAAAAACCTTCCTTTAATACTTCGATTGCTTCTAAAAGCACCCACCAGCAGCGCTGCTTAAAACACTGTGCAGACACTGCAAAGTTTCTGTGGTGCATCAGGCAGCTGAACGTATTGTAGCAGCAGGTGTTAGAGCAAACAGAAACATCAGTGAGTGCAGGAAATCGCACAAGCTGCTGACAGATAAACTGAGCTCAGAGGAGCTTAGAGGAGTCGGTGCCGTAGATTTCATCATTATTCAGCACTTAAAAGATCCAACTCATCTACGTTGGTTTGAAAGATGAGATTCAAATTTCATTTAATGAGTACATTTATGATAATGTGATGTATTCAAAAGCTCCAGAAGAGACGAAAAGGGACCAAAGAGACTAAAGTTACTAAAGAGACGAACAACAGCAGTTGATGTGCACCAAATGGTTCATTCAAGCCAAAGTTGCTTATTTTGGTTGTTTTTCGTTGGTGTGAAAGCCTCAGTCACACTCGGGTGCACCGAGACCTCCAAAAAGAGGTGGTCTAGATCTTGACTTAGCACCAAATGGCAAACCCTAGGTGAGAATGCGAACTCAGGTCCAAACAACTGAATACTACTAATTATTTCATAGCTACCTTGTGGGTCTTGGGACCACTGTTTTTCCCACATGACCTCATTGATGAAAATGTGTCTTTTCTGCCTGAAATGATGCACTATGTGTCTTCAGTGACTCATTTCTGAAATGGATATTTTGTCAAAAACAGACAATACAGAGGATGTAGTACATGAAGATAAGAACAAATAGTAATGTGTGAATGTGTCACTCCAAAATGAGTCTGAATTGGCACTTATTCCAACCGGAGGATAAATATTGATGAAACATCAATCGGACCAATTTTGCTTTGTTTGCAGGTGTGAAAGCAGACCAAGCTAGAGTCTTTATGCTCATTAGTAAAAATTGTATTGCCTGGTGGATCGAATATTCAAACTATCGGTGTGAACGTGTCCTTAATCTTTTTAGTCCCTTTAATCTCTTTAGGTCTTTTAGTCCTGTTAGTCTCTTTAGTCCCTTTAATCTCTTTAGGTCTTTTAGTCCTGTTAGTCTCTTCAGTCCCTTTAATCTCATTAGTTCCTTCAATCCCAGATAATACTTTTATACCACTACTTTTATTATTTGCTCCACACCAGGCAATAAAATTGTTTTTTGTGTTATTTTGACTAAAGAGTCTTAGGAGACTCAAGGAACTACACATACTAATGGTGCTTTCACATCGCTAGTTTGATTATTTGGTCTGCACCAGACAATAAAATTCTTACTATTTAGCACATAGACTACAGCAGGTTTACAAGGTTTATTCTAGTCAAAGGTTGGTACATGGTAAGGCAGTCAGTCAGCGGGATCCAAAAACAGGAGGCAAAAGATAATGTCAAAAAACAAGCAAAGCTATATATATACAGTCGTCCTCAAAATTATTCATACCCTTGCTGATTCTTGTGATTTTTTCATTTAGTGATTAAATAAATGCTTGTTTTCAAATTTGTGTTTTAGCTTCATGTGACCAACAATTGAAAGAATGACAACAATATAAAATAATTTTAAAAAATCATTTCTGGGGTATTTTATTAACGGAGTCCAAAAAAATGCCATGTTCAAAATTATTCATACCCTAGTCCATCGTCTTTATTTAATAGTCAATGGCATAGCCTTTATTCTTTATGACTGCTTCCAGACAATTCTTGTACGTGTCCACAAGCTTCTTGCACGTCTCCTGTGGGATGTTGGCCCACTCTTCCTTGGCCAATGCCTCAAGCTGGGTCAGGTTGGTTGGTTTCCTCGCCATCACTCTGGTCTTCAAGTGATGCCACAGATTCTCAATTGGATTGAGGTCAGGACTTTGACTTGGCCATTCCAGGACACTGATGTCATTGTCCTTGAACCATCTCTTGACTACCTTGGCGGTGTGTTTAGGATCATTGTCTTGCTGGTACATCCAGTTTTGGCCAAGCTTGAGTTTTTCAGCAGATTCCTTGACATTTTCATCAAGTATCCTGATATAATCCTCCTTCTTCATGATACCTTGGACCTTGACGAGATTGCCTGTGCCACTGGAAGAGAAACATCCCCACAGCATTATGCTTCCACCACCATACTTGACAGTGGGCACAGTGTTCTTTGGTCTATAGGCTTCTCCTTTCTTCCTCCAGACATACTGGGTATCCATATGGCCAAATAACTCCAGTTTTGTCTCATCAGACCACAGGATTGTTGACCAAAAGCTGGGTTCTTGCTTCAGATGACCTCTACAAAAGGCCAGGCGAGCTACCAGATGTTTTTTCCTGAGCAGCGGCGTCTTCCGAGGTTTACGTCCATGGAGACCTCCTCTGTGCAAAACTCACTCAATGGTGGACCGTGACACCTTTGTCCCTGTCTGCTCAAGGGTTTGAATTAGGGCCTTGGTTGTGGTCCGTGGGTTGGTGTTGACCTCTCGGCAGATTCTCCTGGCAAGTTTGGGGGACACCTTACACTTTCGGCCACGCCCACTGAGGTTTTTGACAGTGTTGAACCTCTTGTGCTTGTTGATGATGCTCTGGACGGTTGAGACAGGGACACCATACTGCTTGGAAATGGCCTTGTAACCCTTTCCTTCACTGTGGGCCTGCACAAGACGCTGACGCAGGTCCTCACTGAGCTCCTTCTTCTTTACCATGATGACCAGAGATTAACAATGACCTGAACCCTTTCCCACTATTTATACTCTTCTGGAAAGATGCTATTTTTTTTAACCTTGTTTAACATTTGGTCAACAAAAAAGGTATTCATTCCGATGAGACATCATGAAATAACTTTGGGACAAAGATGAACACATTTGGGACATTTTTGTTGAGATATTGCCAGGGGTATGAATAATTTTGAACATGGCATTTTTTGGTAATCCGACAATAAAATGCCCATGATGTCTGTGTAGATTCTCACCCATCCAGGTCATTGTAGTCAAGGGGTTTTTAAAAAGTAGGCAACTGGACTTTTTCTTTGAGCTTGAAGACGTTTCACCTTTCATCCTTTCATCCGAAAGGCTTCTTCAGTTCTAGCCTGATGATGGAAACCAGGAGCTATATCTCTGGATCACAGAGGGTGGAGCTATAGACCACACCTCCCATCCCATAACAAAGTTATGGGATGGGAGGTGTGGTCCAGAGATATAGCTCCTGGTTTCCATCATCAGGCTAGAACTGAAGAAGCCTTTCGGATGAAAGGTGAAACGTCTTCAAGCTCAAAGAAAAAGTCCAGTTGCCTACTTTTTAAAAACCCCTTGACCAAAATGCCCATGAATTTAAGAGTTTCTTGAATTGTGTATTGTTGTCGTTCTTTCACTTGTTGGTCACATATAATTCATAAACAAACTTGACAAAGTTGCATTAGTTTCATCGCAAAAATAAAAAAAACAAAATTAACAAGGGTATGAATAATTTTGAGGACGACTGTATATACTGTATATCATCGTCATTCATTTAGCTGAATCTTTTATTACAGTGAAGCTTTATGTGTGTCTCACCACTGAAATAATATAATATTGATATTATAAGTAATTATTCTGACATAATTTTAATTTACGAGAGAAAGTATAATAAATACACACAGCTCAGGCTTGCTTTGCTGATATATATTGTATATGTATTTTTACAGTTTACAAACTACACAATCTACTGATGATTATTGTTTCCACACTAATTGTTGAAACAAATGATTTTCCATAATTTTGAATAAACTGCTCTGAAAGACAATTTATTCCACATCAGCAGATGTTGAGTCTGCTGTGTTTACTGCAACAGTCAAGCTGTTCAAACATTATGCTGTTTCATTTTAAAATGAAAATATTTTATTTCAGCGATGTGAAAAAAAAAGTTTTTGTTTGATTTGTGAAAATAGTAGATTTCTGCAGAGACACTCCCCCATGTGACAGTGATAATTAATTTCAGAAAACCTACTGCATCACTACGATGTGGGACCAGCCGCCTGAACATTTTAATTTTCTGGGTTTCACGGATCAGCCTTGCATGAAAAAAGATTCATTCCCAGGTTGCTGCAACCTGCTCGACTACAGATTTCATCCTCTTAGTTTGAAAATGCGACCTCTAAAATTACACACTGCTGTTGTGTTAGTGTTAGTTAATATATAATAAAGGCCTAATACGTCCCTAGAAGATGCTTATTAACATTATTATAGATTAATAAAACTCTATAGGTGTTAATATCATCATAAACACAGTTATTGTTAGAATATAAGACATTTATAAAATTTGTATTTACAAATTCTAATCACTTAGAAGTACGTAGATCGATTGATGTAAAGAGTTTAACCTTCTTTTTGTGTTAGGGCTAGCAGCAACCTGTTTCAGATTTTAAATGTATAAAAGAACCACTTAAATTTGTTTTTTGCATCAAAGTTTTTTGACTTTGCCAGGTATCCCTAGTTCAACAAAATAAAACCAAAAAAAAGTGTTTTCACTAAATTATAAATGACCTTTGTGTTATTAGGGTCTGTTTTGACCCAGTTATAAAAATAAGACTATAAAGCAATAATTAGAGATAAAACTAAAATTACAAGTGCACTGATAGCCAAATGATTTGTTGATCTTCATTTAGTGTTTGTATCAGTTATATTGCTAAAAAAATATTTTTTAGCTTTTTTATTTAAGTAAATATGGATTGAAAATGACCTATAACACCATATTTGTTATTATATATAATACTACTAAAATCAATAAATAAATTCATTCATTCAAGAGATGTGTTCTAATACCCCTCAGGAATAGTCAGACAATACAACCTTTTATTAATATATGTGATTCTATTGAGGTTCATTTTACCATTTTTTGAAATTGAAATTTAGGGATATACTGACATAAAACCAATAATTTCATGGTTAAGGAAACCTAACAAGGTAACTAAGAGATGAGAAACAAATTGGTTGATAGTTAGTTGATAAGTGTATTTTACAGCTGATTTAAGAAACGGGTCAAAACTGATCTATTAACATAAGGGATGGAAACGGCAAACTAACAGAAGAGGAAGTTAATAAAGCTATTACATAATAGTTAAATAAGTTTATTTATTATTTACTTTATTTATTACATTACATTACTTTTTCAATGTGTGTAAGCTTCTATAAACTGTTAAAAAGTCGTAATAACCAAACCATATGTTCATGATGCTGTTGACATTTATACAGCCTCATTAACATATTGATAATGTTAATATGTATCTTAAAAGGATTTATAGGAGTCTTATGACATATTATGTTATTAGCTCAAGCTGACATTTAGTTGCTTGTTTCTCACAGATTTTCATTTTAATATTGATTATTTGTTATTATGTAATAAACTAATGAATGCACTGAGGATGGTTGCTGGTAACTATTAATGCCTTTAGGCTGTAATGACTAAATCAGTCTGGAAAACAGCAGTGGATGAATCAAATTCATAAAAAGATCAAGTTTATCAATTTCAGATATGTTGTGATGTTTCAGTGACAGAGATGTGTCGGTGCTGCTGGTAGATAAAGCTCCAGATAATCATTTTAATACTAAGTGATACTGTGTGTGTGTGTGTGCGTGCGTGCGTGCGTGCGTGCGTGCGTGTGTGTGTGTGCGTGCGTGCGTGTGCATGCGTGTGTGTGTTTCAACAGAATAACACTGGTCCTGGCCTGTCCTATGGATCTGAAGAACTTCCCTATGGACGTCCAGACCTGTATAATGCAGCTGGAGAGCTGTGAGTATACACGCACACACACACACACACACACACACACACAATGAACATCAGTTGATCAGACTGCAGTTCCCACCCTGCAGCTGGCAGGGTGAGAAATATGATATAGATTTCTCTGTGGCCTTTTCATTCTCTGAACAGACCTGAGCAGAATTACAGAATCTGCAGCCGCAGATCAAAAAGCTCAGAAGGCCCACAGGAAGACCCTTTAAAACAAAGAAAGGACGACACAATACTCAGTGCAATTCAGCTGATATTTAGAGTAGCTTCTGATTTAATGGCATCAAAAGAAGCAACAGATAGCATCTGACAGACATATTCATAACCTCATAATTAATATTAACATTGAGAACTGCACTTTGGTGACATTTTATTCACCAATTCAGACGATAAATTAAATTATTTACTCAGACATAGTATGAGAGAAATATCAGAGAAATGTGAGGAGCTAAAGATGTTTCCGTATTCATTATAAACTTCAGATGAAACAGGAAATATATCTGGAATTCACAGAAACAATCCAACTTCTTACTTCATACTACAACTGTTGATGCTGTTGAATGATGCTTTTGTTCATCACATTTCAGGTACTCAATTAATTTGATTAAAACATTACTGTTTTGCAGGATTTATAAACTCATAAGTACCAGATTATGTCTTTATTTAATTTTTTCCCTTTAGACTGTTCTCCCTTCAGTCTTTTTGTATTTCTTTTTAATTCCATGTCTGTCCTCCCTCTCTTCTTGTTTTCCTTCCTTCCTTCTTTCATTCCTCATGTAATGATTCCTCCTCCTCCATTTTTATTCATTAATTAGCTCTATTTTAGCGTTTTCTTTTTTTGTTGCTTCTTTTCTTCTGCCTGTCATCTGCTCTTTCTGTTCTTCTCTGTCTTGCCTTTGCCTATTTTGTCATTTATTTTTTTCTCTTACTATATTTTCTTTTTTCCTTTCCATTACTCATCCATTCATTTTGTTTCCTCTCTCTGTGTTCATATTTTCTCTCTTTTCTCCTTTCTTTCACAAGCTGTAATGTGTTTCCTTCCTTTACTTCTTTAGCTGATGTGAAAGCATTTTTAAAAAAAGTTAATTTCACACTGAACTAAACTCCACTTTTGTTTAGTACTTTAGACACTTCATTGCATTTTACTGCTGTTTCAAATGACCACCTTCACTGCACTGAGCTTGTCTGAGAGCTGTGGACTCTGCTGTGATCTAACACATGATACACATCTCTCTCACACACACACACTCACCCTGAGGGGGCTGGACCTCTCACCAGGTGACCCTGCAATCCAGCCACATGCAGAGAACTCAGCTTCCTCCTCGGGGTAAAAAGAATAAAACAAAAGATGGACACTGATGGAGACACTCTAACCTCTGGCTGTCTGTTCTCCTTCAGTCGGCTACACCATGAACGACCTGGTATTTGAGTGGGATGAGAAGGGCGCCGTGCAGGTGGCCGATGGCCTGACGCTACCTCAGTTCTTACTCAAAGAGGAGAAGGACCTGCGCTACTGCACCAAGCACTACAACACAGGTGAGCGGCTGCTGCATATTCTGATTATTCTTCCTCTTTCTGTCTGTTCCCTCCTGAAATCTCCATCTTATGAAGTTTGTTTTTCTATTATACATTTTTATGCAACTGCATTTTTATTCTTTCAAAAAAAAAAAAAAAAAGAAAAGATTTTTTTATGGTCCTGATGCAGCACATGGAGGACATTTACAGCATTTCTACTGTACAACATTCATAAAATAAGTTTCTGTCAGACGCTGGTTGAAAAATTTATTTTATTTTATCAGGTTACAATATCCTAGAAATGCTTCTGAAAAGAACTATTGAATTTATTAGGGTAAAGTTTCAACCAACTTTCCTTGGTTGTGTTGAATCTTAAGCATTTGTTGAGTTTTTAGAGGAAATTTTTCAATAGAATTGCATTTTTAACATTGTGATGTGGTTATATATTTGTGGTTTTAAGAACCAAAAATCTATATGTCTCTCAGGATCTGAAGCTCTAGAAAAATGTCATATTGTGTCTGTTTCATTAATATTAACAACCCTCTCCTCTGGTGGGTTGATTCATTGAGTGACTTCACAGGTTGGGTTTAAAGTTTCAGAATCTATTCCATTTGCATTTCTCTGATCATTGAGCCTGTGTTTTCTAAAACAGAAGAGCTTTAACCAAGTGTTTGTGCCTAAATCTTACCTCTTTGTCCCCCTTCACTTTCTCTCTGGGCTTTACACTGTAAATGATGAAGAGAGAGAGAGAGAGAGAGAGAGAGAGAGAGAGAGAGAGAGAGAGAAGAGAAGAGAAAGGGAAGATAGGAGGTTAAGACAAAGAAAAGAGAGCTCAAGGCTAAGAGAAGAGAGAACAGCTCTCACTTTCAAGATGAGAGAATATTGTCTGAATTAAGATTTTACAATCACACAATTCTTTAGACGTTCAAACAATGTGCCTGCAGGACAGAGATGGTGCATGAGTCACAGACATTTTCATTTTTATGTGACTGTGTGAAATGTGGATATAAGAGAGGACACAGAAACACATACACTTTTCCCCAAATATTAATTTTTCTTTTCCTTGAACTGTCAGGAAGCTTCCTGTGTGGCTTAGTGAGGAGGAAACACTGTCACATACAGAAACTGTACATTTATTCACCACCTTTTCCTAATTTTAAAGGTGTATTATTATTATTGTTGTTATTATTATTATTAGTAGTATTATTATTAGTAGTAGTATTATTGGAAACAGAAACAGGAAACAGAAAAGGAAAAAATAGAAAGAATAAGATAAAAGAGAGTGGAAGATTTTGAGCTCAGTGAAGGAAATAAGAGTGAAGGACACAGGAAAGAAAAAGATGTAGATGAGAAGATGTAGAGAGAAAAAGAAATGCAAAACATGAAAACAAATTGCAAACCAGAAGAGGTGAGAATAGCCGAGAGGAAAGAAGAGAATTCATGGTCTTGCAAAATGAAAACAGGAGGAGTGAAAGAGGACAGGGAGCCATGTGAGAAAGGAGCTGGAGAATTGAAATAAGTGAACACAGCAGTAAAAAAAAAAAATAATAATAATAAAAAATAAAAATAAGATGAGCCAGAAGAATCTAATCCGCCATGCTCTGTTTCTCCTCTAGGTCCTCAGAGTGTGGTTCAAACCATCTGTCCCTATGCCAGCCTGCCAGCCCACGATACCAACACTCACACAAAACAAAACTACATTTTATAAATATATATATATATTTAGTTTTGTGTGTGATTGGCATCATGGACAAATGGTTTGAGACAGTGGTTAGCGCTGTTGCCTCACAGCATGAAGCAGCATGGAGATCCAGGTTCGCGTCCTTGGTCTGGGACCTTTTTTTCTGAAGTTTGCATGTTCTCCCCATGTCTAAGATATACTTATGTTATTTGGAGACCCTAAATTGCCTTTAGGTGTGAGTATGTGAGTGAATGGTGTGTGTGTGTATAATGAGTCCATTAGTCTACAATAGAAACAAAAGGCACACAAATCGGATATTTTAGTGTCTCTTTAGAAAGTCATTTAGACAAATAGAAACAGTGATTTTGTAAAGCATGGAAGCAGTTTTCCTGACAGAAAACTGATTGATGAGCCACAGGAACTTTATTTAACTGTATTCAAAACTGTACATTCAAAACATTTTCCAGGAGATTTACTCATGGAATCATCTGTTGCTACTTCATCAGAATCTCAACATTTTCAAGAATAAAGTATCAGCCTTAGAGAATCAGGATTTACGGCTTGTTTAAATGTATAGAAGTTATTTATAATAAGGTAAATAACATGGTGGATCTGACATGTTTTCAGATTTTCTGATATTTTTTATTGTCAAAATAACTATACTGTTGCAATATTATGTTTTTAAAACATGGATTTCTTTTTTGAGACCAGACCCTCATACTCCATCATCAGAATTTGATTCTCTGCTTTTAAAACTATTTGACTGATCCCTGCATTATCTGTACATCCAGATACACAAGGAAAAAGCTTGACTCTAAGTTTAAACATAAACACAAATCAAACACAAGCAGACATTGATTAGTTTTCTTGTAAATAGATAGAAATTTAAAGGTTTAGCCTCAAAACTCCGGTGAAAAAATACACAAATTCTTTCGCAAGAGACCATAGCACAGCTCCAAGTGTGTGTGTTTGTTAGAGTGTCTGAGAGTGTGACAGTGTGTTAGAGTGTGTTTGTTAGCACATCTGTGTGTGTGTGTGTGTGTGTGTGTGTGTGTGTGTGTGTGTGTGTGTGTGTGTGTGTGTATGTGTATGTGTATGTGTGTGTGTGTGTGTGTGTGTGTGTGTGTGTGTGTGGTAGTAGGCTGATTAGTTCAGATCCAGAGCCATCACTCACACAGAGGTTGACGTCTGCTGTCGCCACTGAGGAGATGAACGATCCACCTCTAAACGAAAAGCCTTGACACGACTCAGCATTGATGCACACACATACACACACAAGCTGCACTGTTGCCTTATAAAGTTTTTTCTAATATCTCCTCCAGAAATCATAGTTTATATCAGAGGAATCAAACTCAGTTTAGTTTAGCGACATTCAGCGTAATTTGATCTTAAGTTGGCCACACCACACCTACAAATTTCTTTCCTCCTTATTGTGTAAAAAATATTTAATATTAAATAAATATTTACATAATTATTTTACTATCAATTTTCAAAACAGCTGAGATAACAAGAAACAAGACATTTGCACATTGAACAATGTTTAGTATTTTGAGTAGCAGGTGAACTTATCTCCTGACTTACAAACCATTTACTAATCTAAACTGTAAATATTTGATCCTCTGAAAGATTCTCACTGATTTCACATTTATGTAGAAACAGGAACTGGTACATTTTTGGTCAATCTCTGTACAGTCTTCCAATGGCCAGATTGGAGCCTTGGGGTTGGTTCTGGGCCCGAGCCGCATGTTTGACACCTGTGATTTAGATTAAATATCCATAAACACGTGAGTCACTGCAGTTTGTTCTGCAAGATCATGATTGAAGAATGGCATTAAATATAAAAGTAGTTAATTAACATTATTTAGCTGTTTCCTGCCATTACAGTTTAGTAATAGAAAGTATGAACCTTCTATCTGAGGTAAATGTTCTGTCAAACCAAAGTACCTCTGCTGAATCTGACTATAACGACCTGCTCTATCGTCTTCTCTTTCTGTTTCATCTGTAGTGGACGTGAATTCTTCAAGGACAGCCCAAATCTCTATCTTTCTTTCATTCTCCTTTTCTTCTCTTACTGCCCCTTTTTCATCTCATCTCCAGCCTATTGCTGCTCCTCTGTGTGTGTGTGTGTGTGTGTGTGTGTGTGTGTGTGTGTGTGTGTGTGTGTGTGTGTGTGTGTGTGTGTGTGTGTGTGTGTGTGCGTGTGTGCGTGTGTGTGTGTGCGTATGTGTGTGTGCGTATGTGTGTGTGCGTGTGTGCGCACGCTAACGCCTCGCTGCTCCCCAATCAAGCATTAAGAGAGAATTAAGGTGTTGTTTCCCTGCATCCCTCTTTTTCTTTCTCCTCCACTCTCTTCCACTGACTGTTGTCTTTTTTCATTTATTTCTATCTGTCAATTAACACAAACACACACACACAGATAAAGGCACTGTTTGACATAAATTAGTCTGCATTGCTTGTATATGTGGAGATTATAGAGGATTTGATAAAATATCATTACTTTCAAAGTCTAAACACCAGTTGGTGCTTACAAAGGTAGTTTAAACACACACACATACACCACAGAGTATGAATGAAATTATTGATTTTATGACACACACACCACACAAAAGACTGCAGCCATTTAGTACTTCTCGTAGCCTACATCAAGAACATACACACACACACCAACACACACATGAACACACACACTGCAGTATGAAGTACAGCACATACACAAAGAAAAAGGCCCTGCTTGAAATACTAATTACGGTTTCTGCTGCATTGCAGGGTGCTTTTGTTTTATGGCTGCTGATATGTGGGTAGTCTGTTTGGGTGCAAGAGTGGATCGCACACACACACATACCTCCACATACCTACACACACACACAGTTTTAACCTTGTGAACAGCCATGTGAAGAAGTGACTACGGGACAAATCTGTCTTTAATTTTCCAACAAACATTCCAGAAGAGTCTTTTCATAGCAAAAATAATACGCTTAGTTCACTAAACTTTAATTTGTTTCCAAAATGGTTTAAGTCTAATTTATGGACACATATATTTATGCATCTGTTTTTAAATTTGTTTTTCATCTGTTATGTTTTATTAGAAATGGAATCTAGGATTATTATTATAATTGTCCTACCATATGTGTATTTCTTGTTTTTTTTTATTATTATTATTATTTTTTTATTTTCAATGCAGTTGTCTGTGACAAAAAAGGTTCCCCTCAGGGAAAATAAAATATATTTTATCATATCCTATATTATCTTCTAAGTCTCCAGAATGACAGTATTGACTTTATGACAGACATACACACACACAGACAAAAACACAGAGTGAGATAGGAGCCTGGCTGAATAATTTCAATCTTCTTATCAGATGGAAAATATGGACAGCACTTAAAAGCTCTGAAGTGTATCACAGCTATAAATCAAGTCCACCCCATTGACTCTCCTCTTCCTCATCTTCATCTTCTCCTCCTCCTCCTCCTGTCATTTTCTCTATCCATCTATCCTCCTGTCTTCTCCTGTATTCCTCTGTCTCATCCCTCTCTTCTCTCGCTTAACACTCCTGTTTCCTCCCACTTCGTCTCCTCTCTCCTCTGTCCTTCCTCCTTCCTTTCATCCTTCTTTCCAGTCTCCAGTCTTTTAAGGTTAAGTCTAATTGATGAGGCTGCCTTCCATTGATCCCATTTGATTAAATAGCTCATCGGCCGTCTTGCTTTTTGGCTCTCATGGTTTATTATGAGACTCTATGCTCTCATTACATTACAGTGGAGACAGAGGGACGTTTGTTACGTTGCTGCTGCTGTGATGTAAATAAGCTGCTGCAGCTTGTGCTAATTTAATTATCTGTGTTGCAGGATTTTCTTTAGAAACAATGTGCAGAAAACCCTATGTTTGTTTGAATATTGTGTCTGTTTGCGCTCGTCAACTATCGGCTGCTTTTCAGCTGCAGCAGTTGAATCGTTGTGGGTAGAAAACATCACTCTGATTGGTTGTGCAGCTACAAATCAGTGCACAAGAAGAGAAACAAATGCAGAAAGTAAACAAACATCGAAGGTTTCGCCTCATGTTCCACCTCCGTCTTTTCTGTTTCTTCATCCACAAGCTAAAGACCTAAAGGGCTGATAACGCCATTGCCGGTTACAACTCGCATCAGAAATGTCCTCAATTAGAAACCGTCTGTGGTGTGGGAAATAAAGCTTGATCTTCCAGTTTCCCTTTTTTAATGATGAATACAAACCACTGCTGCCTGCTGGAATGGAGATGTATTTCCTGTTATACATGTGCAGAACGTACATGCTAATCAGCTCTCGGCTTTGCAGCGTGTTGAAGTGCTGCATTTTTTTTTATTTTTTAGGCCTTCATCACTGCTAGTTCTTTGATTGGTGTGTTAGAACCCAAGTCAATGTAAGTCAATGGGGCACCATTAGGTTGTATACACTAGGAATTTTCCATATACGCATATTGTTGCCATATGGAAACAAATCTATTTTAATATAATAGAAACAAGAAAAACATTTTAAAAAATTGAATTAAATTCAAGTTCAATTTTTTATTTGGTGAAAATTTTCAAATTTCAGTTTCAGTTCAGAGACTGGCAGACAGGATATCCTGATCATGTGACCTCATAAATTGTATGTCTTTCAAAAATAAAAGCTTTTCACACCTAACTGTAAAAACATAGATGTTATATCACAGCTTTTTTGAAAAAATGAATCATTGCCATATGGCAACACTATGCATTAGAAGGTTAAGAAGAGTCATCAGCCTAAACATCCACACATACTCTTCCTTCAGAGCCACTTACAAGGATCAGAGGTGTCAAGTAACTAAATACAAATACTTTGTTACTTTACTTAAGTAGGAATTTTGTGTATCTATACTTTACTGGAGTAATTAATTTCAGCTGACTGTTTACTATACCAGGTTTAAAACAATAAGAGGAGAAGTCACTTTTGCCTTTTGAAAATTAAGTCTAAATAGTTTGTTCTCGACTTTCAGCTCTGGCGCCTCCATCACATCATCTGGCACGTTTTCCCTCATAAGGCAGAGAACTCTGCTCTTATGAGGGAACGCTGAGTCATCACTCTTCCTCCATGGTCCTCTGAGCCAATTAAACTCTTTGTGATGAGATGTTACCGCAACAAGTATAAATCCAAAACGACCATATGCATCTGTTCTCATATCCTCAACATATTTGCTTTCATTTGATATTCACCCAGCAGAGCCATTTGTGTCTCTCTGATATTCCCCTGATGATTTACACGTCGCCTTAGTGTGCCTTCTTGAAGACAGATTTCATCAAAGCTATCAACTTGCATTCACTCCCTCTAATTTTGCTCTTTTCACTATCAGTTGAACATTTAATCCCTCTCCAATCCCGCCTCCTGCCTTACTCACCCACCTCTCTCCAGATCAACCTGTAACTGCTGCTGCCTCCACCTGTTTTTCTAGGGGTCACTACTGTGTCAGTGTTTAGATAATGTGGCCTGTCATGTGGCCTGTCAGATGAAGATAATGGGGAACTCAGAAACACTCTTCAGTAATGGAACAGTATCGCCTCAGGCACACTGATGAAAGAATATTCTGCTTTTAAGTAGAGTTTAAACATGGCCTGGTGTTATGAGTCCGCAGTGTTATTTTCCTTCTTCATTCAAGTCATTTACAAAATGAAAACAGGACACCCACTGAGATCAAATAATTGGCTTAGGGAATACAAATCTCAGCAGTGAATGGAGACTTATTATGATATAATAACCTTTCAGTGGGTGCAAATGCAGAACATCAGAATATATTTAAAATGGAATAAATGTAATTCTCAATAATAGATGATTTTTATACCTTTTGCATTTTTTTTTGCTTTATATCTTGTAGATCTATCTGTTTTAACTCCTCAAGTATATACAATAAAATGTATTGATATATAACATATCATCACTCAGTCAATTAATTAATTAAGTTCATTATTTTAATTATTTTAGACATGTTTTAATGGATGCTTTCAGCTTTTATGAAGTGATTAATTATTACTTTTTTGTGTGGAAAATGATAATGATAAACTGAAAATGTGGCTTTTGGACAATTAATCAGACACAAGCAGATATTTGAAAATGTAATTTTGGACTATAGGAACATTAACAGGTAGTTTTCACTATTTCCTGACATTTTATCAATAAAATACCTGCTGAATTAAATAGCTGCTGAATTAAAACAATAGTTGTTAACAATATCACATATGACTGCAGGTCACAGTTCAACTTTACTTCTTTTTGAGATTAAAACTTGGGAACTGTTGTCTCATTAAGGAAGCACAGTTCATACTACAGATGCTAGATCTGTGTCATCAGATCAGCACTATGTTAAAGACACAATACTGTGACATATTAGATGCTAGAACATGTCTCGGTCCTTGTCTTTGTTTAGAGAAAATGATTCTGTAAAACCACAGACCAATGTTTTGCAGCAGCTGGTTGATGTTGATGGGAAACAGTGATGGTTTGTTAATGAAGCTGAGTGTTGCAGGTCTGTGATGAGAGAACTCTGATTACCTGCATTAAAATCTGTATGCCGTGACCTCGGTGCCGTTACTCTCCGCCTCGCGACATAAAGGACACACAGCTCTGCAGCGGCACCGAACACTGGCACCAGCCATAAATCTGAGATGCAGAAACATCCAATGTGGACGTAATTACTGCGGATAAGCTGCCATGGGACACAATTTATAGTAAACTGTTAACAGGAAACTGCATTGCAGAGGGACTAGCTGAGAGACAAACAGTGCAGCCTCTCTTTGAATATCTAGATGGAAAATTTTTCAGCTTTCAGACTGAAAACTGATAGTTAATAGAATTGTGTTCTTCCTTTCTGTTTTCCACCTCCTCCCCCTGCAGGTAAATTCACCTGTATCGAGGCTCGCTTCCACCTGGAGCGTCAGATGGGCTACTACCTAATTCAGATGTACATCCCATCCCTGCTCATCGTCATCCTGTCCTGGGTTTCCTTTTGGATCAACATGGACGCCGCGCCGGCCCGAGTGGGTCTGGGTATCACCACCGTGCTGACCATGACCACACAGAGCTCCGGTTCCAGAGCTTCTCTGCCCAAGGTGAGGACGAATCAAACACACCTTTCTGTATAATATGATAATAAATAGAAACGTGGATTAGTTATGTGTAGAGACAATAGACTAGAGAGAAAAAATGATGGGAAGAGAAGAATGAAAATAAAACTAATGAACAGAGGAAGTTTAAGGACAAAAAGATGACATCAACTTTCTAAAACAACAACATAAATATTTGCCTGTAAAGGATTTTCAGATTAAGGGAGAGGAAAAAAAATGTTCTGAGTTTGCGTGAGTGGGTAGGATTGAATAATTATGTTCAGGGAAGCTGTAATCCCCAACACACACACATACATACACACACACACCAAACTGTTTGTTGACATTAGAAGCTTCATGCGCTCTAAAAATTGAACAAGTGAACCATGATTCCGCTGCAGTTCAGCTGTCACAATAATAATCACGCAGCACAGCTGAGCTTAGGTGGGCATACTGCTCACACACACACACACACACACACACACACACACACACACACACACACACAGTCAGTGTCAGGTGGGGCCAGATGAAGGTGGAGATTAGTAATGTAAACAGATCATGAGGAGGTTGTGGATTTGATTCTCTGCTGTTGTTGAGTTTCTATTGCTGTTGTTGAGTTTCTATTTGAGCTGTGAACATCAGCTCCTCATATAACGAAGGATAGTTAGTTAGTTAGTTAGTTAGTTAGTTAGTTAGTTAGTTAGTTAGTTAGTTAGTTAGTTAGTTAGTTAGTTAGTTAGTTAGTTAGTTAGTTAGTTAGTTAGTTAGTTAGTTAGTTATAAACTCAACATGAGGGTTAAAGATGTTGGTGATAATTATGTCTGACAGTAACCAGGAAAGCTACTAATTAAAAGTCCTGTATTATTCCTGGCGATGTTTGAGCATGTTGCTGTGCAGCATGAGCTCAGTGACACCTCCTCAGGCTGGTCTGGAGGGCGGAGCCTAAATCCACCCACTTAGTTTTAGCTTCACTCAGCCAGTGTACTTAAAACACAGTTTTTAACATCATCTGAAACACAATAGAGCAATAATTCACTCCAAGTTTTTTACAACTCTGCAGTTTTCCAAGTGTTTGTCTGTTTCTCTTCTCCTTAACTGTCAAACTGAACAAACCAGTTGAGCATCTAGGGCTCAGGTCTCTCAGCAGCTCTGAAGGTGAATCAGTCAGTCAGACATTGGAACATAAATGTTTTCATAGGTTTCAGAGTCTGTCAAAACAAGCTCAACTCGCAAAAGGCCAAGCATCCAGCTTTGTGTGTCTGTGAATATGATCTCATACTTTAAATGGATTTTAAATGGTGATTGTAAGTTTTCTCTCCTCCGCTGCTGCTGTAACTGCATGTTGAGACGGAGAGAATAATGACAGGCCCGGGCAGACGCATTTGAAAAATGGTTCTTGGCAGGCAGATAGCAATCAGACAATGATCCAACCAGACTTCATTTAGCCATTTTTATCTGGACAGTCCTCACCCCGTCCATCTCACTTCACACCCGACTCTGTGTGAAAAGCTGCTGACATGCAGCTGCAGATTTGATCTTGTTCTGTGGCTGATTGTCCACATTGTTGGTGTCTGTTTAATTTAATAATACACAAAACAACATTTTAACTGGGATTAAACTTCTTGAAGCTGTTCAGTGTTGAAACAGGTTCAGTATTGAAAAGTGAGTTCTCAGGTTTTTTCTTTAAACCTGAATAATGTATTTTTTTTTCCCTGTAAAGAATAAGTGTTGCGGGTTGTCCCAAATGTAAGTTTGTATGTATATAATGTAAGTAATGTATGTTTTTGGGTCAGTGACAAATAATGTTTGGCAAGATAAGAAAGTTAAAAAAAAGTTCAAAAACAGCTTCAAGAAGCATTCAGGTCTCTCAAAATGTACATTGTGTTTTCATGTTGGTTTCTTGTTATTTATAAGTTTGTATATTTTTTGACACAAAACGTCAAATGGTGTAACAGAAAAAGAAAAAATACATTCAAAATATATAATCCATCTAAAATATAAAAAAAATTGTTGATAGCAATTGCTTTTATTTTAAAAACATTTTTAAGAGATTTAAACTATCTGGTACCAGGTTTTTAGGGTTACACCACTCTACCACTGACCCTTTTACCTGAAGGAGTTTTTCTTCCCTGTTTGCTGCATATTTAAACATTTAGGCTATTGAACAATTAACCAGTTTAACATTTTAATTAACTTTACTATGACAGATGTGAAGCTTGATTTGCGGTTAGGTTAACAAGTTTAAAAACTATATACCGTATTTTCCGGTATAAGTCACTCCGCAGTACAAGTCGCACCAGCCATAAAATGCATAATAAAGAAAAAAAAACATATAAGTCACACTGGAGTATAAGTCGCATTTTGGGGGAAATTTATGTTGTGAAGCAGAGGTAATTAGGGGGCAATTGATTGTTTATCCAGTGGGTGCCGCTGTGTGATCATTGTGGCCGGCAAGAAGGTTTACTGAAGAAGTGTCAAGGCTGAACTCAGACCGGAGAACCCAAATGCAGAACCAGGAGACAGAATTAGGTTTCACAAAAAAAAGGGTTTAATAAGTACACAAAAAATACTGAACAAAGCAGTTGATAAGTCTCAGGGGAACTAGGGTGGAAGTCCGTAATCCAAGGCATAAGACGAGAGTCCGAAGCGACAGGCAGGGTCAGACACAGAAAGGCAGTCCAATAATGCAGAGGTACCGACAGGGAACAGGCAAGGCTCAGGAAACAGGCAAGGTCGAACACAGGAAGGCAGTCCAATAAAGCAGAGGTACTGACAGGGAACAGGCAAACTCAGGAAACAGGAAGGCAGGTTTAAACACTAGGAGGCAGTCAGGAAAAACGCTGGTAAGTACTCACACAAGGAAAAATACGAACTGGCAAACTGAAGAGGGAGCACATGGTATATATACACACTGGGAGAGGGAGATAACAAGACACAGGTGAAACACATTAGGGCGGGGGAAGGTAATCACACGAGCAGGAAGTAAAGACACGAGACATGACACAGGAGGGAGGGTGACAAAATAAAACAGGAAATGACGAGACAACACAAAAACACTACTGCCTGGGCGCTGTTGTGACAGTACCCCCCCCCCCCCCCCCCCCCCCCCCCCTAAGGCCGGCACCGGACGGCCCAGGAGCTTCAGGATGGAGCCGATGGAAATCCCTGATGAGCACTGGATCCACGATGTAGGACGAGGGAACCCAAGAACGCTCTTCAGGCCCGTACCCCTCCCAATCCACCAGGTACTGAAACCCACGGCCACGGCGACGGGACGCCAGGAGTCTACGCACCGTGTAGACAGGGCCCCCTTCAATGAGACGGGGGGGAGGTGGGGGTCGGGAAGCGGGAACCAGAGCGCTCTCCCTGGCCGGCTTGACCTGGCTGACGTGGAATGAAGGATGCACTTTCATAGTCCTGGGGAGTTTTAAACGTACAGTCACTGGGTTAACCTTTGAGATGGGGAACGGCCCAACGAACCTGGGTGCCAGCTTCCGATTCTCCACACGGAGGGGGAGGTTGCGGGTAGAAAGCCACACGCGTTGACCACTCCGATATTCCGGGGCTAGGGTCCGGCGGCGATCGGCCGCCCTCTTGTATCGCTCGGAGTTAAATAGGAGAGTCTGCCGGGCCCGGTTCCATATCCTCTTACACCGACAAATTAGAGCCAGCGCTGAGGGCACGCCAACTTCCTGCTCCAGGGCCGGGAAAGTAGGAGGCTGGTAACCATAGACAATGTTAAAAGGAGACAGACCAGAAGAGGAGCAGGGCAAGGAATTGTGGGCATACTCAACCCAGGTGAGCTGCCGGCACCATGAGGAAGGGTTCTGGGTAACCAGGCAGCGGAGGCTGGTCTCCAACTCCTGGTTGATCCGCTCCGTCTGCCCATTAGTCTGCGCAGAGGAGAGGCTGACAGAAGATCCGATGAGCGAGCAGAAGGCTCGCCAAAACTGCGCCACAAACTGAGGACCCCGATCGGACACAATATCTCGGGGGAAACCATGCAAACGAAACACATGAAGAAGCAAGGCCTCGGCAGTTTCCTTGGCTGAAGGGAGCTTGGGCATGGCAATAAAATGGACCATCTTAGAGAATCTATCCACCACTGTTAATACAGTGGTGTTACCTTCAGATGCAGGCAGGCCCGTGACAAAGTCCGAGATGTCCGACCAGGGTCTCCAGGGCACAGGCAGTGGATGCAGTAGCCCTGCCGGCGGTTTATGGGAGGACTTGCAGGTGGCACAGACTGGGCAAGCAGCAACATAGTTGGCAATGTCTTTCTCCATGGCGGGCCACCAGAACCGCTGTTGGGCCAGGAACAGAGTCCGTCGTATGCCAGGATGGCACGCAAGCTTAGACGTGTGGGCCCAATGGATGACCTACGAGCGGAGAGGAACAGGGACAATCAACCAGTTCGGCGGGACGCCGTCCGGGGGTTGACAGTTCTGAAGTGCCTTTGTAACTGAACGCCCCAACTACACATGAGATGGGGAGGATGGGTTCCCGGTCAGATTCAGGCTTCTCCGAGGGGAACACACGGGACAGAGCATTGGGTTTGCCATTCTTGGAGCCGGGTCTATAGGACAGGGTAAAGTGGAAACGGGTAAAAAACAGGGCCCACCTTGCTTGCCGGGAATTAAGCCTTCTGGCAGTTTGTAGGTACTCCAGATTCTTATGATCGGTCCAAACCAAGAATGGTTGCTCCGCCCCCTCCAGCCAATGGCGCCACTCCTCCAGAGCAACCTTGATGGCTAACAGCTCCTGGTTACCGATGTCGTAATTGCGCTCTGCACTGGACAACTTTCTGGAGAGGAAGGCACAAGGGTGGAGCTTGTTGTCTGAAGGAGAGCGCTGAGACAGCACGGCCCCCACCCCAACATCAGAGGCATCCACCTCTACCACAAACTGAAGGGACGGATCAGGGATCGAGAGAATGGGTGCAGAGGTGAATGCAGTCTTTAGGAGGTTGAGCCTCTTGGCGAGAATGGAGTCGATCAGGTTGGTGTCCGAACCCGAGTCCACCAAGACAGGGTGCTGGAGAGACACTGAGGGAGAGCACAGAAACACTAGAGGTTGTAGGCGAGAAGGGTTAGAAACAGTTAATATGCGGCTCACTAATGCCCTCTCTCTCAGTGAGCCCTGGCTTTTAACGGACACGTGGGGATGATATGTCCCAGTTGGCCGCAGTAGAGACAGCGACCCTCTGCCATGCGCCATTGACGCTCCTCTGGAGAGAGTCGGGTGCGGGCAACCTGCATAGGTTCCTCTCCTGTAGAACCCGTGGACACGGGAAAAGGAAGGGCCGGGAGGACTCTATTGTTTCCTCCGATGGGGGGTACTGTTGATCTGAGTGTAGAGGGTTCGACTTGCCACTGAGCCGTCTGGTCAGAGATGTTGATTGCAGTTGTTATTGCCTCATCCAGGGTGAGCAGCTCCCTCCTCAGCGCAATCTCTCTGCCAATGGTGCGGTTGAGCCCACTCTGAAAAGCGGTGAGCAGTGCCTGGTCATTCCACCCGGATTTCACTGCCAAGGAGCGAAACTCACTGGCAAACTCCCTCACTGTGTGTCTCCCCTGCCGTAGCCTCAAAAGTTGTTGACCAGCCTGCTGTCCTCGAACAGGATGATCATAAACCTGCTTTAATTCAGCGGAAAACAGGGCAAAAGTCTGAATAGTAGGAGACCTCTGCTCATACAGGGCATTAAAGTAACTGAGAGGGGGTCCCTCCAAAAGGCTGGCCACATAAGCTATTTTGGCAGTCTCATGTTGGTAACGCACAGGCTGAGCATTAAATACCAGTTGAATCTGAGTTAGAAAATTTCTACATGTATCAGGGTTACCAGAGTACTTAGCAGGTGCAGGAGTATGGGGCTCTGCAGCAGAATTGGTTGGAGGCACAGGTGCAGGAGCAGCCTCAGGAGGTGAAGTGGGTGGAGAAGAATGGACGCCACTGAGAACTGTCAGTTGGTTGGAGATCTGGGCCACATTCTCAACAAGAGTCTTTAACAACTGCTCGTGGTTTCCCAGAAGCTGCCCCTGATTAACAACAGCCTCCTTAATTCTATCCAGGTCTGCTGGGTTCATTGTTGGCCAGTTCGTACTGTCAAGGCTGAACTCAAGAAGAGTGAAGTTTCTGCGCATGCATGAGTTGTCGTTCTCCCCGGGACTGGAAGGAATCTATTGTTTTTGTCTCTCGATAAAAAGTGAAACTCAACATCTCTGTTTGTTGTCATTTGGTTTGAGAAGTTACCACAATTTATTTGATAAAATCCAACACCAAGAACAGACATTTAAAATTTAAATGACGAACAATTGAAAATAAAAATAGAGGCAACAACAGGCTGAACGGTATGCTTACGTTACATGACACAACCGAGAACGTGCCTGGTATGTTAACATAACATATTAAGAGTTATTCCAATAACTACAGCATCAGTAACATGCTAAGAAATTTACCAAAACCATCCGTGTCACTCCAAATATCCACTAACTAAAATCCAATGAAATCTTCATCCTCGGTGTCACTTTTCTTCAACTCCTCTAACTCCGGAGGTAGAAGATGCAGCGCTTCCTCTTCTATGTCGATGACGTCAGACGTCATATTTTACTACTTGCAGCTTGTAATCTGCAGAATATGATTTTCTTTTCGGTGCCGTTTTTGTTAAGCCCTTCTCAGTTGGTTATAAAAGATACCGACAATGTTGAAATTATCAACACAAGCCTAGAGCACCCTCTTGCTGTTTAGTGTGGAACTAACATGTGAAATGATATACCGGTAATAATGCGTTAATGATTTCACACATAAATCGCTCCGGAGTATAAGTCGCACCCCCGGCCAAACTATGAAAAAGAACGTGACTTATAGTCCGGAAAATACGGTAACAGCCACATAATATAACAACACAGCATAAAAGATAAAAATACAAAAGCGTAAAAAGCACAAAAAAAACAACAAAAAAATGTTGATGAGAAAAAAATAATAATTCATTCACCTAAAAAATGATTACATATCTATAAAAGAGTTAAGATCTGAGTTATTTCCATGGGAACAAAGTTTTGAGCTCTGCTGCATTTTAACCTTGGTTCTCTGTATAAAATGGTTTAAACCCATCTCTACAGAGTATCTTATCACTTTAAATCATGTAAAAGTAATAATCATGATATATTCAGCTGTTTTTTTCCTGACATTCAGGATGTTACACCAGGGACACAGCATCATCTGTCAACATTAAAACACTTGACTTCCTGAAAAGGAAACTCAATTCACCATGGATCACAGCTCTGAGGTTCTTATATTGTTCCACAAACTCAAGGCTCTGTATATTTATCAGTAATAACAAGTTACCAGGACCTTATTTTACCTTATTATTTTTTTTATAATATTTTTGTTTTATTTTACTTTATTTAATTAAATAAATATGTTTGTGTTGATTTAGGTAAAATTTGTTTATAACCCCTGATGATTATTTTTATCTCACTGACAAAATGAGTTTTTATTTGCTTGTTTTATCATTTTATTTTTGTTTTATTGTAAAATAAATTAAACTAAATTAAATATATTAAACTTAATGAAATGAAGAAACTGTTTTCCAGCTGAAGGAGGAGCAGGATGCAAACAGCCATGATGCAGGTGTCAGGGGGAATAAATTTGACTAATCGTTCCTCAGATTTGCAGCTCATGCATCAAATATAAATGATTAATTAAACAAACACTGGTGCATTGATATATTTATTTAACACTTTCATACTGTTCCCTTTGATAATAAATGTGTGCTGTCAAGTTGCTAAATCAAATCAATCATCCCTGATTCCATTTGTCCTTTTCTCCTCAGCCACTGGATTTACATTTGTAGATATACTTATATCTATAAAAATATATATGAGGGGGGGTGGGAATTCCAGGAATTGATAAGAAAATCAGTGTAAATCTCTCAGTAGTAGCTTTCTAATCCCTTCAGAATCACTGTTTGAGATGTGATACACTTCTACCAGAGCTTCTCTGGCTCCGGGAAACGTTTCCTGTAATCATCTTTTGTCACCGTGTCCAAAGCTTTTCACTATTCTTCCTGGATTCTTTCACGGTGGCAAATCTTCTCCCTTTCAGCCCAGATTTTAGTTTTCACCGGAGCAGCCAGAAAATCCAATAACCACCGTTGACCTCATGTCTGTTAAACAGAGAACAATGTTATCTAGATATTTCTCCAGAATCTCCACCACAGTTTTCATGGTTGTAACAACATTAAATTTTCTTATTTCAATGAATAAAATTATTAGATTTAAGAAATACATTTGAGCGTTTTGAACTTTCTGGATTAAAATGTTTGTGTGTGTGTGTGTGTGTGTGTGTGTGTGTGTGTGTGTGTGTGTGTGTGTGTGTGTGTGTGTGTGTGTGTGTGTGTGTGTGTGTGTGTGTGTGTGTGTGTGTGTGTGTGTGTGTGTGTCTCCATTTGACAAATGTAGATGTACCTGAGTTCAATTGTGTTCAAAACACACACAATTTCCTATATATTAATACAATTTGATCAGATTATCCACATAATCTGATCAAATTAACTGCATTTTACAGAGACAAAAACTTTGAAATGGTCCGATTTGACTGATTTTCTGTTCCAGGTGTCCTATGTAAAAGCCATCGATATCTGGATGGCTGTTTGCCTGCTGTTCGTGTTCTCGGCTCTGCTGGAGTACGCTGCCGTCAACTTCATTGCCCGCCAGCACAAGGAGCTGCTGCGCTTCAGACGGAGGCGACGGCACATGAAGGTGAGTGTTCACTCACATCTGTGACACAAGCAAACATTTACATTTACATTTCATGCATTTTTTTTAAATCTTCACTTTAATAGTTAGGTATTTTACCCAGTAAGTAGTTTTTTCCCTAAAGTGATACAACTTTTCAATTCTCAGCACAGCTGTTAACAATTTAATAAGAAAGACAATAAAGACTCATTTTTATTAGTGAGCAGGTTCATAATAAAGGGCGTCAAGACAAAACTTCTGATGAGTTCAGTTTTCTAACAGAGGGAAGAAGTATTCAGATTGTTTATGTAAGTTGAAATATTGTCATGTGAAAATACTCTCTACAAAAGTATGACTGAATTAAAAATGTAGTAAAAGCCATTTGTTGATACAGTATTACTAGTAAAACTGCAGTACATAATATATAAGAAAATCATGTGTTGTTCTTATTTTTATAATAATAATAGTATAGTATACTTTATTTAAAGGACTTTTTTAGCACAAGTGCATCACATGTGTTAAAAATAAATAATAAAACAATACAAACAAAATGTAACTGTAAATATTGAAATATATTATTTTCTGTCAAAGTTGCATCTGAACAATAACCAATAAATGGAAAAAGTAGAATATCTCCCTCTGAAATGTGGTGGAGCAGAAACAAAAATACTCAAGTGATGTACAGAAATTGAATAAATACTTTCTGGCAATGCAGGTTTTTTGTATCAGAAGACTGACAGACTGTAAAATCTTGTTTCTGAGGATGGAGAAGTGATGCTGTTTTGAGGAAAATCCTCTGCTGCTGAGATTCTAACATTTCCATTGTTGTTGAGGTGATTGTTACATTGTAAACAACAGAAAATGCAGTTTGGATAAAAATCACTACCCTTGCTGCTCCGTCCTGTGGCTGCTGAAACATTCAGTTTGTTATTAGCTTTGTGCTCATCATCAGCCAGAAACACACAGAGCATCAATGTTTCATGTGTGCACCACTGAACATGATTAAAGGCTGAATGCAGAACAAACCACAAAGGCTCATAATGGATTCACAGTGTAGAAGGTAAAGAAGAAAACTCTCCTGCATCATTTACAGAAACATATACAACATATATATATATATATATATATATATATATATATATATATATATATATATATATATATATATATATATATATATATATGATGGCATCAAAATGTTTTTTTAAGTACATAACACCATAAACATGTGTTCATTCATAGTTTTGATGCCATCATTGAGAATCTACAACGTAAATAGTCATGAAAATAAAGAAAACACATTGAATGAGAAGGTGTGTCCAAACGTGCCTGTACTGCAAATATATATTTTAATCTAGATCTCACAGAAATTTTGGAGTTAATCTAGATTAAAATGGCTCATTTGAAGTCATGAAAATATGTGTGTGCTGCTTAAATAATGACCAGAAGTAAGTCTTGAGAACAGGTTTCTCAGGCCGGTTGGTCCATTAGAGCAGGAGCCCTCTCCTGATTCGAAAATGCATCAATCCTGCTTGATAAAGCTGTTCTATGATGATAATTGGTAATGAAAATATCGTTCAGTTAGATGTCCTTGTGTAAATTTTTTATAAAATTTATTCAGTCAAACACAAAATAACCAGTAGGCAATTTAACCAGTAGGTCACCAGTAGACAATTTGATTTGATCAGAGTTCTGTCTCCATGTGGACAAACCTGAAATGAACAGCAGAAGAAGCGCTTAATGTTGCTTAATTAATGTTGCATTAGCCCATTTCTGGGCTAATGCAACATTAATTAAACAACTGTAGGCCCACTGTTTACATGTTTACAGTCAGTAACTTTGTGACATGGCTTGAGTCAGTGGTGACAAACTAAATCACCTCTTCTTTACAATATGGCCTGCTATTGAGAAAAGTCTCTCACATACAACAATAGTAGCGGGAGTCCCCAATTACTTCCAGGCAATGTGGGCCATCTTATGATGGACAGCAGTACTCTCTGACCACCACTTCAGTGGACACTGAACCAAGCTAGCACTGGGCTCAAACTTGTACCTCTCCACAGCATTGTTTACTGATGTTTCCTCTTCTGACTCCGATCCCATCAATAGCAGGGCTATTTTATTCTTGGGTGGCTCATTGTTCTTCTGTGCAGCTGCAGAGTGGATTCTTCTCCCCTCACCATCTCACTAAGCTTTGCCCACACTGGCTCCATCTCTGCTTTGGGCAGGCACTTTGAGGTGCTTAAATCTTGGATCTAAAGCAGTCGCCACCTTTGATTTAAACAAACAAATAAAAGATAAAAATGTATTAACTTTTCAAATCCAACCTCCATATTCTTCATCACTCACTCTAATCTACTGTCTTAAAAAAAAGTTTATACTGGTCAGATATGCAGTTATCTTTTGGTCAGTCTGACAGACCTTCATTTCAAGATTAGTTACTCCCTCCGCCGGTTGAGGTCTTTGGTAAAGGCAACCTTGAATCACGCAATGTAGGACAATGTAGGAATGCAGGATCCTCATCTGAGATCTTCATGGCTTCATGGATACATACTTTTCCCCACCAAGGAGCTCAGTGATGTACACGCACACACACACACTTGGACTGAATCATATTGCAATCATGGCTGTGCATTTCTTAAATACAAAGTGAGTTAAAAGAACTTGTAGCCAATTCATTAACACACTATCTTTGTAGACCATACCTGCAGGGCTCTAGCAGTTCCTTAAGCTTTGCCAACTTCTCATATTCAGCATTTGTTGGGAGGGTCAATTCATGCTTCTGCTAGGACAGCGCTGCATTCACTGCATCTCTATTGCGCCTCAAGCGCTTGATCATCTCGAGGGTGGAATTCCAATGTGTTGTAACGTCTTGCACGAGTGACTCCTGGGTTTGTTCAAGGGAGGCTTGCTGGGCATTCAGTTCATCTGAGTTGGCCGGACTGTCTTTGAAATGTCCAACCATTTCACTGCGGCCAGTACACCATTAAAACCACCGTCACAAAGTGACATTACAATGACCCTCTGTACAAGATGAGTAATGCATCCTCCTTGCCCTACTGATAAGCGACGTCGAGAAATTGCTGGGCACATGATTCTACTAAGTGATGTTCCTCTGTTTTCATCACACCTAACAGAACCTAAGAGTAGGACAGAAATGGTAGATCAGAATAGGTTTCTAGTACTAGTAGACAATTAACATTTAGCTACTAATCCGCAATCAATCACCAAAAAGTCAATAACATTAGCTAAACTAAAAGTTACGTTGAATTAGCTAAACTACATACCTACATAACTATGGATTGCTATGTAGTTACTACATAACTACATAGCAATCCATTGAGCCGGGAGGCTCATTAGCTTAGCTGACAGAGCTGAGCTTGCCTCCGTTCTATACAAACATTGTAGTTTGATGCAAGCAACTTTTCCACAGGGCTACACCAGGCCTGCCCCACCACATCCCACTTCAGCTAAGGAATGCTTAGCATTTAGGTGGTATTTCATACTCAATGAACTCCTACAATAAACCAGCTCTGCTTTGCTCAAGGTGCATACAGCCTTAGTCTTGTCGAGGTCTCTATTGGGAAGCTTCTTGAAACAAAATTTGCCCTGAAGAAATCTGGACTTCACAGCAACATCCATAATAAATGACATTTTGATTTTAGTTTGTATTAGTTTTAGTCATATTTAGCCAACTTTTATTATTTTTTGTTTAGTCACATTTTAGTCAACAAAAAGTCCTGGTATTTTAGTCTAGTTTTCGTCAAAGAAAATCCCAATTAGGTCCCAAGGTTCTAATTCATGACAGGATCAATTTAGTGCCTGTTCTTGAGATTTATAGCACATGATCTTCCTCAACCAAAATTGTCACAGAAATTTGTTTGTTCATCCAATTTATGTTTGTTAAAGACATATGTTTCTATATCTATTAAAAATCTGTAACATCACTGTAAATATATAATATGTATTCATAAAAGGATTCTTAAATGAACTGTCTCCAAACCCTGAATGATGACTTTTGATGAAATGAAGATAAATGAGAGACCAGAAAATATGTCAGTTTATTTAATAACTCAAAACTGTTTGGATATCTGTAGTAAAATTGACAAAATACAATGTCAATTTTTTCGGGAGGAATGTTGAGATGCATCAGAGGTTTTCTTCCCTTCCTTTACTTTCTTTCATTGGTTTTGTGTTTGAAGCGTTTAATCAATCAATTCTATCTGTCCGGTTGGATTTGTCGTGGCTGCTGTATTGAATGAGGAGTGAAGCTGTCAGCCCTGCAGGGAATGTTCAAGTGCCGCTTGATTGTGAAACTGGTGGTTTGTGTGGGTCGAGGCTGAACACCCACAAGAACTTCAACAACCAGCCTACAGTCAACAATCCATACAAGTCCCGGTTTGTGTGTGTGTGTGTGTGTGTGTGTGTGTGTGTGTGTGTGTGTGTGTGTGTGTGTGTGTGTGTGTGTGTGTGTGTGTGTGTGTGTGTGTGTGTGTGTGTGTGTGTGTGTGTGTGTGTGTGTGGCAAACACGCATGAGTGCCTTCACGCATGCTGTTGTGTGTTTGCATGGTGTTGGGCATGTGTTCGTGCTGCCATGACTGGAGCGGTTTGATTAAGTTGACACATTTTAGTGAGTGTGAACGTGACCTGTGTTTGTGTATTTATGAGGACCTCATGTCCCTGTAACAGCTCGTAATGTGACAGAGGTGATGATGGATACTGCCTCAGCTCAGGATTACATAGTTGTTTAGGTTAGGTTAGGTTTAGTGTTTGGGTTAGGTTATTTTTTATTTATTTTTTTTTATTATTATTATTCGATTAATCAAGATGATAACGTCAAATTCCATTTATAAAACCCAAAGATATTAGATTTACATTCATATCAAACAGAGAAAACCTGTAAATGTTCATAATTTGAGGAGCTGGAACCAAAGAATTGTATTTTTTCTGCTGCTAGATAAATGGTTATTCAGTTGGAAACATAATTTTGGTTTTGCTCATAAAAAAAAAAGTCCTGATTCACATGGAGCTTGATTAATTGACTGAGCTGTGGTAACCTGTTATCTTAGAGACCATTATGGTGAGGATCAGTAATTAGATACTTAAATAAAAGTACAATATACAATATAAAAACATGCACACGTAAAAGTCCTGCATGAGAATTAGAATATGATATGGAAAACACAAGATGGTTTTGTTATTTATTGGGGACTGCAGACTAAAATAAGCAGAAATATTTAAAAATACATTTCAATAAAAATGACAAAGAAACAACAGATACATACAAAGCACGAGTTGGGTAACACAATTACTACAAAAATTGTAGTAAAAAACTACTAAATTAAAGGAATTATTACAGGTAACATAACAAATTCCTGCAAACATAACATTTATTACAGCTGCAGGAAATAACATATCACATTTGTGGGATTATTACTTTAAAACCTGCAGATTTGTGTAATGTTTGTGGTTAATTACATTGATATTTTGTTGATGGGTCTAACCTCCCTCCATCCATCCATCTATTTTCTATACCTGTTTATTCCTCACTAGGGTCACACATTTATACCTATAAGCAATTTAGAGTCTCCAATTAGGCATGTTTTGGACTATGGGAGAAAGCTAGACAACCCAGAGAAAACATTGGGATACTTAACATAATTCCTGGTTCTTTGATAACAGAGTGAGGTGTTTCACTATGGGAATCGCTTCTGGCAAGATCATTACGGAAGCTCCAATGACACAACGTCTGTCTCTGACAGACAGGTCGACGTGTGGGGAAAGCCCCGCCCCCTTTATATATCACACTCGACCGCCCCGTCCGGGCCATCCCTATCGGTTTCTTCCCTCATATATGCAAGGAGGGAATTGTTGATGAAACACCTCACTCTGTTATCAAAGAACCAGGGATTACGTTAAGTAACCCAACGTTCTTTTTCTAACTTCGCTCAGTGTTTCACTATGGGAGATATAGACCACTCCCGGATTGCATGATCTCCCGAAGTCAGTCTGGCCCAGTCTGGGATGACATCAACCAGTTTCCGAGGCGCCAGTCTCTAGCACTGTGTGAGCTAAGGATGGACCTGAGACATCCAACCTATAGAATCTCACATAAGTGTTCGGTGAAGCCCAACTCGCTGCCGCACAAATGTCCTCCACCCTAACTCCCTTTAACAGAGCCCATGACATAGCCATGCTCCTGGTGGAGTGTGCTTTCAAGCCTGCGGGGGGCTGCAAGCCCTTGCACCTGTAACCCAGCCCTATAGCATCCACAATCCAATGGGACAGTCTCTGCCGGGACAGTGGCCTCCCCTTGTGGGCGTAAACCAAGAAACAAACAGCTGATCGGTCCTTCGGAAGCTGGCTGTCCTGTCCACATATACGCATAATGCACGCACAGGGCACAAAGTGTTCAATCTGCTATCCTCTGCTGACAGGAAAGGCGGTTGATGAAAGGCCCTCAACTCCACTGTGGGGCATCTGTAAGCAGATTCCACCACCTTGGGTATAAATGCTGGGTTGGGCCGTAAGCATACCCTAGACTCGCCTGGTGCAAACTGCAAGCCAGCTGGGTCGGTTGACAACGCCTGTAAATCACTCACTCGCTTTGCGGTTACCAGAGCGAGGAGGAGAGCGGTTTTGAGTGACAAGAACTTCAGACCCACTGCTTCCAAAGGTTCGAATGGGTGTAGTGAGAGAGCATCTAACACAACTGCCAAGTCCCATAATGGCACCATAGGCCTGGAAACTGGCAGTTTCCGGCGCACTCCATTCATAAAGCGACAAACCAACGGATCCCCTAAGCCTATATGGCACGCAGAAATAGCCACCAGATAAACCTTGATTGTGGAAAAAAGCTTTACCCTTTTCCAGCAGGTCCTGGAGGAAAGAGAGAATGTCTCGAACTGATCACTGAAAAGAAATAATGCTCCTGGCCTTACACCACTCCTCAAACACTCGCCATTTACAACTGTATAATGAGCGAGTGGACGAAGCTCTTGCACTCTGAATGGTGTTGATGACATTGGGAGGCAATCCAGCTGAGATCAAATTTAACCTCTCATGGACCAGGCCCAGAGATCCACGGGTGGGGGTGGTAAATCTCTCCCCTGGCCTGAGACAAGAGGTCCCTGCGCAGCGGCAGGGGCCAGGGTTGGCCTGATAGTAATTGCACTATCTCTGCTACTCAGTGTTTGCACGTCCACCCTGGGGCTATCAAAATCAGTGACAGACCCTGATCTATCACCCTGGTCAGAGTGGGAGAGATCAGACTGAGAGGTGGAAATGCGTACAGCAGGACATTTGGCCATGAGTGTGCCAGTGCGTCCACACCCAACGGCGCATCCTCCTCTGCCAATGAGAAATACAGCAGACAGCGCGTTTTCCTGCGAGGCGAACAAATCTACGGCAGCCCGGCCGTATCTCTGCAACAGCTGGTTCACTACTTGGGGAAGGAGCCTCCATTCCCCGAACAGAGGGTTTCCTCTTGACATAAGATCTGCGCCTCTGTTCAGCGCTCCCGCTATGTGCGTTGCACGTAGCGACCCGAGCCGAGAGACGCTCCACAGAATTAATCTTCGCGTGAGCTTGTAAAGCCGAGGAGAGCGCGTGCCTCCTTGACGGTTCATGTACCCCACAACCATGGAGTTGTCGGACTTCACCAGTACATGTTGCCCTCTCAGATGAGGGAGAAAAAATTTCAGTGCCAGCAAAACTGCCATCAACTCAAGATAGTTTATATGAACCTGCGCCAGCTCCACTGACCAGATGCCGTTCACCGCTCTGCCCCTGAGTGTCGCTCCCCAACCTGTCAGGGACGCGTCCGTTGTTATGACAACCCTCGACGTTACCGTCCCTAAGGTGACACCTTGTGAGAAAATCGCCGGACTGGGCTGCCGGAGGGCTGCCGTGCACTCCGGGAAAACGGTCATCGGGCGGGAGAGGTGACGGCGGGGACACAGTTTTAACGATGCCACCCATTTCTGCACATCCCTCATCAGCAGGAGGCCCAGCCTTACTACTGAAATGACCAACGCCATTAACCCCAACAGTTGTAGACACAGTCTGAACTGCACCGCTGCCCCTGGTCAGAACCGGGCCAGGCACTGCTTGAACGACTGTTGCCTCTCCTCCGATAGCGTGGCCTGATATCTGAGGGAGTCTATACTGAGGCCCAGATAAGAGATGCATTGTGCGTGTATCACTTGGCTTTTGGTCCAGTTTATTCTGAAACCCAGACCAGTGAGGTGGGACGTCACTGTCTCTACATCCAGGAGCGCCTGCTCCCAAGAATAGAGCATATCAGATAATCGTCTATGTACGAAAATATTCTGATATCTCTGTTCCTTATTGGAGACAGTGCTGCTTCCACACACTTGCTGAAAACCCGTGGGGCCAGCGAGAGACCAAACAGAAGCACCCAGTACTCGTAGGCTATGCCCCGGTGGGCAAACCTGAGAAATTTCCTGTGTGAAGGAAAAATCTCAATGTGAAAATATGCATCTGTTAGATCGATTGTGACAAACCACTCGCTGGGGTGAATAGATTGGCATAACACTTTGACTGTTAACATCCTGAACGTGTATTTCCTCAGATAACTGTTTAATACACGTAGATCCAGAATGGGGCGCAGCGATCCCCCCTTCTTTGGAACGAGGAAGTAACGGGAGTGAAATCCCTGTTGCCTCTCCTCGATCGGGACCACTCTGATCGCTCTTTTGAGTAAAAGAGAATCGATTTCTTTTGTAACACTTGCGTAGCTTCCCCCTCTGCTATTGACAGCACAACACCGTTGAATCTCGGTGGTTTTATAGCAAACTGAAGCCTGTAACCCCGGGAAACAGACGTCATGACCCATGCATTCACTGCGCATGCCCGCCATTTCTCTACCCGAATAGCGAGGGGACCTCTTTCTAGAAGGGCGGTGGCGCCCCCTGGAGGCCGGGGGGAGATATGACCCTCCCTCTGTGGGCTGCCGTTGTTAGAGTTGATATTTTTTGTGTGGGATAACCCGCCCTCGGCTCTTGGCCTGGCTGCATGGTTGTCAATTTATTTCTTTCAACATGGGAACATGAGAATAAGTGCCTGGTGACACCTGGGGGGGGCGAGCCCTTGGCTGTAGTGAACGATCGGTGCTTGGTGACACTCGTTGCACTGCGCACAGTGGTGCGAACATAAAACTCTCTCTCCCCCGTCTACCAGAACTAGCGGGGGGAAACGGTGCCTGCTGGCTCCTGAACTCAGAACCGGAGCCGCTGCTCTGAACTCCTCTCTTCTCCTCTTTGTCGGAGAAGGGATAGGTGAAGCTGGACATGGCGCGTCAGGCCATCCGTTTCTTCCCACCACCCGGGGGTTGGGGAGAACGTCGTTTCGCCGCCACGCGGCATAAGAGGGTTTGCCATTCCCTGGTCTCGGCTGCTGATCACCACGGCTGGCACTCGGTCTGTGAGCCGGTCTCGCATCCCCCTGTTTTCCTTGCACTACGCTAGGCGGGGGGCATGGGATCTGCTTTTGAGGCAAGCACAGGTCAAACGCCTCACCCTCCTGCTTTCTCAGCGTGCTGGTTTCCCGCATTTTCTCAAGCGCAGGGCCGAAGAGACCCTTGGTGGGGTCGTAGGCTGCATCCATGACCTCCACTTTTTGAGTGTCACTCAGTCCGGACAGTGAGAGCCACAGTGCCCTCTCTCCCGCGACTGCGAGGTCCATGACGTGCCTACACCCCTGCACTGCTCCACGAGAAGAGCGCAGGAGCAGGTCGTTTACCACACAGATTTAGTCCCACAAAGCAGGGTTCAGGGTTCCCGAATCCAACTGGCCGCCCATCTCCTCCAGAATCTCCACTTGATAAGCTGACAAGAGTGTGTCAGCATTCAGCGAGCAGACTGACTGCGCAGCATATTTATACATACGCTGATACACAGCCACTGCTGTGTGCTCCATTATACCAGGCAAGGAGATGTGTGACACTGCAGAGATTGTTCGGGTGGAGGTGGTAGGCCACTGAAGGCTCCACCGCCGGGGGTTCGGCCAACCCCAGCTTCACCATTCCATGAACCTCTAGCTTGGAGTAGCCCTGTGTGGTTACCTTGCTCTTGAACGGGCGCGACCAGAACCGGCTCATCTCGGCCATGCAGGCCGACACTGCCGGGAGCAGCTGCTTGGCCGGAGGGCGGGTTGGAGGCAGCCTTTTACCGTCGTAAAGGTCCCTTGCTGCCCCCTCCATGTCCTGAGCCGCTGGCCAGGGGACGTTCAGTTTAGCGGCGGCCCGTTTGCAAACCTCGTAAAGGTTGTTGTCTACCGGAGCCGCCTCGGTTGAGCTGGGGAGTCTGGAGTGAATGGGGAGGGTAGAGTCCTCCTCTCCTTCTTCCATATCATCCATATCGAGGATGTCAGAACCGGTCTCGCCGCCTGCATCGCCGTCCTCCTGTTCGAAGACGTCCTCGAACAGCGGAGGTAAGGGCTCAACCTGCTCCATTGTGTCCGCCCAGCTACAGGTAGCTAGCGGCTGATGGGTGCCGAGGGCCTGGGCGGTTCCTGACGGGGTGAAGGAGGGATTCTTACCATCAGGACCAGCCACCGCCACTCGCAATCTCCTCTCCAGGATTTTCGGGTGGCATCTTAGAGCAATGTGCGCAGACTTGCGGGTGCCTGAGCGTTCTTGGCAACCATGCACACAATGCACATGGGGGGGGGGGTCTCTCCCCAAAATTGTTGCTCCACATGACATGGGGCAACGGCGGGGAGAGCCCTTCCCCTCCTTCTGCCCAGCTCCTGTAACGGGAGCTGTGGGAGAAGACATACCAGCTGGTGAAGGAGATTTTTTTCTTTTTTTCTTTTTTAAATATAGTCGGTATGAGCCAAACTATAGAAAAAACATATAGTGTGGAGAATAACTCGCCACTACGCGTTAGTTATGCTCCAGCGAAGGCGGCTAACAGGTAAATGTTAGCACCTAGCCGAGCTCAAGTGAACATAGCCCGAAGCTAACACAGGACACCGGGTAGAGGAGTACCTAGTGGCCTGTCAGGAAGCTCGCCACAATACGGTCACAATCCCACTGAAATTCTCCAGCACAGTTCAGTGTCTGTCGGTGCCGCACTAGGCAACGTTCCCCTTGACGGGACGTCTGATAGCTGTTAAGCTAGCAACCAACCTGACAACCGGCTGTACTGAGGGAGCTCTCGTAAATCCCTGAGGAAGAAAGCGAGACTTGGCCCGGACGGGGCGGTCAAGTGTGATATATAGAGGGGGCGGGGCCTTCCCCACACGTCAACCTGTCTGTCAGAGACAGACGTTGTGTCATTGGAGCTTCCGTAATGATCTTGCCAGAAGCGATTCCCATAGTGAAACACCGAGCGAAGTTAGAAAAAGAACTCTAACACACCTGAACAGATACTTAATCATCACCTGACTTCACCCTCAGCAGACAGTTATATAAATCAAAAAAAAACATTCAAGAAAACACCACAAGCAAAACAACTAACATACAACAACGTAACTTAAAAGAAGTACAAACAAAAATAAATCACACAGCAGATCCAACATATTTCTTAGAGTTAATTAACCTTTTATTGTATCGTGTTGCCATATGTCAAAAATTACTAATTAAAATGAATATAAAATCTATGTTTTTACAGTTCGGTGTGAAAAGGGGGCTTTTATTTTGAAAGAAATACAATTTATGAGGTCACATGACCAAGATATCCTGTTTGCCAGTCCTTTTTGTTCATGGACATTTGACATGTGAACATCACTATCTCATAACCGAAGGTTGGACATTTTTACAAAATAAGAAATTGAACCTAAACTTATTTTAATTTTTAATTACATACGTTTTGTTTTTTTTTTTCTAATATGCTAAAATAGATTTGTTGCCTATGTCAAAAATATGCAAATATGGAAAATTAGTGCATACAACCTAATGGAGTCCCGTTGATTTACATAGGATGAAACTATCCTGAGTCTATGTTTACAACTATTTATTTTATTTCTATAAGAAAGGCCATTTCAAGTTATAAAAACATTGCCAACATTTTTTACATGTCTAAGTAATATTTTATGCAGTAGAACAGATTAGTCAACACTCGTGACTAATCTGTCTTCGAGAAAACTCAAGGAAGAAACTGGTGAGTCTCAGTAAAAGTGAAGCAGGAGGAGTGGCAGTGGAAGTTGGGATTTGTGGGCAAAGAAAATATAAAAATATAAATCCTAAATCCCATTGTTGTAATCCCAAATCCGCTACCTCTTCCCGAGTGACAGTGAAGAGGTAGATTAGTGATCCAAGCACCTCGCTCTCTCTGTTTGTACAACTCTCTCTGTCCGCCCTCGCGGAGCAGGAGGAGAGAGAGCGAGAGGGAGGACCGCAGGCTCAGCTTTGACCCACATCTGGCACGTCAAACATTTTGCATAATTTTTTTTTCTATTACACAGTTTACTTCTGCTCATGTGACTGAAGCAGGAGGTGGATTTAGGTCACAAGTGTGTTACGTAACTTGAGTTTTGTTAATGAAGGAGCTCCTGTTGTCAGCTGAGGTCAACATCCAGACCTCAGGATGTGCTGAGGAATCCTCATTCACAGCTCCCGTCACACACATACGTGATTTCAGGTCCTTATATAACATTATTCTTTTCGACTGAGAGTTTTATGTCACGTTGTGCAGAAGATGATTATTCTGTTCATAACATGTGTCCACTGTTTTTTTTTGTTTGTTTTTTTTCCACCCTGGAGGTGAATTTAGGTCAAAGCAACATGTAGCATGAGGAGGATATATGTGAATACACAATTAAACACTTATTTCTGCTTTTTCACACATACATGTATGTCACACATTAAAGCCGGACTTTGCTGAGATGGTTTCTGTTCATTCAAAAGTGTTAAATTTAGCTTTCACTTTATTTCAAGCATAATAAAAATTACAGAATACGATCCATTATTAAAAGAATGAGCAGCCTCAATAAGATCTTCACCATTAATTCAAACTGCTCTGATGTGAAATATATCCGGTAATGGTGAGAGAAAGAGAGGGAGGTGACAAAGACAGAGAGACAGAGTGAGAGTGAAAGAGAATAACAGAAAGAGCGAGAGAGACGGTGACAGAGAGAGGAGAGAGAGTCAGTTCTTCAGGAGTCGTCTGTTCTTCATTAACGTCTCTTTAGTCCTTCTAATGTAAATCTATTGTGATCCACACTCGTCTATTACACTCAGTCAGTTTCAGCTGCTGAGGAAACCCTCACAGCTGACCAGCAACACAAATAAACTGTTCTAACCTCTCAGACAGACAGACAGAGAGATGGATGGACATAGATACAGACAGAAATAGAGACAGAAAGATGGACAGAGAGACAAACAGAGAGACAGGTATCTATGATGCCTCCACAAACAGACACATAGACGGACAATGAGACAGACAGGTATCTGTGCAGACTTCACGTTTTTTTGGCCAATATAGCAAAGATTTCCAACTGAATTATTAATCAGACAAATATCATATCATTGTAGTTAATGTTCAATGCACAAGTTAAGTCCAACATGCAGGAAGTAAATTGTCCTTTGTGTTGTGAGCAGAAATCAGTATGTGGAGGCAACATACTGTTGCGTTCATGCATGGACGCAATGGTTCCCAACCTGCGGGTTAGACCCCCAACAACTAATCAATGGGTCACAAGATGAGGACAGGATATAGAAAAAAAACAAAAACATTTTAGACAATGAATTATGATTTTTTTTTATCAAACTTTCTTAAAAAAATGTTGCTTTGATTCATGTGAATTTCTGTATTTTACCTCCTCAAGCCTCCGAAAGTTATTCAAATAAAACTAAATAAGTTTTTCTAGAGCTGTTAATCAGCGAGAAGATTAATCAGCAACTATTATGGTAGAAGCAAAAAATCAGCTGGTTTAAAATATGACGATGTATTTCTTTTCTTTGTAAACGTGATGATAAATTAAATATCTTTGGAGTTTTGGATTGTTAGTCAGATTTAAACTTGGAACCATTTTCTAGGTCGACATTACAAATAAGAAAATGTTAAAAGTTAAGTCACTTTAGAAACAACACAGCTGAAACAAAGTTCCTTATTAATAAATATGAATAAATATATATAAATAATACATAAATAATCATAAAAAATAAAACAACATCATAAAAGCATAAAACAAACAACAGCAAAGTCACTCATTTTCTTACATTTGACCATGAATCAAAACAATAACATGTAAACTAACTGGTGACATGGTAACATGTGAAAAAAAGGTTTAATTAAATATTCTCCCAATCTAAAATGTTCAATTAACACTGAAGCTTCCTGCAGAACAACAAGCAGCATGAGGTCTGTCACATTATTGAACATATCATTGAACATGTCATGTACAGTCTGAGGTGTCTGAAAGTGTTTCCTCAAGAAAGATCATGAAGCACCTTTAATGTGTAGCGTAAATCTATGTGTTGAAGTGTTTGTAGCAGCACTAGTGTAAGTTTACCGCACAGCTCTATGTGTTTTAGAGGATTTAGCTGCTTGGTTAGCACACATCTTCAGTTTCGAATACTCGTCTGTTGGGGATCTGTTGCTTCAAAGCAGAGGGATTTATTTACTGTGATCGTGGCTACAACATGATAAATAGTTATGAGGTGCAGGAGGGTCTTTAATCCCAGTGAAGAGCCTCCTCCAGGCTTTTACAGCTTATATGCAGCTGTTAGGAGGCTCGACAATCGTCTTTGAAGCTTTGGAGGCAAATGCACATGGTCTGAACACTGAACTTGTAAAGTGAACTGGGCTCGTAAACTGTAAACTGAACTTATGTTGTAACCTGAACCCTTTCTGAAAAGTGAACTCGAGCAGAGCCTTCTAGGCTTCTCTGCTTTATCTCATTTCTGAAGCTAATTTTTCCAACATACATTAATTGTTACTTTTACTCAAGCATTCTCCACTGTCTCCTTCTTGTAGCATTTCATTTGCTGATTCTCCCCGGTGGTAGTTTTTTAGCCAAGAACCAAGAGCAAATTTTTGCGTTTTGCGTTCTATCAGTAATAGTCAACCACGGTGTAGCTGGTTTGATATTGGCTATCAAACACATATTCAACAGATTCAAAGTCTCATTTAACTTGTGATATATGGGTCAGTGACAAAACTGCCATGTGGGGATAACCCTAAACTCTCTTAAAAAGGTTTAAAAAAAACACATGCTATCAAAATGTTTTATATTCTAGGTGGAATATACACTCACCGGCCACTTTATTAGGTACACCATGCTAGTAACGGGTTGGACCCCCTTTTGCCTTCAGAACTGCCTCAATTCTTCGTGGCATAGATTCAACAAGGTGCTGGAAGCATTCCTCAGAGAGTTTGGTCCATATTGACATGATGGCATCACACAGTTGGTGCAGATTTGTCGGCTGCACATCCATGATGCGAATCTCCCATTCCACCACATCCCAAAGACGCTCTATTGGATTGAGATCTGGTGACTGTGGAGGCCATTTGAGTACAGTGAACTCATTGTCATGTTCAAGAAACCAGTCTGAGATGATTCCAGCTTTATGACATGGCGCATTATCCTGCTGAAAGTTGCCATCAGAAGTTGGGTACATTGTGGTCATAAAGGGATGGACATGGTCAGCAACAATACTCAGGTAGGCTGTGGCGTTGCAACGATGCTCAATTGGTACCAAGGGGCCCAAAGAGTGCCAAGAAAATATTCCCCACACCATTACACCACCACCACCAGCCTGAACCGTTGATACAAGGCAGGATGGATCCATGCTTTCATGTTGTTGACGCCAAATTCTGACCCTACCATCCGAATGTTTCTGAAGCTAATTTTTCTAACATACATTAATTGTTACTTTTACTCAAGCATTCTCCACTGTCTCCTTCTTGTAGCATTTCATTTGCTGATTCTCCCCGGTGGTAGTTTTTTAGCTTGGCTAACATAGCTTGTGATGGCTTCTCTTCGTTCCTCTCCCTCTCCTGTTTGCTCAAGGAACTGAGCTTGTTCTGTAAACTGAATTCGTTCTGTAAAGTGGCCTCTGCAGTAAACTGAACTCATTCTGTAAAGTGAACTCTGTTGTAAACTGAATTCATGCAGGCATCCCTGGATGCAGCAGTTAAGCTTTTCGGGGAATTGTAAGCACAGTTGAAACGTGGCCTATCGTTCTGAATCCGGCTGATATGTGACTCGACAATAAATCTGGACTCGGAGCCTCCATCCCTACACTGACATGAATTCGGTGCTGTTCTGCAGCTTGTCTTTCAGTGCTGTGGTTGTGGTGCAGGTAGATGCTGCTGCTGCTGCTGCTGCTGCAGTTGGACTAGTCCAAGTTGTGCTGATTTCTGTGGTTTCTTCCCTGATGCTTTATTGATTCGTTAGTGACACTGATAGTCTGGAGAGCACGAGAAAGAGAGAGAGAGAGAGAGAGCGAAAGAGTAGGAGCAATCGGGCTGAGGCTACCTGCTCCAGAGGCCTGTCTAATTAGGAAGACAGAGTGAGAGGGCATCAAACCGACAGATACCGCAGCCCTGAGAGAGGAGAGACCGCCAGCTCCTTAGAGGAGTTACATCCCCCCCTGCCGGGGGAGAAGGGCAGCTGCAGCGGGATCAGATCAATAGCGCCACTCATCCTTGAAGGATAGGCCCGCCTGGCAGCAGCTCACTTGTTTAACACAGACAAGCTCTCCACACTGAAAAAGAGAGAGAGAGCCCCTTCAGAAATCAAAGGGAAGTCGAGCATCACTGCCTCTTGTCCTCTGTTTCAATCAGGACTTCTCCATCTTCTGCACAGTTTTCTGAAGTCCAACGCATGCAAATCATTATTTATAAATCAGGAACAGCTTTCTTCGAATTAGTTGTTTGCGAGGATATTATCCATCCAGGAATTGCTCCTGTCGGAAATAATTAGCCTACATTATATACCATCCAATATCATAGAAAATGATGTATGTTAAGGCATGTTTCATTTAGCCCCGAGGCAAAGAGCAACTGCAGCCTGATGATTGTTCTCTGCAGCTCCACGAGGAAACAAACAACGCTGCTATCTCATATTCTATATCTGCTATCTCGCCTACACAAAGATGTATGCATATATATATATATATATATATATATATATATATATATATATATATATATATATATACAGTAAGAATACATAGTAAGAAGTGGCCTGAGGGAACACATGTACCTCCCCCCCTCTGCCTAACAACGACATTATTAGGAAAACTGATTTTCTGATTGATCGTTTATAATCAGCTCATTAGCCATGATTAGGCCTTTTTCAAGCGGGGGGAGCACTGCACGCTGCTCTGCTCTGATCTCACAGGGTGTTCAGCAGCTTTGAGAACAAAGGCAGATAAGAGAGCACAGGGATTAAGAGGCCTAAGGAAGTGCAGGGAGAGCGATCAGTGATCTCTGAGGGCTCAACTCAACTCTGCAAATTGACAGGTCGGCGTTGTAATGGTGTGAAACACATTCGTCACTTTCTGATTAGATGTAGAATCGCTTAATGCACAGAGCAGAACAGGAACTCCTGTAGTTGTCCATACTGATGACAGTTCATTAATACAACATATATATATATATATATATATATATTCATATTACTTGTCAGATTTTCATGTTAATGTTCAGAATCATGTGTTTCCCTGTGCGTTTTGACCTCTTGACCTAATTATGCTCTTAAACTTGATTTGTTAAAAAAAAAAAAAAAAATCAGGCTTTACATGTGTTTGTAGCATTAACACATTGAACTTTTAGACAGAAGTTCTATCCACCATACTGTCACAAAAAAAAATCTGAACAATTTGGACACCAGAATCTCCTTTTTGCAACACAAGTCAAAAGTCTCACTTCCCATTTGTCTGCATGTGTTTAGTTTATAAACCAATAATTCAAGGATATAGGATATAAATGTATAGCCAGGGGTCAATAGAATATTTTAGTGTTTCTGTGCAGAGTTGGTGTTATTTTCATTATGCTACATCTGACATCAATCATAAATTTAACCCACATTACAAAGTTGAGTGAACCCGAATCCACATAAAACATTTAAAAGTCAGATTTAACGCATGAAGCTAAAGGTGTCATGGCTTCACTGAGCGTTATCCAGACCAAAAGCTGGGGCTGAACAAAGAGAGAGAAAGGAGCAGTGCAGCAGATCATGTGGATAATCATTCCAGGTCAGCGGCTTGATGAGCGAGAGACATTAACACACCATGCATTAATGCAGGCGAGGGACTCAGCGGAGACAAATGGAGGAGGGAGGCAGAAAAGCAGCGACGGATGGATGAAAAACAACATTGAACATGATCAAACAGGTTCAGGCCTAAACCCACAAAAACAAAACAAAAACCTGTACATCCTCACTCAACCATACTCTTGTCATAAAAAACACAAATACTTAAAATATTCTTTAGAGTTTTTTTCATGGTTTTAATTACCTTAGTTCCAGTAATTTAACAGTGATGCTCGGCTAATAACAAATGATACACTAGCTAATTAGGAAGCTAATTGAATCGCCTAAGTAGCATTTATATTACATTAAGTACAGTAAGCCTCAACTCTGCCAGAGTCAGCACACAACATATTTACCATAAATGTTGTTTGTCAACAAATTATATCGGAAGATGTACACAGCTAATACACAATATTCCTGTAACATTATATGAACATCCCATACAACTTTTCTTTTTAGTAACGCTCCCACAATATTCTAACAATATTGAATTCAACTAACACAGAACATTCTGGAATATAACAATAACATTATATTTAGAAAAATACATGTTTTTAACATCTAAAGAACATTAAGGGGAAACTTAAACCTTCTCAGAACCTTTGGGTTCACACAAAAACCTGATCAGGAGTCAACAAAAAGTGTGTTTAAATACCTTCATAAGGAACCTTTTTTTCTCCTATTAGCTTTACAGAATCTTTTCACACTAACACTGATATTGAAACATCCTGATAAGCCTCAAATGGTCTGAATGGGGGGTGGGAGCGTTAACAGAAAATGTATTAGCAAAGGCAAATTTATAATATATTTCCTTCCATGCTGCTCGGCTGGAATTGCTTCTTGGGGGAAATCATAAAAGCGGAACGCAAGCCGTGGAATTTCTCCTCCGGCCTCCTTCAGGAGAGACAGATGCCAGCGTTAGTTGGGGCTGACACCTTCCCAATCGTGTTTTATGTAAATGCGGGTCTCTAAAACAAGTATCCAAGGGTAATATTTGCAGAGGAGATGGCTGCGGATAACGGGCCTGATGCTGCTTGCTTCCTGCTTCTTGCTAATCTGCTCGATTAATCACATCAGCGGAGGCAGAGATATAAATGCTTCAATCTAGGGAGGAAAGCATGATGGATGAGGGAGCTAAGAGGTCCTCTTGCTTTTCTCTCCTCCTTCTCCTTCTTCTTCACCACCTCCCTCCATTATCCTGGACAACTTTTATTTATCTCTTAACATTTTTTTTTTCTTTTTCAACTTCTCACCTTTATGGAAAAAAAAAAATTCTGTTTCAACATATAGGGAACTTTCAGTGAATGTTCCCAGAACCAAGAGCAAATTTTTGCGTTTTGCGTTCTATCAGTAATAGTCAACCACGGTGTAGCTGGTTTGATATTGGCTATCAAACACATATTCAACAGATTCAAAGTCTCATTTAACTTGTGATATATGGGTCAGTGACAAAACTGCCATGTGGGGATAACCCTAAACTCTCTTAAAAAGGTTTAAAAAAAACACATGCTATCAAAATGTTTTATATTCTAGGTGGAATATACACTCACCGGCCACTTTATTAGGTACACCATGCTAGTAACGGGTTGGACCCCCTTTTGCCTTCAGAACTGCCTCAATTCTTCGTGGCATAGATTCAACAAGGTGCTGGAAGCATTCCTCAGAGAGTTTGGTCCATATTGACATGATGGCATCACACAGTTGGCACAGATTTGTCGGCTGCACATCCATGATGCGAATCTCCCATTCCACCACATCCCAAAGATGCTCTATTGGATTGAGATCTGGTGACTGTGGAGGCCATTTGAGTACAGTGAACTCATTGTCATGTTCAAGAAACCAGTCTGAGATGATTCCAGCTTTATGACATGGCGCATTATCCTGCTGAAAGTTGCCATCAGAAGTTGGGTACATTGTGGTCATAAAGGGATGGACATGGTCAGCAACAATACTCAGGTAGGCTGTGGCGTTGCAACGATGCTCAATTGGTACCAAGGGGCCCAAAGAGTGCCAAGAAAATATTCCCCACACCATTACACCACCACCACCAGCCTGAACCATTGATACAAGGCAGGATGGATCCATGCTTTCATGTTGTTGACGCCAAATTCTGACCCTACCATCCGAATGTCGCAGCAGAAATCAAGACTCATCAGACCAGGCAACGTTTTTCCAATCTTCTATTGTCCAATTTCGATGAGCTTGTGCAAATTGTAGCCTCAGTTTCCTGTTAACTGAAAGGAGTGGCACCCGGCGTGGTCTTCTGCTGCTGTAGCCCATCTGCCTCAAAGTTCGACGTACTGTGTGTTCAGAGATGCTCTTACCTTGGTTGTAACGGGTGGTTATTTGAGTCACTGTTGCCTTTCTATCAGCTCGAACCAGTCTGGCCATTCTCCTCTGACCTCTGGCATCAACAAGGCATTTCCGCCCACAGAACTGCCGCTCACTGGATATTTTTTCTTTTTCGGACCATTCTCTGTAAACCCTAGAGATGGTTGTGTGTGAAAATCCCAGTAGATCAGCAGTTTTTGAAATACTCAGACCAGCCCTTCTGGCACCAACAACCATGCCACGTTCAAAGTCACTCAAATCACCTTTCTTCCCCATACTGATGCTCGGTTTGAACTGCAGGAGATTGTCTTGACCATGTCTACATGCCTAAATGCACTGAGTTGCCGCCATGTGATTGGCTGATTAGAAATTAAGTGTTAACGAGCAGTTGGACAGGTGTACCTAATAAAGTGGCCGGGGAGTGTATATATATGTAAAATTTATCATTCTTTTTTTGGTTATGCCATTTGATATTTGGTGTCAGAAAATCACACTATAAACATGATTTTTGTAAAAGAAAAACAAATGATACAAATACTTTTAAATAACAACATGAATACAAAATATACATTTTGAAAGATGATGAATCGTTCTTACAACTGTATTTTAAAAAGGTTTTTGACATTATTTGTCAACTGACCCATATATCAGATTTCTTTTTTCAAAGAACTTGTGATGCCTGCATAATCATCCAGGTTATATATCACAAGAAAAATTCATACTATGAGCTGATTTAATGTATTTTTGAAATCAAAATACTCATTTAACTTGTGATTTGTATATTGATTTCTTTTCAAAAACTTGGGATGTCTTCATAATCATCCAGGGTACATATCATAAAACAGTAATTATTAAGAAATCATACCATGAACTGATTTAATGCATTTTGGTGAATTCAACACTCATTTAACTTGTGATATATACCATAGTTCACAGATCACAGATCAACTTTGTACCTTGTAACTTGCAATAAATCAGCTCATGGTATGATTTATCACAAGTTAAATGTGTATTTTGATTTCAAAAATGCATTAAATCAGCTCATAGTATGATTTTTTTAATAATTAGTTTTGTGATATATAACCTTGATATTTATGAAGATGTAACAAGTTGTTTGAAAAGTTGTGTACATGAGTGTCTTTGAATCTGTTGAATATCTGTGTTGAATATCTAATATCTAAACATTCACACGTGACATGCTCTCAAATAAATCAAAAACAAAGTAGAGAAAAAGCACACTGTGTGTTCTCAAAAAGAAAAAAACACAGCAAAAACAACATAGCACAACTATTGTGTTTAGCAGCAAAGGACATAACAATGTTGCTGCTTACCTGTGTGCAATTCAATTCAATTTTATTTATATAGCCCAATATTACAACACAGTGTTCAAAAAATTCAGTCCAAACTGACTCGGACACCCCCCATCCTTACACTCTCCTTCTTGGCAAGGAAAAACTCCAAAACCCAGTGGGAAAGAAGAAACCTTGGGGAGAACCAGAGTGAAAGAGAGATCCACTCCCATGGACGGACAAGCTATAGATGAACCAGGACTGACAGACATCTACGTATCTTATGATGATGTATCGGTCTGCAAAGATGTTTCACTGCACTGTGCAACTCTCAATTTAAATGATAAGACTTCATTATCATCATCATCATTAGACAACACATTTATTATTTCATCAGAGTCCAATTACTCCATGAGAACTCTGTTTTATTGCTATTAGCAGCAGTTAGTGCTCCCAGAATGCATGCTGTGTGAGGAGTAACAGGTCAGTAAGTTGCTAGGGGCAGGTGTTGCAACACATCATCTAATGGCAATATATATACTTTGCTGTAAACTTTTCTTGTTGTATGGCTGGCAAACTGTATAACTGGCAAAAACAGGAGAAAAACAACCTGGGGGCCAATCACCAGATTTTAGTGAAAGCTCAGGGATACATTTATTTTTTTAAGTAAGGAGTGATGAGCTGCCTCCTAATGCAATGCCATAAATTACCTCACTTGTGCAACTCAAAGGGCAACATTTCATTCTTTCAATCTTCTCTATCCTTCCCTCCATCCCATCATCTCTCCAGCCAGCCAGTATACCAGCTTGGTCCCTACTGCATTAATGGAGGAAGTTTCCAATTAAGCAGGGACATAATGAATCAGCCGGCTGTACTGAGGACAAACAAGTTTTCTGAAATCAAAAGTGGTCATGGTGTGTTTTTTGTTGTTTCCCTGAGCAGCATCTGTCAGGCTGCAGCTTCCTGCTTCCTCTTCTCGCCTCTTTATTGTTCTCGTCCTCTCTCTTTCTTTTCCGCATCACACCTCCTCCTCCCTCCATCGCCTCATTGCGACTCCTCCTCACGTTCCTCCACCCTCCACATTAATCACATGGCAGCAAGAATAAAGCAGAGCATCTGTAATAGTTTAGCAGCGTCACTGAAGGACGGGCAGAGGTCGGCTAGCATCGCAGCTAATGTGTAGACTGTGTGTGCGTGCGTGCGTGCGTGCGTGCGTGCGTATGCATGTGTGTGTGTACATGTATTAACAGTAATAGATGGGTTGGTGTGAACACAAGGACAGAACGGGGACACAGGCACTAAAAATGGATCACTACCTGGTGGTCTAACACATACACAAACAAAAAGCACACACTCATGAATACCTGCAAACAAAGGTAAAAATATTAGCAGATTTTACCCCATTTAATATGTTTTTATATATTTTTTTCTACATTTTCTTAATGCATATTAGCAATTATTGGCGCATTGATCATGTATTTAGCTTTGTCTCTGCAGGAAAGGAGGCTCCGACAGAGGAGACATGAGCCTTTTTTTCCTTTTTTTTTTTTTTTACTGGCTGGTTGATTTGTTGCTGCTGCAGAGGTTTTGCGTCAGTCGTTAAGTTCTCCTGCTGCCAACAGTTCCTCCTGCTCCGGGCGGCGTTCCTGCTCCTTTTCTAATCACAAAATGCTCCCTTTTTTTTTCTTACCCAGAATGCACCATAAAGATCCTCCGCAGATAGGCTGCCACACAGCGGCCCACGGGGAACAGAAGTCGCATCCATGCATGGATTTTTGACACCCTCGTTTATCAAAAACGTGAATCCAAACAAAAACGAGTCCTAATCATCAGAGCCTTTTTTTCTCTTTTTAATTTCATGGGCATTGTTTTAACTTTGAAGGGCTCTTTGGTACACCTTTTATTTTCACACACACACACCTCTCTCTCTCTCTCTGTGTCTCGGCCATCACAGTGTTTGTGTTTCTGAACCAGATAAGGAAGTCATTGTGTCTCCTGTAATGAAAAGGAAGGGTGACTGTGCAGATAGGATTTTCAATATCTCACCATGCTCGGTTGAGAACGCAGCTCATTTGCTGTAACCTTGAGTACAGCACATGTCAATCAATCACCACCCCCTTCCCCCACCCACCACCCCTTCTCCCCCTTCATGGGTATCGATGACTTTTACAAGAGAGAGAGATATGAGAGAGAGATATGAGATCTGAACCCAAACTCAGCACTGTGTTGGATGTGGACTGATCAATGATCAATGTTGAGCTCATCATTTATCACATTATAGGTGTTTTTTATTATATTTTTATGCCATATTTTTATTTAGGTGCAGTAGAAATCCAGATGAAAATGGGTCGTTCAAGACATTGTTCAGAAGAACAGCATACTTTGATAAAAAGTTGATTGGAGAGGGGAAAACTGTGCAACGGTGCAAAAAATTAAAGGCTGTTTATCTAAAACGATCTCCTATGGCTTAAAATGAAGAGCAAAACCAGAAAATGGAAGACAACCATCAAAATGGATGGAAGAATAACCAGAACAGCAAAGACTCAGCCAATGATCAGCTCCAGGATTATTAAAGACAGTCTGAAGTTACCTGTCTGTGTGAAGCTATTTACTATGGTCATACTAAATATTAGTTTAGTGATTCAAAGGATTGCTAAATCCAAGAAATAAAAAAAATAGTGCAAATAGTTCTGAGTTTGTAAAGTCAACAGGTGACACTGCTATTTTTGAACACACTCCTTTCAACTAATTGCCCAATGTCACAGCCTTAAGAGTGTGCATATCATGAATGCTGGGTCTTGTTGGTTTTCTGAGAATCTACTGCACCCTCTGGTAATTTTTTGCTATGTAGCAATAAAATATATAATAAAAACCTGGATTAATCTGCTTAGTCATATTGGACTGGTATTTTGAACACTACTACTGTCTTTTGGCAACTAATTGGTCTGACGAGAGGAATAAATATGAAAGCAGGTTGCTGCAGTGAAAAACAAAGCTTTAAACTGGAAAGTATCTAAACCTCCAGTAATAGTCAAGCTGCCCTGTTGGATAATGACTACAAGTGTAAAGGAAAATATATATTATATTATTATATAATATATTAATCATATAGAGAATATAACATATGACACCAACATCAGGGACTCAACAGTAGAATCTGAGTGCAGGAGACTGTGTTGTGTTGTTTTGTCATCGCGGGGGACAAATGAGATTTATGTTTATTATGTTAAATTCTTTGTTTTTTCTGGCAAAACATACAATAAACAGTAAACAAATAGTCAATCAGTCAGTCATTTTCTATACCTGCTTATTCCTCGTTAGGGTCGCAGGGGTCTGCTGGAGCCTATCCCGGCACGTTACGGCGAGAGGCAGGGATACACCCCAGATGGTCGCCAGCCAATTGTGGGGCACACACACCATTCACTCACACACTCCTCCACACACCTACGGGCAATTTAGAGTCGCCAATTAACCTCAGCACGTTTTTGGACTGTGGGAGGAAGGGTTAGGGTTAGGGTTAGGGTTAGGTGAAAACCCACGCAGACACGGGGAGAACAAGCAAAGTTCACACAGAAAGGTCCCAGACCCAGGACCAAGGGGGTCTTGAACCTGCGACCTTCTTGTTGTGAGGCAACAGCGCTGTAAACAAATAGTGAATGAGGTAATAAGTAGAAGCTGTTAAATTTAGTTAGTTATAAGTTATAGGAGCCGATCCAAATGAATCAGTGACAGAAAGAATTCAGAAAACTCTACAGTGATGTTAATAACCTTTGAAATATGACACAGCTTCAGCCTGAAGCATCTGACAGACTCGTTCTGACATGACTCTTCTTCATCTTCAGCTTCTCACTTTTCATTTTCACCGCATGTCACCTGAAATATTTTATTTTTTATGTCTGAACCACATTGTAATTAACTGCAGTGAAATTGAACTGACCTCTGCTGCACACAGATGCTAACCTTCAATACCTGCATGTACTCACCTTTAACACACACACACACACTCACAAACATGCACACCTCACCTCCAACAGTAACGTCTTTCTCTGGTTCCTAACAGCCTGAGTCTTGGCCTGTGTTGCAGGAGGATGAGACGGGTGAGGGCCGCTTCAGCTTCCCCGGCTACGGCATGGGCCCGGCCTGCCTGCAGTCCAAAGACGGCATGGCCATCAAGGGCAACAACAACAATGCTCCGGCCACGGGGCCGCCTGAGAAGAGCATCGAGGAGATGAAGAAGCTGTTCATCGGCCGGGCCAAGCGCATCGACACGGTGTCCCGTGTGGCCTTCCCGCTCGTCTTCCTAATTTTTAACATTTTCTACTGGATCATTTACAAGATCATCCGCAGCGAGGATGTCCACAACCAGTAGTTGAGAGGCGAGGGAGGAGGAGGCGTGGAGAAGGGCAAGAACGAGGAGAACGCAGAGAAACCAAACTGGAGACGGGAACAGCGAGAGAAGACTTCGATAAGAGCTGTCATTCCCCCTTTTTCACGCCGACCATGCCTCCTTTCCTTTTCCTCTTCCTGCGTCCTCTTCCTCTTTTGGTGGTGGATAAGTTGCTTTTTGTGGCGGTCGCCCCTCTCACCCCCCACCTGACCTAACCCGACCCCCTAGAGACATTATTTGAGATATGTATTGCTTTATTCTCCCTTTATCCTCCTCGCCTGACCCGAACCCCGTCCCTTTTTCCCCATCTCTTTTCACCTCCTGAATAATCCGGACCAGTGCAATAGCAATGCAGTAAAATGCATGATATATGAATGTGGCAATATATTAATGAAAAGATGAAAAATGAAAACGTAAACAGACTTTTGTAGGCACGCCCATCGAACTGTGTGGGAGTGGACACCTGGAACAAGAGGAGACGCCGACAGAGTCTTGTAAAGGGTCTTGTATTTGATTTAAGGTCTTTTTTTGTGTGTGAAGACAGTTATTTAATTCTATATGAAACAGTGATGTGGGGATGTGGGTGGGAATGTGTGAGGTGCGTACAGCAGTGTAATATACTCATGTATCTATCATAAATGGAAAAAAAAATATATGAACTACATTTCCACAAGGAGGAATCTGGAAATGAGGGATTTTTCATTCCCCCCCAACACCCACCCCCAAAAAAAGGAAAGACGGCGGTTCGGTGCTTCCATTAAATAAAGTGATGCAAGGATCACGCGTTCTATATATCTAGATTTGCTTTTAACATGTATTGCAAGCACTTGTCAAACACTTTTCCTCCCCCCAACACCACCGCGCCGCCGTCACCGCCGCTGCCGCCGCCGCCACCAACGTCATTAAACCTTGAACTTGCAGAGACACTTTGAGGTTTGCTGCTGCCGCTGTCAGTCACACGACTGGGCTAAAAGAAGAAAAAAGAAGAAAAAAAAAACAAACAAACAAAATCTTATTTATCTGTGGTCAACATGTTCCTCTACTACTTCCTTAAGTTGTTTCATATTACATTCGTGGTTTGTTTTCTTTTTATGATTCATGTGCCAAGTAAACAAGTCACTCGTGGCTGTGCAGCGTTCTGCAGCTCCAACCTGGTCGCAGGAGGCAGGGAGGCAGGAAGGCGGTTTAATGTTTGATGTCAGTCACTGACATATCCTCACATGCTTTTTTCTGGGGGATTTTTGATCCACAAGATGCAAGTTTATTTCATAGACTGGAGAAAAGGAGAATCCATCCTTGACAGAGGGAAACAGTGATTTCTTTCTTTGTTTTGTTCACTGGGACTGAAACATATACATGTTCACATCTTATTAGTGCTTCCTGGCTTTGACCCCGCCTTAATGTGACCCCCCCCCCGCCCCCTGAGAGGACATATGTAGTAGATTATACAGATTACAACACCTGTTATACCTTAATTAGCGATATTTCCATCTCATTCACACGCACCAGTAAGAAGCTGCGTCACCACCAGTAACCATATGGGAGCAGTCGTTGGTTCCATGATTTGTCAGAAGAGTTCTTATTTTCTTATTCTTTGCGCCAGGCTTCTCTATGCAATGATCAGTATATGCAACTATGATTTTCTCTTCTTTGTAGCTCCACCATCTCAAACATAGTGAGTTTTTCTGACTCATGCTGTGCTTCCCACTGCTAACTGATAAAAAAACAACTTTAACCTGCTTGTTATTTAAAAAAAATGATAGAAGATACAGTGATCAAATGCAGCTTCTACAATTACACCCAGCACAGGTTGTTTTTTTTTTTGTTGTTGTTTTTCTGCACAAATGGTTGTTTCACTTCTTCTACTGTATGTGACATTTACAAAATCCCAAAGGGCTTTTTAGTTCACAACAGACATTTGACAAGTTGTAGCAAAGAAAAACAAATGTTAAAATGGAGCTTTCAAACTTAATTTCATGCAAAACTGGGTTAAAGATTTATAGTAGCTGTGCTTTTTTTATAGTTATTGGTTCATCATTTCTTAATAGGAAAGAACTATGTAAATTATAGAAAGAGTCAGAGTTCTGAGACACTTATTTGAGTTGATTTAATTTCTAATCCTGTTAAATTTAATCACACAATTACTTACAAAAACTGCTCTATTTAAACCCAGCTGTTGTTTTGAATTGAAATTATTTTCATGTTGATGTATGTTTACCTGTTGATCTGTACAGATGCTAAAATTCAACATACATGTATTTTCTCTACAGTTTGCATCAAATTACATACATTTTTTCCAGGAAACTTCCTAGAAAATGATTCAGTACACACTTATAAACATTGTTCATTCATGATTTATTTTAGTAACATGCAGAAGTATTTTCAGACACAATCTTTGCTCACTCCAAACTCACCAGAGTTCAAATGAAACAGTCATCTGGATTTTTTTATTATTATTATTTTTTATTTGAAATGACAGATCCTTTGTCTATTTATCTTCACGTGGGGAGCTACTGTTCTTCCTATTAGCTGAAGACGTAATTAAAAATTATTAAAACTTCACAATAAAAGACTGGATGACACGTTTTATTTGGACTGGTCATAACATCAAATACATGATACAGAACATCATGTGATCCAGTAGCATTATATAAATCAATATTTTATCACAATGCAAATAATATTTTCACTGGAAACGTGTTGAAATGTTCATGCCTGCATCCAAACATGTGTTGTTTTGTTGTTGTGTTTGAGGTTGTAGCTGTTGCCTTTTGCTGCTGTTTATGGGCAAATACTGAAGATTTGTTGGTAATATCATATTTAGTTGATGTGAATTTTGACTGATTGACAGATGCAGTATTGGGTTTGTCAGATAATTATTATTTATAATATTTACAAAGATATTTTGATATGACACATTTTTGCATTTTATCTCTATATTCAATTAATATTGTTTCATATGTATAAGAAAGCAGAGTTTTCCTTTGAAAAACTTTACTACCATAAAACCTTAAAAGTTAAACCTCTTTTTTAATTTAAGCAAAATAGGTTGAGATGATGACAAGAGGAGAGGAACTCAATGCTGTCCTTTCTTTTTGACATTTATGAGCCAATGGTACAGGATCATTTTTAAGAATCATTTCTTACAGTGTGTAAACATGTGAGTGTCAGAGATATTTTCTCTTAAATTCAGTTGAGTGATATCAGAGTGTGTTAGACCGATGTGAAGGGCTACGCCAAAACATCCCCCTGTTCACATTCCAGCATGTTTTAACTCTGAAGTGAAGGTGCCATAAAAAAACATATAACCCAAAAACACATCACTGGATAAAGCGATTTAAAACCTGTCAGGGTCATGATCAGTGAGGATGTTTTTATTTTATCTTCCATGATGCAGTTACATGTTGTCTGGACGCAGACTGTCTGCTCTTTGTTCATTTCATGAGCACAGAAGATTCTCAAACATCTCCTCCTTTGTGGCCCTGGTTTCCCTTCAGAGACATTAATTATTACTAACAGTTCATATTTATCTGCAGCCCCACATCATTTACATCACATGTGTCTGGTCCTGGAGGACTGGTGTGGGACCCTCCAGGACCACAGTTTGATACCCCTGATGTACATGGTGTTGTTCCTGATGTAGCTGCCTATACAGTCACAGCAACGATTCCAGGTGGCATTGTCCTAATAAAGTTAATTCTTTGTTTTTCACTAATAAAAATCGAAGAAATGTGCTTAGTTTAAAATTAAAAAAAAAAAAAAAGCTCAGAGCTTATGTATATCTGCAAATGATGTAGTTTTAAGTCCTGGTGAGACCAGAGGTTTATTTGCACCTAAAATGTATCGATCAAAATGAGAGAGAAGTATTTACTTAGTTAAGAAGCAACCAATCATGCATTTCATATGCATGCATATCATAGCAATTATTTATTATACATTTCATTTCATAGCACCCAAGTAAACTCAATATATCCTTTATTTGTAATATATGATATAGAAACACATAGAGCTGCCAACATGTTTTATCTTAATAATTTATAAAAGCAAGTTCTGATCTTGTATAGCTGCAGCTACAATTATTTTCATCAATCATCATTTCATTTGCTTTGTCTATAAAATGTCTTGTTTGTCCTGATCAACAATTCACAGCTGAAGAGTTTAGTGTCACAAGGACAAAAGAAACCAGAACATTTCAAAGGCTAGAATCACAGGAAATGAGCAATTTTCTTAAAAAACGACTCAATCCGCTATCCAAATAGTTGTTGGTTAATTTAACACTTGGGAACTAATGTAGCTTTGTTATCTTACACATAAGATCTGCGACTTTGGTGGCTCCATAAAAACTATTTACGTACCAATAAACTGCTCATTAGCTGACATGAGCTGTGGAGTTCAAGATTTCAGTAGTTTAACAAGTTTAACAAGATAAAGAATGAAATGTTGAGACTCTAGAAGCCACATCAGAAACAACAGATGTAATAAACCTCCTTCTCTCTGATCAGGGCCTGCTCAGACTCTGTCTAATCTGGTTTTTACTTTGGTGCCATAGACCACTGCATCTGGGAAAAGTCCATCAGCCAAACAGCAGTCGTCCATTTTCTACAACAGATCTTCTCGTGCCATATGGGGTTGAATATGCAACAAAAAACAAAGGACCCACAAGCATATCATGCATCCATTCAACCACCATTTTTACATTTCCATCCTTCTCCCCTTCTCCTCAGGCGGGTTGTTGTATCATAGTCATTTTAGACCTTTGTCACAGCCTCATTGTATTGGTCATTATTATACTGTAGTGGGTTTGGGGAGGGACGGGTTCCTAACATGAGATAGATAATGGGTTTATATTGCATTACAGTGACATGTGATGCAAACAGACTGAACAACAAAGGATGTGTTTTTGGAAGTTTATAAATCCTTACATTTGGAACTGGATTTTAAAGTAGCATGGTTTGATTTGTTGATGATTAATGATTATTCGTTTATAGAGTTTTTGTTGGTTCTCTTGTATTTTATCGTATGTATCGTACAATCCGATGCCCCGAGGGAGACAGAAAAATACAGTTACTCCTGAACTGCTGTGAACTAAAGGAAACATTATTATGATTATTATGATTATTTATTTATTTACTTTTCTTTGCACAAGATGGAATGGCCTTAATTTTGCTTTACTTGCTTCTATTGTGTATTGGCACAAAGTGCACCTGTTTAATTTGCAAAAATGACAAAGCTCATTACGATGCTTATAATCCAAGAGTGCATATCAGGATGAAAAAAAAAGAAGTTCAGCAAATCCTTTTTATTTTTCCTTAATCTGAGAAACAATATTTTGCATGAATATAAATACAATGGCAGATATTTTGGCTTGTACAAAAAACTGTGAAGCAATTTGAAGAGAAAAAAAGAATGTACTGTTTCTGCTGTATCTGTATATATCTAAATATTTATTGAAATATGTCATACTACTAATTCTATTAACGATTAAAGGTTTTCTGAACAAAAATCTCTTTACCTGTTTTTGAAACATTGTCAAGGTTGTTGGAGTTGGATCTTCTGCTTTCTGTTACTCGACTCAAGGATCTGTGTAATCATTAAAGAAAAAGTATTAAAAATTGCAAATACATCTTTGCCTGAAGTGTTTTATTGTCTCACATTCCCGTGCAGCTGTGTAGTAACGGGTTGGACCCCCTTTACTACACAGCTTCAGAACTGCCTCAATTCTTCGTAGCGTAGATTCAACAAGGTGCTGGAAGCATTCCTCAGAGAGTTTGGTCCATATTGACATGATGGCATCACACAGTTGTTGCAGATTTGTCGGCTGCACATCCATGATGTGAATCTCCCGTTCCACCACATCCCAAAGATGCTCTATTGGATTGAGATCTGGTGACTGTGGAGGCCATTTGAGTACAGTGAACTCATTGTCATGTTCAAGAAACCAGTCTGAGATGATTCCAGCTTTATGACATGGCGCATTATCCTGCTGAAAGTAGCCATCAGAAGTTGGGTACATTGTGATCATAAAGGGATGGACATGGTCAGCAACAATACTCAGGTAGCCTGTGGCATTGCAACCTTGCTCAATTGGTACCAAGGGGCCCAAAGAGTGCCAAGAAAATATTCCCCACACCATTACACCACCACCAGCAGCCTGAATCGTTGATACGAGGCAGGATGGATCCATGCTTTCATGTTGTTGATGCCAAATTCTGACCCTACCATACGAATGTCGCAGCAGAAATCGAGACTCATCAGACCAGGCAACGTTTTTCCAATCTTGTATTGTCCAATTCCAATGAGTTTGTGCAAATTGTAGCCTCAGTTTCCTGTTCTTAGCTGAAAGGAGTGGCACCCGGCATGGGCTTTTGCTGCTGTAGCCCATCTGCCTCAAAGTTCGACGTACTGTGCGTTCAGAGATGCTCTTCTGCCTACCTTGGTTGTAACGGGTGGTTATTTGAGTCACTGTTGCCCTTCTATCAGCTCGAACCAGTCTGGCCATTCTCCTCTGACCTCTGGCATCAACAAGGCATTTCCGCCCACAGAACTGCCGCTCACTGGATATTTTTTCTTTTTCGGACCATTCTCTGTAAACCCTAGAGATGGTTGTGCGTGAAAATCCCAGTAGATCTGCAGTTTCTGAAATACTCAGACCAGCCCGTCTGGCACCAACAACCATGCCACGTTCAAAGTCACTCAAATCACCTTTCTTCCCCATACTGATGCTCGGTTTGAACTGCAGGAGATTGTCTTGACCATGTCTACATGCCTAAATGCACTGAGTTGCCGCCATGTGAATGGCTGATTAGAAATTAACTGTTAACAAGCAGTTGGACAGGTGTACTTAATAAAGTGGCCGGTGAGTATATATGTGTGTGTGTGTGTGTGTGTGTGTGTGTATTTTTTTCTGCCTTTCTTCCTGTAAATCCCATTGAATCTGTCCATTGGGAATCTGTGATTTTAGATTTTTGGCTATACAAATAAAGTTGACTTGACTATTTGAAACAGGGTGATTATTAATCAATTAAGTGATACACACATAACAGCATGTTCCTGTTTCTGTCCAGCCACCATCTTGTTGTCGTTCCTCAGTCTGACCTTTTCCTAAAAGCTGTAGCCTCGAGACCCTCAACACCTGCTGTGGATGACTGAACAAGATGGGAGCATCTTAATCCAGTTTATATGCACTGTGTGTGTGTGTGTGTGTGTGTTAACCGTATGCTTGGAGTCTTGCTGCCAGCTGGACCAGAACATGCTGGGAGTCATGTTAGTCACTGAATACTAATAATGTGTCTGTTCACAGCAGGAAGGCTGTACTCACACTGCATACTGATAATACAATGTGTGCGTGTGTGTACAAGGTGAACATTTGTTAACAGAGGCTGTACTGTAACTTGTAGGTCACTGGTTTCACTGCCCAGTACACAAATAATGTCCATATATTATGTTCTTTTGTTTGCTCTTTGTGCAGCTGATTAACACTTTAAGAACAGAGAAAATGTTTTATTGTAGACATGTACAGTAACTGTAAGCTGCATAACATTTGGCTGCATAACACATAGCACACACACACACACACACACACGCACACACACACACACACACACACACACACACACACACAGCTGCAATAAACACCTGCAGCTTCCTCCAGGCTCTGTCACCTCTCAGTTCATTCTCAGTACAATGAAGGCAGCAGAGGAAACAAAAACAGAAGCCTGAGACACACACACACACACATTCACACACATATCGTTAAAGACTTAAAAATAAATTCAGTCAACATGTGAGACTATCAGATTTGTATTAGATACAAGTATTAGTAGCAAAACCACAATGAAAAAAGAAATAATTAAAATTTTAATTGAAAACATGGCCCCCATGTAGATAAAAACAGCACAGTCCGAGGTCATAGAAACACAAGGATTCTTATTTTGATTGAATTATATAGTTAATAAACATTCTTATGAAAATTATTACATTTCTGCCAAGTCTGTTCTGCTAGATGCTGCTAAATCTGACTAACTGGATCTTTAAATATAAAAATAAATGAGGGTGATGTGTTGTCCTAACACAGCTGTTACATATAATATGAGAGTCCAGTCTTTTTAAATGGTGGCCTTTAAAGTACACTCACCGGCCACTTTATTAGGTACACCTGTCCAACTGCTCATTAACACTTAATTTCTAATCAGCCAATCACATGGCGGCAACTCAGTGCATTTAGGCATGTAGACATGGTCAAGACAATCTCCTGCAGTTCAAACCGAGCATCAGTATGGGGAAGAAAGGTGATTTGAATGACTTTGAACATGGCATGGTTGTTGGTGGCAGAAGGGCTGGTCTGAGTATTTCAGAAACTGCTGATCTACTGGGATTTTCATGCACAACCATCTCTAGGGTTTACAGAGAATGGTCCGAAAAAGAAAAAATATCCAGTGAGCGGCAGTTCTGTGGGCGGAAATGCCTTGTTGATGCCAGAGGAGAATGGCCAGACTGGTTCGAGATGATAGAAAGGCAACGGTGACTCAAATAACCACCCGTTACAACCAAGGTAGGCAGAAGAGCATCTCTGAACGCACAGTACGTCGAACTTTGAGGCAGATGGGCTACAGCAGCAGAAGACCACGCCGGGTGCCACTCCTTTCAGCTAAGAACAGGAAATTGAGGCTACAATTTGCACAAGCTCATCGAAAGTGGACAATAGAAGATTGGAAAAACGTTGCCTGGTCTGATGAGTCTCGATTTCTGCTGCGACATTTGGATGGTAGGGTCAGAATTTGGCGTCAACAACATGAAAGCATGGTTCCATCCTGCCTTGTATCAATGGTTCAGGCTGGTGGTGTAATGGGGTGGGGAATATTTTCTTGCCACTCTTTGGGCCCCTTGGTACCAATTGAGCATCGCTGCAATGGCACAGCCTACCTGAGTATTGTTGCTGACCATGTCCATCCCTTTATGACCACAATGTACCCAACTTCTGATGGCTACTTTCAGCAGGATAATGCGCCATGTCATAAAGCTGGAATCATCTCAGACTGGTTTCTTGAACATGATAATGAGTTCACTGTACTCAAATGGCCTCCACAGTCACCAGATCTCAATCCAATAGAGCATCTTTGATGTAGTGGAACGGGAGATTCGCATCATGGATGTGCAGCCGAAAAATCTGCGCCAACTGTGTGATGCCATCATGTCAATATGGACCATACTCTCTGAGGAATGCTTCCAGCACCTTGTTGAATCTATGCCACGAAGAATTGAGGCAGTTCTGAAGGCAAAAGGGGGTCCAACCCGTTACTAGCATGGCGTACCTAATGAAGTGGCCGGTGAGTGTACCTCAACTATATTAATTGTTGAGATACTTTAAAAGTGAATGTTTCTTAAAAGCCATAGTGACAGAGCTGTTGATCAGAAACATCTGTGCACTCTGACACCATCCCATTCAAACCGGCTTAAAGATTTACTTAACCATTCATCTCTTTTCTGGTATTGTATCGATCCCCTAGGACGAATAACTCTTTTCTCTTGGCCGCCTCCGCAGAGGTCGGCGGCAGCTACAGGCCAGCGACCCTGCAGTGGCAGTGAAACTGTTTGTCAGGTCCTATATGCATACACTGAATTATTTAAGTTCATATATTTAAAAAGACAGTTGATAATGCTTCTTTGCAGCAAACAGACATATTGTTAAAATTCAGAAATAAAACATTAATTGTTCCCTCCAGATGTTTTAAGATGTGTATAAAAACTTTGAATAATTGTTTTTTCTCACAAAAAGTTAAATTACCTCATTAAAATCCTTCAAGTGGTCGCAGGTTCAAGACCTCCTTGGTCTGGGATCTTTCTGTGTGGAGTTTGTATGTTCTCCCCATGTCTGCGTGGGTTTTCACTGGGTACTCCAGCTTCCTCCCACAGTCCAAAAACATGCTAGTGTAGAAGATGAATGAAAATCCTTGAAATTACATTGTTAAAATTATTTTTAAAAATCCAGAATCTCTAAATATGCTAGTCTTAGTTTTTGTGCAGCTTTGAGTTTCTAAATCACACACTTGCAAATTGAATGTTGGACTAGGATTGGCTCCAAACTCATTGTGATGTCACAAATGATGCTCATAGGCACTTTAATATTGAATTTAATATTAAAAAATGATTGATATATTTAATAAAAAATGATTGCTGAATCTTTGCTAATTTTTCCAAGTACAGAAAATGTTTGTTCGCACAACTACAGTATACACATATTGAACTGGTGTAGGTGGGAACCACTGATCTGCTTTTTTAAAATAGTCTGAGGTTAACAGGGATAAGTACCACAGGTCACCAACAGATGACCAACTCTAAATGACCCTCAACCTTTTCAGGCATTTTACATTTAAATGTGCAAATAAATCATGACTAAAAACAATTGTTTTCATAGTCAAATCACTCTTCACTAAACCTAAAGACTTAAGTTATACAATGTTTATTATAAGAGATTTAAGAAATCAAAATCAGATTTGATAAGGCAGCAGAAAAGTCAGAAATTTTCTTCCAAAAAACAAATTACTAATCGATTAATCATTAGTATTAATGAAAACACAATTTCAGGACAGAAGATCCTTTGGTAAAGCTTCAGTTTGCAGACAGTCAAATATTTCTACAGAGATGCTCTATTTTGACATGTTCCCAATATATTAAAATTTTCATGATCCATTGATAAAAAAAAAAAAAAAAAAAGGCTTTTTAAAATGGTTCAACAATGTAGTCAACAGCCTTCACACACATGTGTTTTTTTCCAAAGCATTTGTCCCAATTAATCTGAAAAACATTAAGGAAACAAAAAAGCTCAAAATTTCCACATAGATGAGTGAGACTCCTGAAATCTCGACCATATGAAGTCTAAACAACAGAAACAGGTTTTAAAACAGTAAATCACTTTAATTTAGTTCTCTCATCGGCAGGTGAGCTCATTTTAAACATGATGACAAATGAAGTGCATCGGTAGTAGAAGCTTTACAGGATTTGATACATGATTTGATACATGCTCCATTCAGACGCGTCCATGAATCCACATATTACAAGCCAACATTATTACTCAAATAAAACCACTACAGTTCAGCTCTTGACCTGATAGAATAAAAAGATAAGACAGATCCATCGCTAGATACAACGGTGGCAGCAATACACAGGATTGCCCAAGCAGTAAAGTACACGTTCCTTTAAGAAACAGGGAGAGAGAACGCGAAAAAACCTAACCTCTGGGTTTTTTAATCCCCAATTCAAGTAGTATTTACCCTTTTTTCTCGTGTGTTTGCATGTTTTGATTTGTTTCTTAATAAATTCAAGTTCAAGCATGAAAAAAAGACAAAAAAGTCCAGATAATACGTGTTGGTTGAGGATAGAAAGAGTGGAGGAAAATGAGGAGTGACATTCTTGGATTCCTTGGAGGGGGAACAAAAAGCAGCAGGTGAAGGAAGAGAATGAGGAGGAGGAATGGAGGAAAACAAGGAGTGACATTTTTTGATTCCTTGGAGGGGGAACAAAAAGCAGCAGGTGAAGGAGAAGAATGAGGAAGAGGCGGCAGCCATCTTTATGAGAGACAGATGTGGAGACTCGGCTCTCGGTAATCAGCAGGAGCTGGCGTGACTCGACGGTAAAAGCTCTCAACCAAACCTGCGTCAATTACTAACGCCTTCAGATACTCGTTTACAGTCAGAATCCAGGAGGAATAACGAGGAGGAAAGCGATCAGGAGTCAGGTGTTTGACTCCAGATCTGCTGCAGCTGCTCGTTTTTACTCCACGATGCAAAGTAATGAAGGAATTTTGATTAAATTTGGGGGTTTGTCCAATTGGTGCCTGCTGCAGAAAATCAATAACCACTCAGAAGGATGTTGAATCCGTTTTCAGTAATCTAACTCAGGTTTGGAGCCCGGGTGTCTCACTGGCGCTGGGTGGCATAGCGGCCCTCGTTGGGGCCGGCACTGCGCCCGGTACCGAAGCTGGGTTTCTGTGCCATGCCTCCGCGGGTGGGGGGTCCCCGGGGTCCTCCACCACCTCCTATTCGCTCTCTGGGGCCACCGGGGCCTCCAGGACCCCGAGGCCTCACATCCCGCCTATCGCCCTCCCGGGCTGAGCGGGTCTTCTTCTCCTCCACGTTCAGACGGACATCACCTCGGAACTTAATGGGCTGAGGACGACAGCAGTATTTTACTCGCTGCCCTTAATATGGAAATCTCTTATAATCCAAACAGTAACAAGTAAAATATCAAATTCTTCCTCTCACCCGGTTGCTGAGGATTTTTTGTACAGGTTCAGAGTCATCAAACACCACAAAGCCAAAGTTGGGCAGCTTCCCTCCACTGTTGATCCTCAACTCCAGGACTGTACCATACTCTGTGAGGGGGCAGTTTACAAACACGGTTCAACTATAAATGTAAGGGGTTTCCCCCTTCCAACAACAATAAAACCACCAGTTTGTAACAGATATTAAATGAAAGTCCTTTAACTGTGCTTATGTGATTTATAATTTCTGTCAACATGTACTTTTGTAATTAATGAAGATGTTGGTATCATGAAACTATATGACCTGGAGCATCCATTATTACCAACTATGTAATGAAGCAGATCAGGAAGTAGATTTAACTTCACCGTCTTAGTGTGAATCATATTTGCAGGTTGTCACTTTGTTGAAAATTCAACATGCACATTGAAGTCATCTCGTCATTGTTAAGACCTCAAAGTTCAGAAAAACAAAAATCTACAAAACTTCTAGATGTTATGATCCGACTTACGTTCAAAAAACTCCTTGAGTTCCATCTTGTCCACATCGTGAGGGACATTGCCCACAAAGAGTTGATGGGCGTCAGGGTACCTGACCACCCTGGGACGCTCAGACTCACCCTGCTCCCCCTCACGAACTGTAACAGAACATATGGACAAAAGGCTGAGAAACAGACATACATTTACATACAGTACATAACACAGGCCATGTTTAGAATTCTAATAAGTTCCTTACAAAAAAGCCACATTTATTTGCACTTATTTTATAACAAACACTTTAACAGCTGCAGGTGACTATGTTGCATTTCTCTTTGTGCATTTTCAGATTTCTTTACCTCAGTCATAAAATGTCTCCTAGCTAGTACACCTGGCATGTTCTCACAAAGCTACATTTTTTTAACAACCAAACAAGACATTTGACCTGTGGCTGCTGTCAGACTCAAGGTGGAACTTTGTGTGAAGCATTTCTCGAAAACATGCACGCGATTATGCTTCCTTTATCCTAATGGGTGTAATGCTTGGTGACCTGTCAGGATGACTGGTCCTTAGGGTTGGTGGCCATGTAACAACTGCATAAAGTTGAGTTGATCTGTGTATGTGTGTACCTGGTCTGGGGCCTCTGTGTACTGGTGGAGGTCCTCCCGGCCTCTGTTCCCTTGGTCTCTGGTCTCGCTGTGGTCTCTGTGTTGCTGTCTGAATTTCTGACTTCACCTCCACTCTGGGCTGTAGGAGGAAACACGTTTGTAAGAAAGCAGGGGAAAAGAAGTTTTCTGCAGCTGTGATTTTCAATTTAACTTCAGGCCAATGAATAAAAACAACTTTGATTATCGTTACAAAGAAGCAGAGTGTGGGGCGTTTGTGTCCTGTTCTGCCACTTTCATTTCTGCTCAGGAGAACAAAGTAGAAAACAAACTCCTCTTCTTTGGAGTAGCTGCAGAACTGCCAGATTTGTACAAATTTATACAATAATCACTTCAAAGTAGTGACACCAACAAAAGTATTTTTTTGGGGGAAAAAAATGAAAATACTAGGAAACAATGACATCTTCATCTTGAAGAATATTATTAAAATATCAAGCTATCATTTTTCAGTATTATGCATTTTCAAATTGAGTTCATATTGCTCCTGATTCTCCATTACTGCGTGAATGGCTCAATGAATATTTGTAGTTTGAAGCTATGAGTGGTCAAAGAGCAGAAAGGTTCTATATGAACGCTTCCAATTGGCAGATTAGACGACTGCAAGGGTCTCTTCTGTACCACAAAACTGCTGCATGTTTTCTAACCCACACAAAGAACACATCAGTTCTGCAGCTTCTAGTACATGGCAGAATTGATTTTAAAAATCCTTCCTTCTGTATAAAAGCGGAGTAGCCATGTTCCTAACTAGATTAAACAAGGTATGTTATTTGAGCCGACAAGAAGCTTCAGATCAACAACCAGCCTTGTTATCCTTCATGTACAATGCAAAGCAGGTGAAGAAGCTTTCTGTTAACTGTTCTAAACTGGTATATTCCACTGGATCAAGCAACTTTTTCCCATATTGCAGGACCAAAAAAAAAAAAATTTCATAGACTTGCTGCATGTCGACTTGAAGTGTTTTTGTGCAGACAAACGAACTGCCTCTTTAATTGAATTGATTTTACAGTTTGTTAATAGTAATCGGTTCATAAACAGCCTATAAACATTTCAATGGCTACAATAAAAGCTGCAACTGATGCTTATAATATCTTGTTAATTGCTTAATAAATACTTTGTAAACCTGCAGTACGAAACACAATGCAAGCAGTAGGATTCTACCAATTTATGTGACCTGGTGTTACACGTACAGGCGCTGTGGGCGTGACTTTGACGACATGTGGCGAGATTCCTGAGACTGGGACGGCCCCACTGGGAGGGAGATTCTTACTGGTAACAGATGCCCAGGAGAACGGCTGTGGAGATGGACAGTTTGTTATTCTATTACAACAAATATAGAAAAGTGACACTTTCAGTTCCATTTCCTCCTTTAAATCCGTCTCTGTGCTGCCCTATAGGTCTAAATGTATGTTAATTATAGGGGTGTGATGAGATCTCACGAGATGTGATTTGACGAGATTGCTCGTTGCGTTAAAATTCTCTCCCAGAATTCTCTCTCAGAGATTTATCCAGCAAGCAGCCAGAATGACGGAAAACACAGGTATTACTATTGACGACGCCCCCGCCGCTTTTAAATCGTTTGTTTGGCAGCATTTTGGGTTCCCGGCAGAAATGATAAGTGGTTAAGAGTGACTGATAAGACACGGAGAATATGCAGACACTGTATGCAAACAATGCCATACAGCGCGGCAAATACGAGCACAATGTAGAGACATTTACAGCACTACCACAACTCAGTACTGAAATCAACTGCGCCTGCTGACAGAAGAACTTTTTGTTTTGCACATATTGTTTGCACTTGAAAAAAGGACAAATGTATAATTTTTCTTCTATATATTTGAACTCTTATAACATTTTATTTTAGTTTCAATTTGTAGAGGAAGAAGTTCATTAAAAGGAAGAAGTTTATTAAAAGTTAACGCTTAAAGAGTTATAAAATCCATGTGCAACTCAGTTAAATAAAAGTCTTGTCCAGGCATTCATATAATTTGTAATTTAGTTTTTTTAAAATCTCGTCCTCGTGAACCCAATCTCGTGTCTCGTCAGCCGAGTGTCTCGTCACACCCCTAGTTAATCATCTTCTTTTCTGAAGTATCTTGTGATTTGGAGGTGCAGACATACCCTATTTTCTTCTGGAGCAGTGGGGGTGGGGTCAGCGGGGGCAGCGGCAGGTTCTGCGGTTGGCAAGGTGGGGGCGGGGCTTTTCTCTGTCTGTTCATCCACTATGGTTCCATCCGTTTCCGATTCCAGCATCGTCTCAGGCTTCAGCTCTTCTACTGCAGCTTCCGTCTCCTTCTCCACCTCTGGGTCTGGACTCGCTGCCACTTCCTCCTCATCACCAGGAACTGCTTGCTCTGAACTGCAACACACAGTAAGGAGGATTATAAGATAAAGCATCTTCGATAAAGCAGATTTGGGGAAGATCAGGTCTATGATCCATACCAGGATGATGGGTCGTAGAAGGGAGCAGATTCCTCCTGAGCTACATCAGGGGAGGGAACCCGCTCCTCGATCTCCTCCACCTCATCCTCAGACTCTGAAAATACAAAGACAATGAGGAAAATAAAAAAATAAATAAAAATAAAAACACACAATCTGTTAAAAAATGAGGTATAAAGAAAAATGATCAAAACACTTGAATTATTGACTTGACGCAAGTCGTAGACTCTGAAGAACAAGGAACTCATCTGATCCATTTATCCCCAACTTAATTTGTCTAAAATTAAAATCTAGATTTTTTTAAACTAATGTACAATTTTCAGTTTAAACTTTGTTTTTCTGTCATTTTCTAATCAATCTAAAGAAATCAAATGCAAAATGTTTTAAAGATGTTTTGTTTTTTATTCTTTGACTATAAAACATGCAACAACCTACAACTACACAGTTAAATGATGGTAATGATAAATGACATTTAGGCCTAAAGGGAAGAAATCAGTAGTTAAAAAAAGATCACTTTTACTCATTTTATATTTTTTTAATCTCTATATTTACATTCATCTATTTTTTCCCCTGAGGTTGTAGTGTTATATTTTGTGTTGCATGTATTAATAGCCGGTAATATATCACAGTTTTGCATGACTTTTTCCCCCTAAAGTTGCCGTTTTATGATACGTCCATTTCACAAACTCTGAAAAAGGGAAACACTTAAATTCGAGTAAATTGGTCGAGCCCTCCTTCAGCCAAACCGATCAGAGACAGAAACCAGCTCATCTTACCTTCAGGAGGCTCAGAGTCAGAGTCACCGAACACTTCGTCCTGGTAACGGAACACGTCGTTGTGGACATAGAATTTGTTTGCAACAGTTCCCTGAGAAAACAAAAAAGTTAAATGTCAACGTTTGAAAAACACATATTCATCATGTGCTCCACATTAGGAAGGTGAAACTACGAACCTCAGGTGCAAGCACAAAGGTCTGCATGAACTTCCTCATTGGTTGCATGTTATTGGACAGCTCACCCATCACCTGCACCACCACGCCCTCGTTCAAGGTGGCGTGGGCGTCCACGTGCCGGATCTTCGTGTGACAATCCCGGAAGCTCAGAGCCATCACCCTCTTATGGATTTCCTAAAGGGAAACAAAGCTTGATGGTTTAAAATATTGCATCAGTTTCTCAGATACACAAGTAAAGGATATAATTAACTGTTAAGGTTTAATTCAAGTTGTTCGTCTACTGCCTACATTTACATGTTTGCTTTTAGGCGTTGCCTGCTGCAACTGCTTCAAATTCCTAATCTTCATTTTGCATTTCAGAGAAATATGACCCATTTTTGAAGGTGTTGAAGGGAAAGAGTATTAGATACACAACTCAATTAAATCTGGTTCTTCAAAAGGGAGTGCTGCTCCTCTCTGGGAAACACTGGTTTTAAAAGCAGTTTCCCCTACTTACAGATTGTCCATAAACAGCCTCCACCGGTTTGCCATTGTTGTCCAGGCCTCCGTGCACGTAGGACGAGTTCTTTCCATAGAACCTGCACAAGAAGACAAAACATGACACTCATACAACATTATGGGACCAACGGACTTTAAAGATATTTTACTTTCTGCACAAATGCTAACCTATGTCCAAATTGTGACTGATAATCATGAGAAAAGAGCAGGTGCGAGTACCTGTGCAGGTAGTCGGGGGCCTGGTTCAGGAGCGTGTAGTACTGTCGGACAAACTCTCGCCCGACCAGCTGGGCACTTGGCTTCTCCATCACCATTTCTTTGGTCAACTGGAAATCTCTGAGAGGAGAAAGAGGAGGTTTACACATCATTAAAACCGTTTAGAGAAACCATGTCAGAGCTCTGATGATGATGATATGAAGCTCAACAATCTGCTGAGGCAGCGATTAGAAAAAATTCATGAGTGACTGCTGTGGAGCCTATTTATAGAATTATTTACCATTAACAGTTTTGTAGAAAAAATCTTTGGGACCTAAATTTAATCTGCAAGATTTGGGGAAAGTCATAACAGTTTAATAAATGTGTTTTTTATGATAGTGATGTGAACAAGACATTTGAAGAATGTCCCTTATTAATAACTAAACCATTTTTCTCTTCATCGCTGCATCTGTACAATAGGAAACTTTACACTTGTTCCAGAAATACTCCCAAAGAGCACAACGAGCTGTGGATTAAATGATCCTATGACAACTGTTGTAACCAAGGAGCACAACGGTTTAAACAGGTGACGAGCTTAAACAAACATGACCTGGTGAAAATATCAGACTTGTGCAATTCATTTTTCGAAACACTGTTAAAATGCCAATGGCATGAAACATGTTTTTCCACTAAAATAATGAGCATTTACAGCCCCATCTGAGTGCAGGGACATGAAAACAGTCACAGAAGACACAGACCACTTTTGTCTTCATAGCGAGTAGATAAAAACTTAAACCTGCACAATTAATGCATTCAAATATCACTTTGACAACACTGATTCTACTGCTGTTATATAAAGTCATTTACCATGATTTAAGCTACTCGTCAAACAAAATTTGAACGTTTTGGAGCATTTCTTATTCAAAAATTGTGCCTTTAAAACCAGCCATCAGGACTTAATGTCACAACAATATAGTCACCACCCACCCCAGATAATCAGTCTGAGTCAGAGCACAACCTGTTCTTTCCAGAGAAGCTTAGAGTGCTAGACTGAAACTCATTGAGATGATTTTTGGTTTCCTGGTTTAATTTGAAGTTATATCACTGATTTATTACATAAACAATTTTTTATTATTGATTTGAGTCAATCTAAATTCTCTGGTTCCAGTTTACCAAATCTGATTATTTTCTGGTTTCTTTAGTCTTCTGTAAAATTAAACTGATGATCTTTGTGTTGAACAAAAAAAAACAAAAAACATTTAAGGTAAAATCTTCAGCTTTGGAAAAGTGATTCAGCTTCAATAACCGATTAATAGACTTATCAAATTAGTCAGTTGCAGCCCTCATCTCACACACGCACGCGCTCGCTCGCTCTGGGCCTCAGTATGACGCCAGAAAGCAGTTTACACTAGAAAAGTCTGCAGTGAGCTTTAACAGACATTCTCCATTTCCTGTAACATTTTCATTTGGTGGAAGCACCCCATGCTCATGTTGCCATTAAGTGCAAGCAGTCACCTATATAAATATTTGCACACGGTGCCTCCATGCTTGTCAGGCTTGATGAACAACCGATTTCAAGTACGTGTCAGGGCTGTGCTAGTTGAATTTGCTCCTGTACTAACAGGATAGAAATGGACATTTGTCCTGGAAGGTGGTAGAAACCAACAAGCTTATAAACAAAGGCCTGGTGATATTCTAGGTTTCTGTTAGTCAACAACTATCCTGCAGCCAGGAATCCACCACCCAGCCCATTCAGCCCTGCTCCATTTAAAATGTGCTGCATTTAATAAAAAGGCTATTCTTTTCTAAAAACAGATGAGCTCTGCTGATTAGAGCAAACATCACTCAAACCCAAAGTTGTAAATAGTTGGCTATGTTTGGTGGGGACTATATTCAGCTGCAGATTTGGTGCTCTAGTGGGTATTTCTGGCTGCAGGCTGGTGCTTGTACATCACTGTCATTTCTTGGTTTGTCTTTTCATGGGACATAATGTATAATAAATATATAGTTTAAAAACCATAATCTCATAAAATCTTCCTACATTTGAAACTTCTATATAAACAAAGTCTGACAAGTGCAGATAAATACTGTGTATGTAATATATATGTACATCATATAATACACACAAAGTAATGTTCAAAATAATTGCAGTCCAATGTGACTAATCAGATTAATCCAGGTTTTATTATGTTAACTAATCTGTCCGAACATGTTGCAGTCTGCAGTCGTTTCTGCATCTGATCAAGTTAGAGTCAAGTTTGACAGAAGGAAAGGAAGAGGAGCACCTCAACAGAAAATTTAGTAGCAATTCAGTAATGTTCAAAATAATGGACAAAGCCAGCACTTGTTGAACATGCATTTCTCTTTGAAATTCTGAGGAAAGTGGGTCATTCAAGACATTGTTCAGAAGAACAGCAGACTTTGATTAAAAAGCTGATCAGAGAGGGTAAAACTTATAAAGAGGTGCAAAAAAAAATGAAAGGTTGTTCAGCTAAAATGATCTCCTATGCCTTAAAATGGAGAGCAAAACCAAAGACACATGACAGAAAATGGAAGACAACCATCAGAATGGATGGAAGAATAACCAGAATGGCAAAGACTCAGCCCCAGGAGTATAAAAGACAGTGTGGAGTTACCTGTAAGTGCTGTGACAGATAGACGTCTGTGTGAAGATAATTTACAAGAAATGTGAAAGGTGCCACAAGTTGGTTGACTATGCCACACAGATGTAAGGAAGGTATAAAAAACTGTGGCCATACAACTAAATATTCGTTTAGTGATTCACAGGATTGTTAAATCCTAGAAACAAAGATGTTTGTACAAAATAGTTTTTAAAGTCAATAGACACTGCTAATTTTGCCAATTTTTTAAACACACCCTTTCATCTAATTGTCCAATTGCACAGCGATCAGCCAGCAGGCATATTATGAACACTGGGTCTTGTTGGATTTCTAAGACTGCTGCACCTACTGGTGAAATGTTTACCATGTAGCAATAAAAATATAATAAAAACCTGAACTTTTTCATTTCTTGACTCTAGCTCACAAGAAAAAAAAAAAAAAAAAAAAATTGTTCAATTTTAGCTGCCTCGAGTCTCGCAGCCTAAACACTGCTTCCTTTCAGATGAATGGAAGGACTATTGTATGCATTTGGCCTTAATAGTCAATATAAAAAGGAGGGAGGATGACATCAAGAAAAACCCCTTTCCTGTGCACATCAGCGGCGCCCAGGTACTAGGGGTGTGACGAGATCTTGTGTGACGAGAACTCACGAGATGTGATTTGACGAGATTGCTCGTCGCGTTAAAATTCTGTCTCGCGAGAGTTATCCAGCAAGCAGCCAGAATGACGGAAAACACAGGTATTACTATTGACGCCCCTGCCACTTTTAAATCGTTTGTTTGGCAGCATTTTGGGTTCCCGGCAGAAATGATAAATGGTAAGAGAGTGACTGATAAGACACGGACAATAAGCAGACACTGTATGCAAACAATGCCGTACAGCGCAGCGAATACGAGCACAATGCAGAGACATTTACAGCACTACCACAGCTAGGTACTGAAGTCAACTGCGCCTGCTGACAGAAGAACTTTTTGTTTTGCACATATTGTTTGCACTTGAAAAAGGACAAATGTATAATTTTTTTTTCTATACATTTTAACTTTTATAACATTTTATTTTCAATTTGTAGAGGAAGAAGTTCATTAAAAGGAAGAGGTTCATTAAAAGTTAACGCTTACAGAGTTATAAAATCCATGTGCAAGTCAGTTAAATAAAAGTCTGTTGTCCAGGCATTCATATAATTTGTAATTTAGTTTTCTTAAAATCTCGTCCTCGATCTCGTGAACCCAATCTCGTGTCTCGTCAGCTGAGTGTCTCGTCACACCCCTACCAGGGACACATCATTGTTAATTTCAAGGCATAAAAAGCTTACCGTATTTTCCGGACTATAAGTCGCTCCGGAGTACAAGTCGCACCAGCCATAAAACGCATAATAAAAAAGAAAAAAAAAAAGAAAAAAACAAGTCGCACTGGAAAATAAGTTGCATTTTGGGGGGAATTTATATTGTGAAGCAGAGGTAATTAGGGGGGCAATTGTTTGTTTATCCAGTGGGTGCCGCTGTGTGATCATTGTGGCCGGCAAGAAAGTTTACTGAAGAGTGAAGTTTCCGCGCATGCGCGAGTTGTCGTTCTCCCCAGGACTGGAAGGAATTTATTGTTTTTGTTTATCTCGATAAAAATTGAAACTCAACATCTGCGTTTGTGGTCCTTTGTTTTGACAAGTTACCACAATTTATTTGATAAAATCCAACACCAAGAAGAGACAGATTTAGGCAACAGGCCTAAATCTGTCATGTAATGTATGCTGACATTACATGATACAACTGAGAACATGTCTGGTATGTTAACAGAACATATTAAGAGTTATTCCAATAACTATAGCATCAATAACATGCTAAGAAGTCTCCATCCTTGTGTCACTTTTCATCAACTCTAACTCCGGAGGTAGAAGACACGGTGCTTCCTCTTCTACGTCATTTGACGTCAGACGTCATATTTTACTATTTGCAGCTTGTAAAGTGCAGAATATGATTTTCTTTTCAGTGCCGTTTTGTTAAGCCCTTCTCAGTTGTTTTTAAAAGTTACCGCCAATGTTGAAATCATCAACACAAGCCTAGAGCGCCCTATTGTGGTTCAGTGTGAAAACATGTGAAATGATATACCGGTAATAATGTGTTAATTGTCAAATAAGTCGCTCCGGAGTATAAGTCGCACCCCCGGCCAAACTATGAAAAAAATAAAAAAAACTGACTTATAGTCCGGAAAATACGGTAATTGACAAGTGACTAAGGCTATTTTAGGTCGATTAATCTATAGATTATTTAAACCAATAATTGATTAGTTGTTTGGTTCATAAAGTGGTCTAAAATGTTGATCACTGTTGCCCAAAACTTAAGATTCATCCTAAAATATTTTTGTCCAGCAACAGTCCACAAACTAAAGATCAGTTTATTATAGAAGCCTAAAGAAACCAAAAAATAATCAAAATCTGAGAAGCTGGAACCAGAGAATTGGCTCTGTTGACCAGAGAAAATGGACATTTTCTTCTCAAAATTTACTCTCATCTATTATATAAAATAGTTGCCGAATAATGTAACAGTTGACAACTAATTGATCAATCAACTAATCATTGCAGCGTTGCTAGTAGCAAAACTGAAAATTAACTTTTATAAAGTCCTTACTAACTTAATATCTAGGATGCTTATATTTCATATTAGACATAAGTGCTCCTGTAACTTTTTTTTTTTACTAGTAATCCAGTAATTACAGACTTATGAGGAGGTTCTAATAATTTATTTTGAAAATAATCCCATCTAAAACCAGCAAAATGACATCACGTATGACTTAAATCCATTCACATGGGATCATGGGACAAAACCTGATCATACTGGCGTCTGTGGTTTATTCAGTGTCACTTTGTGGGTTCTTCAGGTGGAGAAAAAAAAAAGATTGGTAATTAGAAGTTGAAACATGCAAACAGTCCGCCAGTAGCCAGCGGGAGGTGCTATCACTTAGGGACCGTCTGCCACACCTGTCCTCACAACCTGCACCATCTGCTGTCCTCACACTCACCAACCAGCCACCCAGGACACACTGATCCATCAGGCTGATCCGGTCCCTCAGATCCGGGTTTGATCTAATATGCCCTGTGAGCTTAAAGCTGCCTGAGACCTGGTTTATTTGGAGAGAACGTGCTAATATGGGCAGATCACCCTGCAGCAGACAAATTAGAGCAGACTGTAAAAAAAAATGCAAGCATGGCTCCCAGACAAAGGCCACGCCGTGATGCTGCCATTCCTGGTACCTACGCGCACATTCATCCCGCAGGTCAGCGGGTTTTAACACACGAAACCACCTCTGGTTCTTAGATATAACCCGGACTCAAGCGGCGTCGAGGCCAGCCCGCTGCGGTAGCTAACCTCGGCTAGCATACGGCCCCAAAACTAGGGCAGCCACTGGCTAAAACCTGGAGCCAGGAGCAGCCCCAACACGTGTCCCCGGCTATAGCGACAGCTTTACGGGCTCAGAAAGCTTCTTAATGAGTTCGAGGGATGCGGTAAAAAAAAAAAAAAAATAAAACAGACGCGGTTAAATGAATTTATGGTTCGAATATGAGTGGAATAGTAACGAGGGAAGGGGATAAAGGAAAACATGGAGGGAGGGAGTCACGACTGAAGGAGAGCTAGAAGTGGGGCTACACAGGGCGGTGGGTAACTCCTGGAAAGTGAATGATGTCAATGGTTATCACATATTTTCAATTAAGTAACGCCGGCTATAATATATTATTTCACACACACTTATACTATGGATATGATGTACTTTCAGCTAATAAGCCACAATAGCCGTGCTAACAGGCACCATTTTATTACCAGGATGTAGACGGGGCCCACTGGACCCGGTTAATCAAACGAATATTATAAGAAAAAAATAAAGTTAAAGATTTACACCGGAAATAAAAATGTGGTTATTAGTCAAAGATGAGAACTTACCAGCGGGTCAATTATCAAAAAAATGTGGATTTAGAAACAAGTGATTTCTCTGAATCACCTCAGCGGCTTCACAACGTGCTGCTGGATTCAATGCTTCGCTGCCGGTATGAGCTCCGCAACCAAACCTGACAACCCGCCCCCGTGCTAGGCTTTTTAGCCAATGACATTCAAGCTTGATCACTTATCCACCAATCGCTGAAGCTGCTGCAACGGCCCCCTAGTTTAGATCCAATCAGAACAGGCCGTGCCTCTACCTGGCGCTCACCAATAGAGCCAATCGCGTCTCAGTAACGGTTGGAGATGCGCTTGTTTCATTAACAGGCGTCTACCGCTTTGTTTAGCGCGCAGCGAGCGGTGCACTGGGGCCTTATCTCCGCTTGGAGGCGACAATTCAGTTCAGACACTGATTATAGTCGGTGTCTGAACTGATTTATAAAATGAGAATGAAAATTAAAATGAGTAGATTATTAATTCAGTCACTAGTGGATGTATTCCGATACACCACTTACTCACAGTAAATACTGAAATACCGTAGTATAAAATATTCCTTTACAGATAAAAGCCCTGAATTAAAAATGTTACCTAAGTTAAAGTAAAACATAAAACAGAAAATATATTTTAAGTATCAAACGCGATAATTAGTTTTCAATTTGTACTGTGTGTTTTTACTAGCAAATACACGTGAGGTACATTTGTTCAATGTGGAGTCAATGCACATTATCAATACATTTTTTATACTTGTACTACTTTAATAGTACAATTTTACCCATGTCAATGGGTCCAGAACCCCATACTCCCGGAGCACCCTCCCACAGGACTCCCCGAGGGCCACAGTTGAACGCCTTCTCCAAGTCCACAAAACACATGTAGACTGGTTGGGTGAACTCCCATGTTCCCTCCAGGACCCTGCTAAGGGATTATAGCTGGTCCACAGTTCCACGACCAGGACGAAAACCACACTGCTCCTCCTGAATCCGAGGTTCAACTATCCTAGGGATCCTCCTCTCCAGTACCCCTGAATAGACCTTTCCAGGGAGGCTGAGGAGTGTGATCCCCTTGTAGTTGGAGCACACACACATTTGCCAGTCCACCCTGGTCTGCCAGTCCATAGGCACTGCCCCCAATGTCCATGCGATGTTGCAGAGACATGTCAACTAAGACAGCCCTACAACATCCAGAGCCTCGAGGAACTCTGGGCAAATCTCATTCACCCCCTGGCCTTGCTGCCGAGGAGCTTTTTGACTACCTCGGCAATCTCAGCCCCAGAGATAGGCGAAGCCACCACTGGTCCCCCAAACTCTGCTTCTTCAACAGCAGCAGCTGCATTCTGGCAGTTACAAATCAGCCTTCTTTTCATAACTAAAATCTTCAACAGGAGGTCATGTTTCTGCAGCAGTTATGAGAAGGTCATAGTTTTGAATCCAGAAACAGCTACAGTAATTATGGTCATACCTTGTGGAGTTATTTTCTTCACATGTATGTGTTTCATGCTGGGGCTCCGGTTCCCTGCTGGTCAAACAACACATGCATATTAGGGTTAATTTGAGATTGTAAATAGAATAGTTGTTATCCCTGTGAAAACATGCAGCATGTGCAGGCTGAGCTGTGATCCTACACAGACTAAGCTGTGATATAATTGGTGTTATAATCAATATAAGCCAGTTCCACAAAAATAGAAAAATGACTGAATCTGGTCTGAAAAAAAGAAAGAAAGATCACAACACAGAAAGTGCATGAAGGGCTTTGTAAATTCAGCCTCCTTAATGCAGAGCATACGTGGAGGCTTGAATTTTTTGAGGTCTTCTTGAGGTAGAAGCTGAAACTCCCCCTGTGGGGGTGGGGGTGGCAGGAGGTCACTAGAGCCTGATATGGTCCTGGTTTTTCTCCTGACCCGATGATCATAGAGGTCAGAGAGCTGTGCTTGTTTACCTCAATAATTTAGCCGACGCTCTGACAAGCCGACCGAGTCTATTTTTATACAAAATAATTATATGTCTATTTTCAGGTTTGTTTCTGCAGCTGTTTGCGTAGAGAATATGAGGAATTGGAGAAAGTAAACGTCTTTGAGTTCAACTGGTTGATGAGTGGATCTTTTTATGAGGAATCTAGTAACTCTCACACACATCAAGCCAGAAAGTCGAAAATCCTAAAAAAAAAAAAAAGTCTAAAATGTAAATGTGACTCAATGGAAGAAAAAAAAGTCAATGAGCAGAAGAGAGAATCTGGAGAACCTGCACCTGCTGCATTTACCTGAACCTGCGCTGACTGACTGCACAGTTACACATTATGAAGGATTTTGTAATCGTCAGTATATATGAGGCATGATTACAGCAAGAAAATGTTAATTTGGGCTCCTGACTGTTTATTTAAGATTACAAAATTATGAACTAGAAAATGATTTATTACAGGAATATGCATCAGTACAGCTATTGCATCCAATTATGTGAATTAACTTTAAATCATGTTATCCAGGAGGTCTGATTCAAAGTTGTTAAGGAAACGTGTGGAATCTGGCACCTGAATGAAATATGTGACACTTTGCTGTTGTTTTTCAATGAATTATATGACACTGTCAACCAGAACAGGTGAAACCTGACAAGAAAATTATTATTAGTCAATATATCGGAGAGTTTTCAAGCAAAATGTGTGTGCAAAGAGCTTGCAAGATAAACTGATAGATTAATTTAAAAACAAAACACATACCCCCTTAAAGGTGCAGTGTACCGTTTCTGATGGCATGAGGTGAGGTTGAAGAATGCAACCAACAACAATACTCATTTAATTTTAATTATACAATAATTAAAATAATATCTTAATTATATCCTGTTTCTGCCAAGTTTTATTCTGTTAAATGCTGATAAATCTCACAAACTACACCTTTAAATGCTTTTTGTGTGCGTTATGAGCCTAGTTGAGATTCTGTATATCTGCCACTAAGAAGGAGATAAACACTTCACTTTCAGTAGTAAGCAAGTTGTATTAAATTAGTATAACACACACACACACACACACACACACACACACATGCACACACACACACATGCACACACTACCCGCTCTTTCTTTCCCTCTCAGCAGTGAATGAGTGAGGCTGCAGCAGGAAGCTGATGGTGTGTTTTCCTGCTGCAGCTGAGTAGAGCGACTCCAGTCTTTGTGGACGAAGTTCAGCTGTTGTTTCACATTCTTGACTGTGAAGTCTGGATGAACGGGCGTGAATGGTAACAGGGTCCCTCTCGCTCTGCTGTCTCCCACGAGACCAGGCGCAGCTTCATGCACCACAGCTCACAGCTCCAGAAACAAAACTATGACATTTTTATAGCAGCAACAAAAACCCACAAGCTGCAGAACTGAAGACACAAAGAGGTCAGCTGTGTTGTTATATCATAAGTTCTACAGTGTATTTACTTTGTCAACATGATGTCCTGTGTTTGTTTTATGGCCTTCTTCACACAGTTTTCCAACACATTTATACTATTTTGTTTAGGCTTCTGTTAGTTCTAACGATAATAATATAGTAAAAAATAAAGTACAAAATGCTCTCAAAATGCTCCGGTGTTGGTGTCAATCTCAAAGAACCTGGAGGGTGGGCAATCAGTGACACTAGAGACCAGTTCTGCCACTGTTTGTATCTGTCGCTATGACTACCAGCAGCTTGTTGCCGTCTGTCCTCAGAGACATGGCTGCACCGTCCTAAAATCATGTGCATTGTCATTCTGATCCTTGATGACCACCCGAGCCCTGGAAGTCATGGATCTTTCGTAAACCACATAGAACCACTTAAAGAAGTTCCTTCTCATGGTCCATCAGGACCAGGTCACTGACATAGATGATGCGGGTAGATTAGTCAATGAATCTGTGGATACTTTAACACAAACAAAGGTCAGGGGTTAATTAACATCATTAGTAAGCTGTGTTTACAGTTTCAACTACTATTTTATATCAATATGGCTGCCATGAAAAGTTATTGAATAAATTACATTGTAATAGAAGTTCAATATAGACTCTTTAAAAGAGTTTGAGTTCCATATTTTTGGATTAGTCATTTGAAATTTTTATGAGAATGTTGTGAGGTAGTTGTGAGGCATTAATGTAAAATGTTGACATCTGAATATTTTGTTCTTCAATAAGCTCTCGATTTGATTTTTTAATAAATGTAATAAAATAATTAGTTGATTAAAGGTTTATTGTACATCTTTATTTGTTATAAAAAAGGCAAAATCTGACCTTTTGAAAGTTAAAATATTTCATACTTTTTTTTCATTGGAACAAGGCTTCAAAGCAACCATAAAACACAACAAAGCTGATATTATTTGATTTGACTTTCATGGCTTCTAAAAATAACTTTCACATCTGTGATGTTCCAGTTCCAGGGAATATTAAAGAGTCTGTGGTGGTTCTGTGAATAAACTGTGAGTCAAACTTAACTCAAACTCTTGTTTGGTTTGGCTTTGATTCATTAAACTATCCAGAATGGTTTATTGCTACATGTCTTAAAAACCAAAGATCGCTGTTGGTCAGATTTTACTGCATTTGTGATGATTTAACTCCCTCCAACCCTCTGGTAAATTGGAAGGGACTAATCTGTATTTTCTCTCTTTAAGCAGCAGGTGTCACCATCCAACTAAAAGTTTAAAGGAGACATTTGTTGTGTGATTCACCTCAAATGAGAGAAGGTGGAGAATCCGTTTTTTCTAGCTTGTAACTTATATGGGCATCATTACACAACCAGAGTATGTTTATGCAACTTTATATGAAATGAGAAGCACTTTAAAACAAATATGTGAGAGCACACATGGTCATTGGAGGAGATTATAATGATGTTCAAGATGATCTTATAAGATAAAATATCTGCAAAATCAGGCCAGTGCTCAAGATTCAAAAGTGCTACATTTATTTCAGTTCTGAACTTAATTCTGATAAGAGTTTACATGGATCTTTACAGTCTGTGGGGGCTTTATGGTTTACATATCCCTCTTATACAAATTTTCATACAGAAATATTTCATGGTTGAGATAAGGGAATTAGCAAAAAGATGTCACCATAAAACATAATCATAATGTACATATATAACCACCATAACAGCAATAGAAACCTGATATTTTGTTTGTAATAACTACATCATCATATACATTCACTGGATGAAGATTCTGAAAATAAAATATTATAACATAACTTTTCTAAAGAGATTTTATTTTATATATTTTATATTTTATATATATATATATATATATATATATAAATAAAATATAAAATATATAAAATAAAATCTCTTTAGAAAAGTTATCAACTTTTAACATATGACATATGAGAATAAGAAGAATGTCATTTAATGAGCAGCAGTCAACACTGCAAATATTTTACCAGCTGACCAACACAAATCATTTATATATTGTTTGGATGTTTACATGAGTGTATGTTTAGATGGAAAAACAGATTATGTTGAGTATATTTGAATTCAAGCATATTCATTACGTATAAAACCACAAATATATCTAATCTTGTCTATGTTTACATAAACCCCAGGAAAAAAATGTAAAATATGGAACCTATGAATTTAAATATTTTCAAACTTTCATGACTTTATATGAGCTCTGAATAAAGTGAAGTGACAGTTAATCACAGAGAAATACAACCAATTATCACAATGATAAAATGTGATTCAGGTCTAGAGTGAGGCTGCAGCAGGAAGCTGATGGTGTGTTTTTCTGCTGCAGCTGAGTAGAGCGACCCCAGTCTTTGTGGACGAAGCTCGGCTGTTGTTTCACATTCTTGAATGTAGAGTCTGGATGAACGGGTGTGGATGGTAACAGGGTCCCTCTCCCTCTGCTGTCTCCCAAGGGACCTGGAGCAGCTTCATGCTCACAGCTCCAGAAACAAAACTATGACATTTTTAAGGCAGCAACATAAACCCACAACCTGCAGAACTGAAGACACAAACAGGCCAGGTGTATGAGTATCATTAGATCATGGGTCGTACAGCGAATTTAATTTGTCAACAGGATGTCCTTTGTTTGTTTTATGGCCTTTTTCCACACAGATTTCCAATGCATTTATACTATTTTGTTTCGGCTCCTGAAAGTTCCAACGATAATAATGTAGGAAATACATTAAAAGGATGAATTAAAAACAACACTGTTTAGAGCCTTTGTATACATATATAATCTCTCTTGTCCTTGTTCACACATGTACTGAAATAAGACCACATACTCTTTCTGTTGTGCTCTGGTCTCCTCCGTAGTGTTGCTGAAATCTAGCTGAACACAAGCCATTTCAAAATGGCTCTCATTGTGATGTCACAGAGGAGTGGAAGTTTATAACCCCTAAATCCACATAACCACCCCTCCTTTTTGCAGACTGTTTGTACTTGACTACTGTTTCTCTGACTGACCCCAGCTCTCTGAGGGGTGGGATATTTCTGACTGAGCTTGGCCAATCACAGCAGAGTGGCAATGTCGGTAGGTAGGGATTGGGGGTCAGGGTTTTTTCAGAGTGAGTGTGCAAAAGGCAGATTGCATTGCTGACATATGGTGCTTTTGAACCATAAAAGGTACAATTTATTTTATGACTAGATGAAGAGAATTTAAATGTTAAACTCAGAGAAAGGCAAAATAAGGCTGCTTTAATATTGTGTGCTTACTTGCAAATCAGCCTTAATGATTGGAGAAGGTATATTGGGAATATCCAGGTTGACACAGTATGAAACTCAGAGGTTAGCGGCCTCAAGCCCTTACAGAAGCTCGGCTGGGAAAGGGACAAATTCAAGCTGTGGCAGACTGGCTGCTTGTTGCAGGATCAGATCCAAGCTGTCTTAGATATAATTCTTTCATACAACATTCAGATCAACAGGGAGTTTCAGGCTCACACTGTACGGCAGCAGCAGAGACTACTAACTATAAGGACCCGAAATGTAATTTATGAGGGCACAGTGACCATGACCTTTGAGTTTTGAACATCAAAATCTAATCAGTTCATCTGTGAGTCAAAGTGGATGTTTGTGTCAAATTTGAATGAATATCCTCCAGGTTTTCCTAAAATATCACTTTCAGGAGAATGGGCCTTTTAAGCATGTTTAAGCATTACAGACACTTGTGTGTTTGTTACACTGATCTCATTTGCTGTTTTAAAGGTGTTTTCACTTATTCTGCCTGATTAGTGTCCTTAAAACGCAACAAAGACTTAGCTGTGCTGGAGCCAGATAGAGCCAACACACATTAGAAATAAGTACAAATTCCTCCACTAACAGGGTGGAATAAATAATGAAGTTAAGGCTGTGCGAGACTTTTTCAGAAACGCAACATCTGCCTTAACATCTGGCTGAAAACAAATACAAAGCTCACTGAATCATGGTTGAAAAAACAATACTAGAAAATAAACATGTGCTGCAGGAGAAAAGGCAGAAGAGGCTGTTTTAGAAGCTTATAAAATGACCATTTTGGTGTCTCAAACTAGACTCACAAGAAAGGATTTTAAAAGCATTCCTGGTGCACAAGGGCTGCATTCATAGACACATTACAGGTTAAAATTGGCTGCAAACAGAGAGATTTCTCATGTTGTCAAATCTTCCTTGTGAATAAACTGGCCTCCTTGTGACTCTTGTTAGATCATGTCAATAGAAATTCTTTAGCAGAGGAGAAAGTGACGCAGATATGAATGCATGCAGAGATTTGGAAATCTTTTCATAGTCTTTTATTGATGTAAAGAGTTTGCTCGTGTTCTCAGTGTCAGTAGAAACATGTTAATTGTGAGAAAAACTCTCAGCCTGCAAGATTTTCCCCTCATTTAACGTCCAAACAAATATATCCTCTTTTATTGCTTCAAATATAAGTACACCTCATCAAAATAAGCAACTCTAAAAGCTGTGAGATCAAATGTAAACAAAACGACAGAACGTTGAGTCCACCACCAGAAACTAAATGGTATATAGAAAGCAAACAGAGGGAGCATTTATTTATAAATTTTATTTTTGACTTTACAGTTTTGTCTCCTTAAGATATTGTTCAAATTGATTTCGAATTAAAGCCCTCAAAAATTCACAACATATAATATTGTCAACAACATACATTTACATCAGAGGTCTTTAGTTTTCTTTACTGGGTGTTTTGTTCAACAAACAGAGAATTGAAAGTAGCATGAACACATTTCAGGATGGTTAGTACAGACTCTGCACATTTCTTTTTTCAGAATTTTTGTTTTTTAGTGGTATAGGCAGGAAAAGGTCATTATTAAAAAACAAAAATAAAAAATAATTTGCAATTAGCACCGTTACTGTGATTTGTTTTTTAATTTAGGGATCAGCACCTTGTCCCATTAGTAGCGACTAGGAGTTGTCAGGCTGCTGCTGTGAGAGGAGCTTAGACGATGAGGTCTTTGTCCACATCCTCTGTAAACACAAACAAACAAACACTGTCAGCAATGGAATAATATGATAAAAACATCTTATAAAAAGCTAATAATAAATATGCACATTTGCAAATTTAAATTAAAATAGATTAATCTATTTCACTCTTACACTTATGACAAAGTGTTATGTGTGTACAAACAAAAACTGATATTTTCCACAGTATAAATTTGTATGTAAAAATGTTTATATTTGGCAAGAAATTGTGTAAAACTGTTGTTTTTTTTCTAAAACAAAATAACAAATAAACTCATGAAATCAGTAAAGTAATAATGTTTCATGGCTAATGACCAGATCACATCATTTATAATCCTTGATCTTTGAGTTGATATTTACTGATGGTGAGTCAGATTCAGAGTCAGACTGCTGAAAAAGTTAATTAATGATTTTGATTGAATTTATTTAGACTTAAAGTCATTTATCAAGCACGTTACCAAATATTATACAGTCCTAGCTTCTCAAATGTGCTGTTTTCACTGTTTCACATTACAGTAATAGAATAGTTTTAGACCAAACAATCAATGTGAAGACCCATGTTTTTTTTTGTTTTTTTGGGGGATTTTATTGACTAACTAAATTATAATTTATCGCAAGAAAAAACACCACTAGAGGTGCTGGAAATATATAAATAAATATCAAGACATGACAGACTTCTCTCAGGAGGCTATATGAACATTTGATTAATTCAGATACATTGGATAACAGGAAACATGAATGCTGTATTGTGATTGTCCTCCTCAGTGTGTGCACAGATACTCACGCTCCTTGATGCCGAAGCAGGCGGCCCACTCCTCCAGGGCGATGTATTTGTCGGCATCAGCATCACACTCCTCGAAGAAGCGAGTGGTGCAGTGCTCCATGGGAATGAGAGGAGCACGCAGGGGGGCCAGTTCTGTGTGAGTCAGGTAGCTGTTGGCGGGCAGGAGCATCTTGTTAGAGTTTACCCAAACATTGCTTTAAGTCTTCCCTGTGACTAACATGAAGGCATTAGAGAGAATAAAGTAGGTTGAAAAAAATCACATTTTTATTCTGTTCTTTTGACAAGTTTACTTCATTTTCCATCTTATTTTCTATGTCCACTTATTCCTCACTAGGGTGACGGGGGTCTGCTGGAGCAAATCCTAGCGTAGTTCGGGCAAGAGGCAGAAAAGTCGCCAGCCAATCATGGAGCACACACACCATTCACTCACACACTCACACTTACAGGCAATTTAGATTTTCTAATTATAACCTCACTATGTTTTTGTGGGAGGAAGCCAGAGAACCCAGAGAAAATCTATGTAGACACAGGGAGAATATGCAAACTCCACACAGAAAGGACCAAACTTAGCGACTTGAACCTGCGACCATCTTGCTGTGAGGCAACAGTCAGTTCATTAATAAAAACCCTGTAATGGATTGATGAATGTTGTGATTTGAGCCTTTTTCAGGCAGTTTGGGTCTAATGATGTAATTACAAGCAGACGAGTGAGGAAAAGTCACTTATGTCCACCTCTGACCTTTAAACCAGACTCTGAGATATCAGGAATATCTCATGGTTATGATATCTCCTGTTTAGCTGAAACATTTACAGCAAAACAGCTAAAAATACCTGATGTTAGAAAAAATAGAAACCTGCTTTAACTTATCAGAAAATTGTCTGATTGAGGCTACGCTGTCATTTAATATTATTGTGTGTCTCAGCAAACACATAAAATAAACTTTCTACCGTGAAAACTGCTCCCATTCTTCCCATTCTGCAGCATAATGAAAGACACTATTGGATTGTATTATAGAAAATATAAATGATATTTATGCATATAAGAAACTAAAAGTGTATATCACACAAGCTCACCAACTTCATGGGAGTACAATCCACTTCTACAGGAGAAATGTTTTCCTAAATAAATTTAAGTTTGTGATATTTGTGGCTTTTTTAAATTAAACACTGGTGAGATTTTGATAGCTAAAAAGTGTAGAGAAAGAACAGAATACATGTTTTACTTGATAAATCTTGACATAATTTGTTTTGTTTTCCTGTGAAATTATTATATCACAACGATAGAGAAAAGTTTCAGTGTGTTGAGCCATGAAACTAAAAAAATAGAAAAAGGTTTTAAATAACTGGGCATCCAAGGTGACCTGGACTGGACAAAGTGACAACATGTGAAAACAAAATTCAGGAACTCCTGTCTGCCTCAAGTAGATCAAATATCAGTCAGATTTTGTATCATCTGTTGACATCAGTAAGACTGCTGTGAAATTCAGACATCAGCAGGGATCTGATGTGGGTGGTGGCTGGTTTAGAGTCTCGCAGCCACAGCAACATGTTTCAGAATAAAAGGAAGAGCAGCTGCTAAACTGTTCAAGATTCATTCTGTGGTGTGAGATCAGAAGCTGGATCATCCACACTGAAAACCAAGCGGCTCTCAGTCTGCCACAAGCTCAACTGCTGAGATATATTCAAGACCTTACATGTTCTGACTCAAACTAGCATTTCCTCTATGAAACAGAGATAACTGTGGAATGCACATCAGTACATTGTGTATATTTGCTGTTATAGTATTGTTGTTGTTTTAAAAGTTGTCCTCCTCTATCTTCTCCCGTTCTGTACCTACCCATCAACAGGGTGCTGGTCCAGCTGGCCAAACTGCCAATGCACGGGGAAGATGTACATGTTGTAGTTCTTCTCGAAGTCGTGGGCCAGCAGGTCCAGAGAGTGCTCACCAGCCTGAAGCCTCTTCTCATTCTCGAAGATCTTCTTCACCTAAAAGACCGAATGGACACAAACCAAATGGCGAGATAGATGTTTCAATAACAACTAAAACACCACAAGATGTTACTAGCACAGTCTGATGTTGTGTCAATGCTTTGCTACAAAAATCTTCTGAATGTTCCACACGTGTTAAATCAGCGGGTTTGTATAAAATCATCTATAACTTCTCTCTGGTAGTTTACATGCTGCTGCCATATAAATATCTCCTCAGTCTATACACTCTCAAACAGCTGAGATGAAAATGACGATCATTCACTTCAAGCATCAACACTGTAAACTTTGTCTGAACCTTTATGAATATTTGTAGAACAACTTGAGGATCTAAAACTCTGTTTTAGTAAATGTGACATATAATGATGTGATTTATGATTTTAACTTATGGAACTTTCACAACAAATTGATTGGTTCTGGAAAAATAAAACACTTTCAACTCTTCTTAACAAAATATTCTTCATTATCATTTTACATTTGTGAACTATTCCACTTTAACATTATGTTACAGCAGCAAATCCAACACATCGATATGTCTTTAATTGTTGATGTAATAAGGATTCTGGCCATCAGCAGCAGCAGTCTTTTTGACTTTAACTTGCAATAACAGATTTTTTGGCCATGTTAGAGACAGCAGAAACAGATTGTTAAAATAACATTCACATATCAACACATAGCTATAGTGAACATAACCAGTTTCACAGTTGCAGTCATGTTCCTGCCCACCTGGTAAATGTTAGTTTCATATTCTCTCTGTTTTGTGTGTTTCTGTTCTACCAGCTCCTGAGGGAAATATCTGCTCCTTATGTTCACCAGCTTGTTGCTTTTTGGTGTTTGGGGCTGAGCAGGATGTGAACAGTCATCTGTTATAGCTTTTTCTATGAAAACAGCACCCTGCTGCAGCTATGAGAGTGAAGCAGAACAGTAAATCTACAGCTGACTTATAAACACTGAGCTGAAACTCACTGTAAAGCCTTGTAAAGCTGAGAGAAGCAGCAGAGTTACTGATAATTTTCTGTAGGTCCATCACTATGAGACACATTGCACACTGATATTTTATGCTTCAAATATTTGAAATGTGATGTTGGACAGTTTGTTAGACATAAAACTGAAACTCACCCTGAGCTTCTGCTTCTCGTTCAGCAGATTGTTGTCCTCGTCGCGCTGGTACAGAGTCACCAGAACGTTCTTCAGCCAGTCCCTCATACGCAGGGGGAACTCACTCAACTCGCTGTCCATGCAGGGCTCAATGTCTGCAGAAACATAGCATGAAGCATGCATGTTTAAACTCAGTTCAGTTGTTCTTCTCTTAAAGTAGATTTGAAGTAATTTCAAATTTCAAATTTCCCAAAACCCGAATGCTGTTTTATTTCAGTGTATTTACACCTTGCTCTCCATTTGAACCCTTGAGCCCTGACAGTGAGTGTGTGTGATGATCAGTTGGAACAGTAGAAGAAAAGCAGCCTGCATGTCTAAACAAGGCTGCAGCAGCCTGCAGAGTCGACGTGACAGCCCGACCCCATCAATCACCAGTGTTGGGCATGTTACTTTGAAAAAGTAATTAGTTATAGTTACTAGTTACTTCTCCCAAAATGTAACTGACTTCCATTAAAAAAGTATCTAGTTACTAGGGAAAGTAACTATTGTGATACTTTTTTTTTAAAGTTTAAAAATATACTGGGATTTCCAGAGGGTCTGTGAATGTGTCTTGGAGGATGCTGCAGCAAGTGAAAGAAGAAAAGATGCTGCACTCATGAACTTTTCTTAGGAAGTTTGTTGTTTTGGCGTTGGACTACGGCCACAGTAGTCTGTGTTAGTCTGAGAAATAAAGTCGCTGTTTTACACTCCTCCGATTCTCTGACCTATTTCCAGGTGTTCTGACTGAGTGGCAGGACAGTAACGTGATGTTAACAGTAACAACATTGTAAAAGTAATTAGGTAGATTGCTCGTTACTGAAAAAAGTAACATAGCTACTAAGGCCATTTATTTCAGCGCTTTCATTCCCATCACTGTCAATCGCACTCTAATACCACTGAGAAAATCAGTCAGCTTCTCCTTATCACACACAAGATAAAAAATACTTAACATACAGATAAATGCCATGACATGTTGAAAAAACAACTGAAGACAAAGATAGAAGAAGCTCCTTCAGCAAACAAGGACAGATCAGTGAGAATTTGGCTTTTTGTCATATTTGCTTCAAAATCTACACTTAACCAGTTTATTATTCAGCATTTTGTTTCCTCAAAATAGTGGGTCAAATAGTATTGATTTTCAACAGATACAGTGTGTAGTTTCTGGCAGCATCTAGTGAAGCGTAGCATTAGGAGAAGCTATGGTGACCATGAAAAACAAGAACGTTTGACAAGAATGAGCCATGGTTTGGTTTGGTCCACTCTGGACTGAAATATGGAGGGGACCTGCTCCCATGGAGATAAAAATAACTCACTCTAAGGTCCTAAAAACACAACTATTCTAATATTGATTGAATTACTAAATAAAAAATACTTATGAATATAATATTCCAATTCTGTTGAGTCTTACACACTGGACCTTTAAGGATAGTAATTATGTTTTCTGCCTACACTTTATTTAAAATGAATCACACTGATCAGTGTATTCTGTGTATTTTTTCATTGATTTCATTCATTGATTGGTTTATTTGGATCATAGCAGCAATCACAAGAATTTGTAAGAATTTGCTCTTAGATTTGTTTGTCTCACATTGTCTTTGGGCACCAAAAGCTCCAAAGTGGAAGCTCACAGTGAGATCAACCAAAGATTTCACCATGTTTCTCTCATGATCATCTCATCTCAAAACACACAAAATGTGACATGTTTTCCATTCCATTCAATTAAAGAAGCATTTTCCCCACAGGGAGATGGGTGTGTTCAGAACAGTTTACCACTTTACCAACTTTCTGCACTAGAGATTTAGAGTTTTTATTTTCTGGATTCTACATGATCGGCATTAAAACAGGATTGTTTTCAATAGATACCACCATAAAAGGAAAGATAAACTGCTCAGAGAAATTTATTTAGAAGATTTCACCACTGTTATGAGCTTGAATATACGTTTCACAGACCTGGGCCTAAATCCCACTTTGTACAGAATTTTCTGATACCATCTAAAATATTTTACGGCGTCAATTAAAAATGGGTGGTAACAGATGTAGAAGTGAGCTGTTACACAGACTGTTTCTGCACTAAAAGAGTCTGGAGAGGTTTGTGAGAACTCACATTTGCAAGATCCAATGTAATCAAGGTGCAGCTTGTGGCCCTTCTTGGTTCCCTCCAGAGCGCACTTGGTGGCAAAGAATTGGCAAGAGGTATCATAGGTCTTGTTGTCGGTGCCACAAACCTACAAAACAACAAAAAACAAACAAATGAGACCCCAGGTTTTAAGGTTAAATTCTTGCAACAGTTAATCTATAGAATATGTACAGACCACATTTATGTTGTGAAGGATTAAAGATGAAAGAAGATTTATTTATGTGTTTTTAGTTGCTGTGATTTTATATGTTGTGCCATAAGGAAGTTTTACTGCATATGTAATAATATATAAACCATGTTGCTACATTGTAGAGGAATCCACAAATAAAACTGAAACCTGTTTTCGACACTGTACAATGTGCAGATCTAACATGTATAATGTGTTAAATTCATACAGAGAGCAGGTAATGTCAGTTTCTTTTAAAATATCAAGTTAGTAGTTTTCCCTGTGTCCTGTGGACTTATTAGTATATTGTGTTTCACAAGAAAAATGGATTCAATTCAGTGGATTTAATCTGGTGGAATATGGGTCAGACCTGAGATTCTTAGCAGATTAAATGGACTGGAAAGCTGGCACATGGTTAAATGGCCTTTACAGGGATGATATTACATTAGGGGTTGGGCTTCGTTTATTTCATCTATTAGCAAATCCATGTTGTTTTTTCCAAAAATATTATAATGAAAATAGAGACATTTGGTTATGTAATAAACAGATTTTGTACTTTATCCGTAGTAATAAATATATGTTGATATGTTATATATATAGTTGATTGATTTTGATCCTTTTGTTCCTAGCGTTATTGTTCAATCTTATAGGAGTCTGACACTAAATGTGTTAACTCCTCTTTAAAAATAAGGAAAAAAAGGAAAATGGGAACCATGAGTCTGATTGTTTGTTGAGTTCTCAGATTAACGTTTGAAGGTGTGCTGAGTTAATAGTTTGTGACTCACATGCTCGAACTCTCCCTCAGCAGCAGGGCAGGTAGTGGGGTCCTGGCATACACACATCGGAGTGTTGCTGTCATCCACCTCACACACTTTTCCCTTCTTGCAGTGGTGGTTCAGGCAGGGATCTGAAGAAGGAAAAGAACCAAATACACAAGCAGAGTTAGAGTTTCTCTGTGCACAGACACTCTGACTCATATAGTTTCCAGTCCATGTTTCTGCAAAAAAAAACTCAAAAGAATTTATTCAAATGTGAATGACTTAATAAGGGCAATGATGAAATGACTGTATTAATCGGAAAACTGCCATTAAAGCTAATTCCGGCTGTGCTGAATTGAAACACTGTTATTTAAAAAAGTTTAAAGCTATTTTACAGTTGTGAAAATGCTGCCTCATGAAGAACAGCAGACATGATGGAAACATTCATATTAAAGTTTAAGACACAAACCGACAGACAGAAGCAGACACAGGTTTATTTGACTTGAGTCCCAATGTACAGACTTTGTACTATTCTGCTTTAATGCAATTGAATTTTAAAATATGTTTCACCTAAAATAAATTACAACAAACTACTACTGACCAGGATCTATAACCAGGATCCCTTCATAATGCATTTTCAGACCAAGTGATGGGGACAAACTCCAAAGAAAAGGTATTTTATGTATATAATTCCCCTTTTTCATTTTCCTGGTGAGCAATGGAATAACAAAGTGAGGGAATTTTATTCTTAAACAGCTTGATGTTTGATGTTGACTTATTTAGATGACTGAAGCCTCTATATTAAATTAAGATAAACGGATTAACAAAAACTGTAAACCTTTAGTACTTTTCATGAAAATAGTTTACAGCAAGTTCTATGAGATATACAGAGTAACAGGTATATTATTTTCCTGATGTTCAATTTGTAAAACAGAATTGTGCAATGCTTTAGCGGAATTATTCAAAAAAGGTAAAAGGAAAAATTTGTACAATAAATAAAATGTATCAATAAACATATTGCACATAAAACTTTATTACTCCAGGAAATATATATTTATAGTTTTATTTTGTCCTGTTTTTGTAATTTTGGATGAAGTGAAAATAAATAAATTTAAACACATTAAACTTGTAATGGAATATTTTTCCATTGCCTTATTTGCCATCTTTGCCTGAAATGAAGACTTTGAACATATTTTCCTGCACAGCTGAGGAAGAACAAAATGTCTCGGCTGCAGCCGAGTACAGTCTGTTTTCTTGCTGCTGCGGCTGGCTGCTTGTTATAGCATGCAGGGTGGAACGTGTAATTACAGCCTCCTCCTCACAGAATAAGGGAGTCTGTCATTACAGCTGAACCAAAGCCAGCAGAACATCACAATATACAGAAACACGGAGCTGCAAGAATGAGGATCAAATGTTAACATATTATGAATAAGAGGAAGTCCGCGTGTGAAGCAACAAATGACAGATTTTATCTCTGGAGACGGCAGGATTGTGGATGACTTCAGCTTCAGTGTGTGTGTGTGTGTGTGTGTGTGTGTGTGTGTGTGTGTGTGTGTGTGTGTGTGTGTGTGTGTGTGCGTGCCTCTACAGTGGGGTGATGTTATGTTCCCTTTTCAGGAATTTCTATTTAAGTATTGATGTTTCTGATGTTTCTTTACTTCACTGCAGGTTGGAAATAAAATGTATACTTTCACCTTTTACATATTTCTGGACTAACTTTGCTAAATACTAAAACAACAATTATATACTTTTACACAGTTTCAAATTTATTGAGCCTTTGCAGTGGATTGACTTGCCTGAGCTCAGTTTATTCTTTTAAATCATTTTAAAAAACCACCTTTTTCCATTTATAATTGTGTAGCATTTATTTTGTTGAATCTCTCTTTATTATTATATAGTGTTCTTCTTTGTTTGTGTTTTTAAAGGCATTATCAATAAAGTTTAATATTTTTAGTAATAGCAATATTACAGCTTTACCTCATTTTATCTCATCTGTAACATATAAAGGAACAGAAAATACATTTGAATCAAATTTATATCCCATTTACTATTGAACTTTATTTACTCTCAATCCTTGAGTTGGAGGTGTAATAAGAGACTCCATGAATATTATATAAAATAATGTAGAGCAAGATTGATAAGAACACATAAGTTAGATTGACAAAGTGGACTGGAGCACTGATTTGGGGACAAAATTCACGTTAGGGAACTCAGGGAAATGTTGTCTTAAACAGAATTGTGTGAGTGTGAACTTACTCTCAGCAGCATCTTCAACAACCTCATCATCAACAACCTCGATGGCCTCGTCAAAGTCTCCAACCTCAATCTGCACTGGGTTGGCTCCCACCTCAGGCTCCTGGGAAACACCAGAGGTCAGAGGTCAAATGATGAGCACATTAAGCTCCCTGAGACTAATTTAATGTCATCTGGGCCTCAGTGATTTATCAAGATAAGGCTCAATGTTCCTGAACTGATAAACTTTCTTTTAACACACTTTCTCTTGGAGTCTTGGATGATTTTCCTGCACTAGCACTTGAGTCTATTTCTGTATGACGTCAACTTAACCAAAAACCACTTAAATATCCCTGGTTTTCCTGCAGAAGAAGTTTAAACGTCACCACTAAAGAAGGTTCCACCCTGAAGGCCAAACAGAGTCTGGGAGCAGCGAGACCATAATATCCTACAATAACAAGCAGCTGGTTCCACATGTGGTGAAGTCATAAAAAAACATAATCGCTTCCTGGCTGGCTGGTGGGATGGCGAGGAGCTGAAGGAGCAGCTAAAATTAACAGCTGTGGGATCTCAGGTCCCCTTGGACCTCTAGAGCAGGAAATGATGAGACGTTCACATGAAGGCTTGCTGCAGAGATTTGGTAATTCTGGATAGCTTTGCAGTTTGGGATCCGTTTATTAATACATCTTTTTCAGTAGTGAAAAGTACATTTACTCAAGTTCTACACTTTATTTGCTAGTTTCTACTTCCACTCTACTATTTCAGAGCAATATTGTACTTTTTACTCCTATACATTTATTAGTCAACTTTTCAGATGCAGATTTAACACATTGTATAGTAAAATAAGTTGTGACCAGTGGTTTCAACTTTTTAGTCTTTGTTTGGTTCACTGTAAAAAGGCAAAACGGATAAAATGAGCATTATTCCCTATTATACAGGGGTTATACACTATCTGTATAAATGAGGCTTGTGTCAGTCAACACAGAGCTGAGAGGAAACAGCACAGATTGTCCTGCTTGTCTTTAATCTTTAGCTGTCTGTTCCTGCAGTTTTCAGCTGGTGAAACCTTGTTTTAAAAGGTTAAATGATGATGTAACATTGAGCTGCAGCAGTAGCAGGTTCAGCGGTGTAACTGCTCTCCAGACGCCTCCGTTCACCTCATTTAACAAGTGCAGCAAACATTCATGCTCAGAATCCCTTCCACATCTTGCACTTTCTGTCATTCTTCCCCATGATTACTCGATGGATCAATTCTTTCACAAGTCACTGAAATCAATGTGACTCATTAAGCTGTGGGCGTTTACATGAGAAGAAGCCACCGTCACATCAACAAATACCACGAACTTCTTTGGCTGCAGTGTCGAAGCCCCAAAGCTCAAAACCCAGATTGGATAATCTCTCAGTGCAGCTGCAGGCTTGGGAAACACGTCACAGATGCCAAATCAAACTCAGATGAGAGCAAAAGAATTTGGAGTCGAGTTTGCCAAAGAAATCACTGATATAACCTTTGTTGAGCTATGAGAGTTTAAAGGATAAATTCAGCTCATAACCACCTTGTGTGTGACATGTCTCTTTATTGTACTTCTGTACAATCTGTACATAAATCTATTGATATAATCTAATTCTTTATTTCAGCGACATGGTGGGGCAGTGGTTAGTGCTGTTGACTCACAGCAAGAAGGTTGCAGGTTCAAGACCGTAAGCTGGGACCATCCTGTGTGGAGTTTGCATGGTTTGCATGTGCTGGTTTTCTCCGGCTTCCTCCCACAGTCCAAGGACATTAGATGGAGATGGTAAATTGCCAGTAGGTGTGAGTGAATGGTGTGTGTGCCCTATAATAGGCTGTCTCTTATGTAAAGTACGCTGGGATTGGCACTGATGTTAAATGACAGCTGAGTTATTGTTTGAAGTATGTAAATTCTGGTCCTGGAGAACAACTACAGGAATTGTTCAGGAGATAAGACGATTTGTCTTCAGTGCCACTGAAATTAGTAAAAGGTTTGCAGGTTTATATGGAGTTAAAGAACACAGAATAAATGATATAAATTGAGTCAATGTCAAATATTTTTATGTATTTATATTTTTATATTCATTGAACTACTTTATTGTGATACGTTATATTTATCAAAGAGCTGTTTGCAATTACTTGATCTTAGTGAGGACAAGGAACTTTATGTTTGTGTGACAGCTGCACTAAACTCAACCTGCTAATGCGATTCATGTGATGTCACAAAGCTCCAGAGCAGCAGAACTACTTAACAGCTTTTTAGGGCCTCACGTTTGTGTAATTTCAAATGTTTTCTGGCTTTTTAAAGACTTTTCAAGGAAATCTTGGCTGGTAAAAAACAGGGCGAACATCTGGACTGACCTCAACAATTGGCTCCTCAGTTACTGTCTCGTCCACGATGATCTCCTCCTCAGTCTGAGACACACATACACACATAGGTTAAATCTTTATAACGCTAATTAACACACACCTAGATGCTCACAGGAAAGCACTGGAATCTCTCTCTTGCTCTCTCACACACACATCACATCTACACTCAGTAGCTACACAATGGAATTGCTGTTCCTGTGTGCAACTGCATGGTAACTCATATGTGAACAGATGATCACAGGAAAGGAGAAAGGTGGAGACACACATTCAGGAAAATAAACAAAGAGAGGAACATGCTCATACAGACAAAAACAGACACCCCCCCCCCCCCCCCCCACACACACACACACACACACACACACACACACACACACACACACACACACACACACACACAGTATAACAGGAGCTACATACAGGAGCAGTCATGGCATGGCCAGCCAGGCACAGGAGGAAGACAATCCACACCCTCATCTTTTAAATCTGTGGAGACAAACAGAGAAACAGATGAGACGACTTCATTTTACTTTCATATTCACATAAAGAAAATCATTTATGTGAATCCACAAATATTTATATTCAGTAATACCATTGTTTGATTATTTGTTTAATATTGTTTCTCCTTTAGAAAGACATGAACCTGACACTCAGTAACTAATGATTGTTTCATTATCAATTAGTTGTTTCATCTATAAAATGTCAGGAAACAGGTTTTGCTGAATTAAAAACAATCAACATTGGTGGACACAAAAAAATTAAGACACAAAAAATTAACTGAATATTTATGGCACATTTTAACAAAAGATGATATAAATGTCAACTGATAAATTCGTATTAAGGGAAGCCTAAAACTGCTGAAAAATCCATATTTTTCTACTTTATTATTATTCTGATAAAGTCAGAATTTGAAAATTCAAATCAGAAATGTATGAAAAACAACTAGTCTGATGTCATGAAGCCCAGCAGACATTCAACAGAAGCATCTGAACCCAACATGAAACACGATTCTCACTGCAGACTAATGGAAGCTCTCCAGCTCCCAAACAAAACCCTCAGTGTCTCTATATTTACTGGCAGGTCGCAATTAAATTGTCTGAGGATTCTCTCAGAACATGATTTCGTCTGCTCAATTATCCTCCGGTGACATGACTACTGCACGAACACCTCTTCCGGCAATTTGGTTGGAAACAGGCATGTAAACAACTTTCTGCAGCACGTTTCCACAACCCGACGCAACATACTTTCACTGTTTATTTTTCCACCATACCTGCAGGTTGGATAATTGCTGCCCTTTCCATTAGGTCTGTTATAGTAAATCGCCAAACACATATTTACATTTGTAAACCAAAGACAAATATGGAAGAATCTGACCCTGGTGGATTTTCTGCATCTGAATGTGAGGAGCAGGAATTAGAAGTTTAATGCTGTGCCTTGATGATACTTAATGATGATAGGTGGTGATTTGGATGAATGTCTCTACCAACAGGCTTTTGATATCAGGTTCATGAGTAGGAACTAGCCTCGACATACATTTACCTTTTCCACATAAGCAACATATTCTAACAGTATTTACCTAATCATACATATCCAGGGAAAACCATGAATTTTTCATTTATTGGAGAACACAAAGATTATGAAGAAATAGATTCTACCTGATATTCTAAAGTATGTTTTAAGGAAGAACTGTTGTGTTTTTTTACAGTGAATTCAGCTGTTTTTCATTACATCATCATTTCATGGTGGCTCTTGAGTCCACATGCAATAAAAAGCTGTTTTTTTCTTCAAACCAGTTGGAAAATGTGTGTTTTTCATGCCCAAAGACACAGAGATTTTGTATGAGATGAGACTTGAGGTGAGAGCCTAACACACTATCTGTGTGTTTATCTGTCTTCCTCTGCTCTCCATCCAACCGTCTAAGCACCATTGTTGGGGATCAGTGTGTAATTCCCTGCTCCCGTCTCCCTTCATCATGTCTCATCTGAAGGACTAAATAAGGGTTCTTTTGTCTGGTAATGGAGCATGACATTGCTTGGTCTTTCTCCCTCTTTCTGTATTAGTTATCTCTCTCCGTCTGCACCTCCATAGTCAGCTGTTTCATGCAGACATCCAGAAACAATCTCACATCAAAGCCCCTATGGTATATAGGGGTTTGTTAAAGGGTCTGGAGAGATCAAAGTACTCAATCTTATTTCATTCACCACATTTCCTTTATGATTTATACTATTGTTTGCATTTTTTTCAGGCTGGATATCAAAAAGATGTAGACTCCACCTCAACAACCCCAAAACAACCGGCTGTATCTCTTCTATCTGTTTTTATAGTGTTGCGAGGGAAATTCTTCCTGCAGAGCAATAAGGCGAGCTGGCATTTTGTGCAACATACCGAACGCTGCAGGAAGGCAGTGGGGGGATAATAAGATTTACAAAAACAGAGCTGGGAATAGTTTGAATTCCTGCACCTCCAATAAATAAGCAGCAACAGGGTTAAACCAATGATCATTTAATCAAAATCAAATGATCCTGGCTGCTTTTAGAATGTTAAACCTTTGGAAATTGCAGCAATTATCACCTCGGTTGGACGGGTAGATGAATGCTTTCACTCTCAAAAACATCACCGTGAGGGAAACTAAACTTGAAGACTTTGGGGGGTGGAGAATCACTTTACTCAGCGGGTTGCTTAGTTGAAAAATGCCAGAGGGCCTCAAGGCACAAAGCGTCTGTAAAGGGTGACATGTTTGGACAGATGCAGTGAAAAGGGCAACGCTTGCACAAGAGTTTGAAGGTATTGACATTATTGCATTTGCTGTTTGACAAACCCTCAAGCAAATTTTGACCACAGAAAGATGTTGATTGTTTGTCTGTGGGAACATTTTTTCTCCATCGTTCCTCTCAGAATATATATTTAGTTCAGAAGTTACTGTTGCTTTTGTTATTTCTCTTCTCTTCTTGCAAGTCTCAGCATGACCAAACTAAAAATTTAAAAAAAGAGAAGGATGTCAACATGTCTGTTGTGATCATGCAAAATTAAGCTTGATTTGTTTAAATCATGAAAACAAGGAAAACAACACTAAACATTCCTAACATATATGATTGGGCCTCTCATACATACAACCCACATGTGCTCATTTTGTAAAATATAATCTAAATGAGATCTTGAGATCCTGTGGCTCAGTTTTAATGGTGGATCTGCATTCCTGCTCTAATGTATAGATGTGGGCAACTGAACATTAGACACTGGAGGAGACTGTGTTTTAGCTACAGTTGAAAACAATCAGATGAATACTGTGGTTGTGCTGGAAATCTCTCATGAATCCTCTCTGACTGAGGAAAATAAAAGATGATGTTTTTTGTTTGTTTGTCCCGTCAAAGAAAATTGTAAATTCTCCAGTGCTTAATTCAGAACGAGGACTTCTACAATGGTCACCATTGTTTGTGAAGATCCAGAAATGTCGAGCCCAAGTAATGAGCTGGCTTGAATGTGGAAAAATACAGAAACTCTGGCAGAGGACGCAGACAGCGACGTCTCCAAATAACCTGTGCACAAGGAAACTTCTCTGTACCTTTGAAAGAGCTGAGCTAAAAAAAAAAAAAAAGTTCTGGTTACGGGAAATTTCATAAAAAAAAAAAAAAAAAAAAAAAAAAAACTTCTGATATGCTTATAGTAGCGTGTCAGAGAGCAAGCAGATCGAAATGAGATCCCAAAGAGAGGAAAATAAAAAATGGTCTCATCTCCATAAGGTGTTTTATTTGGAGGGTTCACAGTGTTCACATGTTCGTTTTAACATATTCCTATTTGGTCAGAGTCGCTGGGTTCCACTCAGCAGGAAAGAGGAGGCCGGACGCACGACGTAACAGCAAAACAAATTATTTTATTTGGAAAGCTGCTCTCATAATCAAACAGGGCCGAGGCTAAAGGGGAAACTTCAGGCTCATGAAGGAGCTCTTTTTCCCCTTGAATGTATTTAATTTGGGAGGTTAGGTAAGCAGGCGTAAACTCGCTAAAACAACCAACTGCAAATACAGATATCTCTCTCACTTTCCCTATAATATCTCGCACTTTTTCCCGTCTGGCTGTGATTCTGTCTGCTTTTTCTGTCGCTCTTTAAAGGGAACAGATTTAGAGGAATCCTTTCTTCTCCTCCTTGGTGACATAACAGGTGGGTTTGGAAGCAGATTTGGAAAAACAACCTGTAGCAGTCTGTCTGCCAGCAAACAGTCAGACAAACAACACTGGCGTGCAAAGGAGTGTGAAGAGGCTCTGCGAGTGAACAGTGATTTTCTCTGTCTGCACTCAGCTCTGAGAACTATTATGAAGGAGCAAGATTGTAGTTAATGAAATCAACTCAGAAATGCAGATTTAAAGGCTCATGTTACAGCTGTGAGATATGTTGATTCCCACTAATTTGGTGACGCAAAACTTAAAATTTGCATCTTTGCGAATCCAGAAATTGAGATTTAAATTCATAAAAAGGAAGATAAAGATGTTGTCTTGTCTCTGTTTTCAACAGCTTCTTCAGACCCTAAACAGAAGATATATTCTTGAAAATCATCTTTCTTGGAAATTCAAGAAAGAAGATTTTTGGCTTACACCATTTGGTCTTTATGAGCCATGCACGAAGGGCCAAACAGTGCACTAAACGCTGTCAGGAGACCTGAGTCTGGCAGTAAACGTCTCGCTAAGCCTTTTGTGTTCAGTGTGTACAAACACTGTCAAAATATCTAAATGACTCCCCAAGAGACAGATGATAAATTATTGTATAATGGCCTATTCAGTCTTAGGTCGTCGTCAACAAGAGACAAATCTTTATACAACATGAAACAACTCTGATTACAGAGACTGGTATTTATGAAGTGCAGTTTTTTTTTTTTAATTAAGTTAACTAATGATTTCCTCAATACATTTATGGCCATAAAATAAAATGTCAGAGGTGAAACAAGTTTTCTTTTTCAAAACATCAAAGACACAGATGGATGTTGTGAGCTGATTTTCTTTTTAAACAAAAGAGCATTTGGACATAAAAATTTACCCTTTTCACAGCAGTCATACTGACATGAAATAGTAGGTAAATACCGGTGTTACTGATGATACTAATGAAGCTTCCATTCAGCTCAGACAGGTATCTGGTACATCATGAAGAGTGAGAAATGTCTATAACATTGTTTGTATTGAGAATCAAATTGCTGGTATGTCTCTGTTTTTATCATTTGTTTTCTATTCACACCGTAAATAACACAACACATAATCTCTACAGATGTCATAACATTATCAGGCTCAAATTATATCATTTATATAAAATGTTTACCTCTTAATGTTCAACTTATCATTACAGTCTGAACTAAAATTTACTGAAAACGGTGCAGACATGGCTGCCAGTACATAAGTCCGTAGAGCTGTTTGAGCATGAACGAATGCAACCAGCTGACAGGAACAAACTTCACTATGTGTGTTTATGTGTCTATCATATAATGAAGAAATATGTCAACAAAAAACAAAAATAACACCACTTATCTATTTTACAAGGAACCAGTGAGACAGACTGGATCACATCAAATGAAATGTCTGTAGTGTCAGATAAAATTTTAAAAAACTGCTCAAAAGCTACTGAGCAAACAAAACAGTTCAAAATGATCACTGGTCTGTAAAAAGTATCAGTAATTTAGATTTTGTGTTTCTATCACTGCAAAGTTAACAAAATTCATATTGATGAAAGGCTTAATTATCACACTCCTTTAAATCAAACTACCTCCTTCTACTTGATTCACGAGACACCTGACAAATCCATTTCCAGAGAGGGGAGGAGGGATACCACGTTAGCTGGACAAAAAAAAAATAGAGAAATAGAGACCACCAGTCCTCCCTGTGCACAAAGAGCACAAACAAGAAGAGAAAAGTGGATATGAATGGACGAAAAAAGTCTGTCTCTATGTAACCTGAGTTCCTTGTCACCTGATCTGTTTCCCATTCCCCTCCTTTAATCAGCACAGGTCCTCTGCTTCTTTCCACAGGATTTCGCTTGACTTTAACAATCGACTTTTCTCCCTCTGCATTGTCTTTTCACATCTTCTGTCTGTATTCTGTACTGTATTTACGAAAATGTTGTGAATGGTCATTTCATTTATCCTAAATCTGTACTACTTATCTGTACTATTCTGTTTGATGTTGCTTTCCTCTGCTCCTCCTAACTACATTTGCTTTCTAGATGTCGCTAGCCAACATGTCTTTAGTGCAGATTTATGGTTAAAGTACTTTTTATCATCTCCAGTGGACAGTCTCACTCTTTCTGTTTTATTTACAAACAAATGATGCCAGGAAACATAAACCCACTGACTCATACTGTATTTCTTCCTGCAGCACAGTAAGTTTGAAATCATTTTTCATTCAAACTGTAGAGAAAGCCTTTAGAGAAAGTCTTTATATCCACCTACAGAAAGTAAATCCACCAGAAACCTGAGGAAAAAAGGCCTCATTCACTGTCCACCAACAAAACCTGGTTGACAGGAAATGTTAATAACTGAATAGAACACGTCTTCAACCCAAATATGAAAATCATTCACTTTCTCTGGGGAAACAGAGATTTTTCCTTCTGAGTCACATTCTGATTAACTCTGATTCTTGTTTTCCATTCTTCCCATTTGTTTCTTGATATTTCATCTCTTTTCCTTGTCTGTATGGCATCATCTCTTTGTCTTTCTCTTGCTGACACTAAACTCCAGGCTTTCTTCTCCAAGTCGAGCCCAGACAGCTGGACAATCCTTCCTTCCTGTCAGGGATTAGAGCTTTTCTACAGATTGCCAAGCTGGCTCGATATTTCCCAGCATCCCCACATCCAAGAGCACCACCACTAGCCACAACTCACTTCCCCTTCCTCCTCCTCCCACTCCCACTTCAGTCCAGACTTGCCACCTCAACAATAAACCAGCCAGGGACACTCTGTCCCTACCTCACTCATACTAATGCAGATGCATTGTCCTCCGGTCTTTCCACAGACAGCGCGGAAAAAATCCTCGACAGGTGTGACGAGGAGAGGACTGAAGAGTATTATATTAGCAACCTGCAGGGTGAATGTCTGAGGAAACAACTTTACTTCAAATTCCAACATGATTCAGGCACCATGAGCATTAATGCGCTGCTATACACAGCCTTGTTCTCCTGGTTTCCTCACAGTTCTGTAACTTAGCTGCAGGGATTTTCTTCCCATCTCGAGATCCAACTCTGATGTTGGATGATAAAAAGGCCTGAAAAAAAGGTGTCGAGTTCAGAGCTCTGAGCAAATCAATAAAGTTCTTCCACACCAAAAAAGGTGGAAAACCATTTATTTATGGAGCTGATGTTGTGCATGAAACAGGAAAGTGAACTAAAGCCTTGATTGAACTGTGACAAACAGCCTCAGATGACGTATTTATTGAAACATGTCTCTTTCTGCATGTCTCGACAACATGGGGCAACATCCCCACACTTAAAGGCATCTAAAGTAACTCACTCAGGAGCATTTTAAACAGCTGGTAACTGATCACCAAGGCAACTCGCATTCCTACGTGAGTAATCAGAGAGGGGGAGTGACAGAGTGGAGAGATATTTGTCTGTGAAATGTTCCCATTGCATTATCAGGCAACACACACACACACACACACACACACACACACACACACTTCTCATCCTCTTCTCTCCCTTCTTTTCTATCTTTCTTTCTTCCATCGCTCTGTGTTCGTTTCAGTAACTTTATTTGCAGAAGTGTATTTGTGAAACTGAGAATTCTCATGAAAACAAGGAGACAGCAGCAGTTTCTGTTAACTAAAGCTTTACAGGGAATTATTCATTTTTGGAAAATACAAAACAAAAAAAAAAGTTCATAAATTGAAGAGCATGCATCAGATCAGCCTGTGTGTGTGTGTGTGTGTGTGTGTGTGTGTGTGTGTGTCTGCATCTTCTCCTCCCCCCAAGCTAACCCACAGCCCTCCTCCTCCTGTTGCCGATGTGGCACACAATACCTCCACAGAGAATGAATCCTCATAATCACAGATTGTTTACCTGCAGAGAAGACTTGCAGCTATTTAACAGTCAGCTAATAAGAGGGGAGGCTGTTCACTGAGGTTTATCTACTTTAAACCAGGTGTCACTCATTTTGAATGATTTAAAGAATGTGAATGTTTAGCTGTAATCAATAAAAAGAATTTGTTGATTTTTCTTTATTTATTGTAACTGACAAAACAATTCTGACTTCATTTCAGAAAGAAAAATGACCTTAAAAGTTCTGCAAAAGTTTCTATCCCAACATTAAAGTGATGACATTTTATCAAAAACAAAAAATTGTCAGTAAGTTCTTAACGACGCAGATATTTCTTTTCCCCAAATGTCCTCAGAAACTAAATGATGAACAGAGATGGGAGATGTGGATCATTGTGAACGCTCTTACCTTCAGCTTTTCAGAGCAGAGAAACCAGAAGAGAAGTCAGTTGTGTGCAGGGCCGGGATGATCTAAGAGCCTCACCAGTTCACACAGAAGACATTTCCAGTGGGACGTCCCAGTTAGGACCCGGACTCTCCCAGCCCCCTCCCCACCCTCTACTCTACTCAAGCCTCGTATTACACCCACCCACCGATGTGGGCAGGGCCTAATGTTAACTCTCTGCTCCCACTGATATCTCAGTCTGGATGCAGTTAGTCTGGCTGCAGAGAGCTCATCCATTTCTGAAACTTTACTGATGTGTAGAACTAAAACTAAGCTTGTTATTGCATTAAAAAGTGCAATTTCTTTCTTTAAAAATACCACCCCTGTTTTAAAACATAACATTATAACGAAAGGAATACAAACAAATAAACTACAAAGATTCTTTAAAATGACAGTAATGATGAAGTTGAAGAGCAGAATAATGGTGACACAACTGCACTGTCAAACCCTAATTATACCTTGTACATCCTCCTTGTCCCCACACACACTCAGTCGAGCTTCCAGAAAGAGGCTGTGATGTCACTATGGTGGCATTATGACATTTGGTACTTCAGGAATATATCTGATTCAGAAATTAATTAATTAATTAATTCATTTATCTTCTATATCCGCTTATTCCTCATTATGGTCGCAGGGGTCTGCTGGAGCCAATCCCAACGCATTACAGGCGAGAGCCAGGGATATACCCCAGATGGTCACCAGCCTATCGTGGGACACACACACACCATTCACTCACACACTCACACCTATGGACAATTTAGTGTCTCCAATTAACCTCAACATGTTTTTGGACTGTGGGAGGAAGCCGGAGAACCCGGTGAAAACCCATGCAGACACGGGGAGAAAAAGACAGCTCAACAACATCCAGAGCCTTGAGGAACTCCAGATGGATCTCATACATCCCCAGGGGCTTGCCACCGAGGGGCTATTTGACTACCTCGGCAATCTCAGCCCCAGAGATAGGCAAGCCCACCAGACTCTGCTTCCTCAGTGGAAGACGTGTTGTTGGGATTGAGAAGGTCTTCACAATATTCCCCCCACCGACCCAGAACATTGAAGTTAGCGGCACCCCACCCCAACTGAACACAGTGTCGATAGTGCACTGCTTCCCTGAGCTGCTGAATGGTGGTTCAGAACCTCTAGCCTGTATAGAATATCTAGCCTGTACGTCTCGACTTCACGCACCGGCTCAGGCTCCTTCCCCGCCAGAAGTAATATTCCATGTCCCAAGAACCACCTTCTGCAGCCAGGGGTCGGATCACCAGGGTCCCCACATCCAACTGCCACTCTCCAAGCACTTGTCCCCTATGGCCCCTCCCATGGGAAGGTAAGCCAATGTTACCCGTTTGGACTATGCCCGGCTGGGCCCCATCGTTGTAGACCTAGCCAGCAATCACTCACCATTGAGCCCCTCCCCCAGACCTGACTCCGGGGGGGCCCAGTGACCTGTGTCTTTGCAAGGGAAACCTGACTCCAATGCTTTCCTCATCAGGGGGGGTTGAGCTTTGCTTTGTTTGGTCCCTCACCTAGGACCTGATTGCCATTGGTGATCCAACCAGAGGCATGAAGCCCCCGACAACATAGCTTCTGGGATCATTGGAATATGCAAACCCCGCCACCACGGTAAGGTGGCAGCTCCAAGAGGGGATAGTCATTATAATAGTTAGGGTCATCTTTGACTAAAGAAAATCATAGTTGACTATGGGCCATTTGACTAATTAACTATGACCGATAGGATTTCACTGAAAAATCTGTAAAATGTTTGTCTTTCACACATAATTTATCTAAAAAGTAGAATAACATAAACAAGAATGTTTGTTTTGTTTTTCTATGCAGTAATCTAAAGCATGATGAAGGTATTTTTGATTATGTTTAGAAACTTACACCACTTGGTTAAGGACTGTGGTTTTGTTTAAATATTGAAAATGTCACCAGTGATGAAATAAGTTGCACATGAACACAACTTGGAGCTATAACACTGCATTGGTCTAATTTAAGAAAATGTCTTTGTAGTTCACCTTCTTGGGCTCTGTGACACAACCTCTGTGACTTATCAGTATTTCCAGTCTGCGACCCTCAAAGGTCAAAGGTCAAGTTATAAGATAGCAGTTACGAAGCTGGTGTGGATTTAGCTGGTGTGGAAGCTGGTCAACCTCAAACAAATTGCAACAGAAGCAAACTCAACTGATTTTGGATCCTCAACATGTTCTCAGTAAGGGAAAAAAGCCCCAAAGAATTCCAACTGGGGAAAGTTTCAAAAAAAGTGCTAAATATAGACCATTTATACAACTCTGTTTTTTTTTTATTTTCATGTGAATATGGTTTAAATTGTTTACCTTTAGATATCCTAAATTGCCCGTAGGTGTGAGTGTGTGAGTGAATGGTGTGTGTGCCCCATGACTGGCTGGCGACCATCTGGGGTGTATCCCTGCCTCTCGCCGTAACGCGCTGGGATAGGCTCCAGCAGACCCCTGCGACCCTAATGAGGAATAAGCAGGTATAGAAAATGACTGACTGACTGACTGACCTTTAGATATCTTCATGAAAATTACAGAGTTGCTTACTTACATTAAGACAAAAAAATATATATATTGCAAGTTTTTTGAAATTCTTTAACATGAGAAAACTTGCATAAATTGGCATAAATTCCACCATTTTGATAGCACAGGTGAAGTGGTGACACCAGCATGAAACCTGGGTTGAGTTGACTAAGTACCCTACCTAGCATCATCAGACGCAGTTGTAAAAAACAAACAATATAGAGTGCACCCTGGCCTGTGGACACCGCAGGGAGTGAGCTGCACAAACTCAATGCAGATGGCCTGTGACAGTGATGCAGATGAGACTCTGTAGTTGTGCATTGTGTATGTTTGATCCAGACACTTTTTATTTACTTTCCCTTTGTCTTTCGTATTCTCCTTATCCTTGTCTCCTGTTCTTCTCTCAGACTTATCTCCTAGAAACCTCATCTCTGCAATAATAATTACAGCAATAAAGACAGACTGGAAAGTCTTAAAGGAAAGAAAAGAATAGAAAGATTAAAAATCTGACCCTATTTATGTGAGAAAAAAAAGTGTGTATGAATGAGATATATTTTGGCCTCTTTCTAATTTCCCCCTCTGGGATTCTTTGGGTCTTTTTTCCCTCGTTGAAGCCATATTGTGGAAACAAAAGCAGTTGAGTTTGCTTCTGTTGCAATTTGTTTGAGGTAAACATTTTTCATAAAATGACTGGATTAATTTAGCATATTTGCTTCAGGGTGTGCAGTTAATATAATAATACAACACTAATCCATCTCAATAATAGTTCTACCTTTGATTAAACCTGCCTATTATACAAAGTCTTCCTTTTTGAACACATCTATGTGAATGTATAGTACATTAAATAGCAAAATAAGTACTGGAAACCTGTATCCCAGATAGATTTTCTCTGTTTTAATGAGTTAACAATGGTAATAAATAAATAAGTAATCTTTTATTATTTAATGGAGTATCTATAGTTAAAACCAAACATTTTCTATTGTTATTATATAAATATGACTTTTATCTTTATTATTGTTATATTCATGGTTCATAGTTTATGGAGATCTTCGCACAGCTAGAACGCCATGTGAAGTGAGCGAGTAATTGAGATGAGCATATAAATGTGTGATGCTGCGCTCGTTGTGCGACCTAGTGGTGAGAACGTTGTAAGCTCATAAGTCACATCAAAGCTCGTATTCTAAAGCAGAATTTTATCCGAGTAATGGCTCATATGTGTTGTGTCTGCATATTGCCACACCGCTAGGTGGCAACGTGACTTCTTTGTTTTGTTTAATGTGTACAATAGAGGAAGTGCACGTGTCAGCAGTTATGCGAGGGTACTGTAGAGACATGTTGCCTTGACGTTCATTAGACAAAATGAAAAAATACACAAAGTACACCAGTGTCCTATGTTCTTACAGTATAACAAATTGGCGACGAGGAACTTACTTCTGCATGTTTGCTTACTTTTTCGGTTAACCTGCTGACTATATTTTGCATATTTTTTACGATGGCTACTACAACGCCTCTGCCAAGTTTTTTTCTTCCTGCGCCGGGGGAGCCCAACATCCCTTTCATGACATGGGAAAAGATATTCAACACCTACTGCCTGGTCATCGATGTGGAAGGACAGAAATGGACTGAGGCAAGGCAAAGAGCTCTTCTACGTTACTGCCTGGGCACTGAAGGCCAACGGATCTTCTACACATTGCCTGATACGGGAACTACACTAATGGTGCAATGGTGCTGACAGCTCTGCATTAATACTTCACCCCAAAAGAAAATGTTATAGTGGAGTCAAGCGAAGGCTATGGCTAGCTGTCCTAGCTTATCTGTTCAGGCAGTCCAAGCTCAAAGCACAGGGAAAGGCAGGCAGCCACGTAGAGGGAATGCATGATCAGTTCTGCTGACAAGCCACTCCGACTACTTCCCGTGTATGTTTTCGTTGTGGATCTGATAAACACTTTGCAAATGCAACCGACTGCCCTGTGAGTAAGGCACTGTGCAAAGATTTCAGGAAAAAGGGACATTTTGCTTGTGTGTGTAGGTCTGCACAGATGCATAAAGTAGAGCAAGTGGAAGTTCCGTAATACACGCTGCTCTTACTGCAACAGTCTGAATCGCCAGCTAAGCTCCATTGTACCGTGGATATTCATGCTGGAACTGCAAAAAAGACTTATGTGAAACTTACCATTGACACTGGTGCTTCAGTGTCTGTGCTACCAAAGTGCCTGGTCAAGGAAAACTTCAAAGGAATACCGCCGCCGCCCGTTTAGTCACTTATTCTAAAACTCCAATCACAGTGCTGGGTTGCATGCCTGCTACAGTGGTGGCAAACCTCTATGTGACAGAGTGGAACTCCATTGATGGGCATGGACTTAATTACTGTTTTGAAACTGCTTATTGAGGGGTACACAGTGCATCCTGCTTCAACCGTATGCAACTTACCTGCTTCCGACCCAGCCCTACAGCTCTCCATGGACAGTGCTGATTCTCCATCTGTGGGCTGTGTTGAAGGGTTCATGCACAAAGTCATGATCCGCGAGTCTGTCTCACCTGTTCCTCAGAAGCTGCGCCGTCTACCCTTCTCCGTGCGATCTGCTGTCTCTGATGAACTGAATCGATTGCTCTCTGCAGGGGTGATTGAGCGAATTGACATGTCACCTGGGTGTCCAACATTTTAGTGAGACAAAAGAAGATGGGTGGCATCAGAATGTGTGCCGATCTATGAGAGACAAACAAGGCCATAGTGGTGGACTGCCATCCTCTACCACATATGGAGGAACTACTTATAAAGCTTGGCGGTTGAACATTCTTTTCTACAATTGACCTGGAAAGTACATACCACCAGCTACCACTACACTCAGACAGCAGGGATTTTACTGCCTTCAATAACCCATGAGGGCCTGTTCAGGTACTGCCGTGTGCCCTACAGGTTGGCTTCTGCCCCTGCTGCGCTTCAAAAGATGACGTCTACTGTGCTGACGGGAGTGTCCAACGTTCAGTGCTACCTGAATGACGTCAAATGCAGTGGTGTCAAAAGTACACACATTTGTTACTTAAGTAAAAGTATAGATACTGCAGTTTAAAAACACTCTGGTAAAAGTTGAAGTATCAACTTGATGTCTTTACTCAAGTAAAAGTGAAGAAGTATGTGCTCATAAACCTACTTAAAGTATAAAGTAACATTTAAAAAAATACATTAAATAAATTAGTTGGTGCCAATATATAGATTGGAAGCTTAATTTGAAACTGATTATACATGTGGCCCAAGGCACAGCATCATAATAAACCCATTACTATCAAAGACAAAGCAACTTGAGGAGCATGTTCTTTCTCAAACTTTATTGGAATCCACATCCAACATCCAAACCGAGGTAGCACTCAAGAGGTAGGTATTCAGGCCTGCACAACTGCCAGAGAGAGAGAGAGAGACACTAGGAGTACATGGCGGTGATGATGGTAACATTTCCATAGGGGGTCTATTTGGAAAGGCAACATTGGATATTTATACCTTTTGGTTCTTAAAAGAAAAAAAATGCAGATTTTTTGCTTCCTTCTCCTGCTCAATAGATACATCATCATTTACTCTTTGAATAAATCATTCAGCCATTTGAATCAGGTTCCTGCGGCAGGCACAGGTAAATGAACAAGCTCCTCGTAAGACCACACATGGGTCAAGATGATGCGTTATTGGAAGTCGGAACTCGGAGCTCTGAACAACCTAACATCAGAACTGAGCACTTCCCAGCTTAAAAACTGGGATATCATTGAATATAGAATAAAAGAGAAAGGATATTGATTGACTGAAAGGAAAACCTCAACGTTTGTATTTACTACGTATAGATGTTAGATTTCAGTGCTTCTCTGACTTCAAACTTCGGATTTACGAGTACAACTGAATGCACCTCGTTGCAGAAAGTGATCACTTTCTCCTTTATTCAACCTGTTTTGCAACTTACGTAGGGACAGTGTGGGAGAGGGGGACAGATCGGTGTCACTGTAAATGTGCCCCCGTGCTATCTGCGCCCATGCACACATAAAAACGTTTTTTTTTTTTTTATGTTTGTATAATATTTATTTTTTGAAGGTGCATTTGTAACCCACAGATAGACCCATGTTCTGGTTCTTCCGGCCAGCATGGAAAGAATTGGCATTCTTCTCAGCTTACACAAGTGTCTGATGAAGCTGTGAAGCCACCAGATCAGCACGCCGACAACAAGGACACTGTGACGTTGCCTTCAGAGCAACCTATGACTGCACTAGCTAAGGGACGTGCACCAGAGAGCGGAGGTCTCCTGAATGGCTGAAAGACTATGAGGCCTGAGATATAAAAATGGACTTATCCATATCCTTTTCAAGTTATGCTACAAGTTAATTAATTGTTCATACATATTCTTTCTGAAAATTTACACGTACATTGTTGATACTATAAAAATAGTAGATGTTATGTGAGTCTGGATATTCCTATGTGCTTATGCATTAAGTTCATTAATGATTTACAGTGTAATTCTTTATTGGTTAGCCTGTGTTTAAAATGCTTTACAGGACAGGCATATCCATGAAGGTATCCATAGTGATCTCACTACAGGAAGAATTGTTTTATGTAGTGGGGTGGATGTTGTGTCTGCATATTGCCACACCGCTAGGTGGAAGCTACTGTACAGACATGTTGCTTTGATGTTCATTAGATAAAATATAAAATGTATACCCATTTTCTGCGTTCTTACAACATAACATATGTCGGAAAACTCATAAGTTAATGTGTTCGTCAGTCAAGGGTTTATTTTACTTCCGATTGTCTGACATCATCTGACATAAATTTAATCACTTCATACTGAAAATGTTCACATGAGTTTCAAGATTTAGTAAAAGAAAATTCTTGTGGTTTTGTGCAGTTTAAGGCCATGTTTCAGCTTGAGTTTGGCCTCTGTTGCTTGGCTGTAATTCTGTGAAAACATGAAATCCTCTGGAGAATTCACAGAAAAACCTTTGGCCTGTGGAACATTTACCTCATCACAGCTGAAATTCATGATTCAACTTTTCAAACACCTGCCATATGCCGACAGACAGAAGCAATCCAGCTCCGAATATGGACATGCTGGGCCTGGGTAAGATGTTTGTTCCTATAAATTCCCAGTGTTCAGAACAGAGCTGATGTGAGGAACAGCTGGATGGGCGGAGGGAGGGAAGGAGAAGCTGGAGGGGCAGGAGGAGGAAAAAAACTGCAATGCAACGTGGCGTTTTTCCATTCTGTCTGGAAGTACCAGTCCAGCTGATGTAGAGAAGACGAGGAGGAGAAGGTGGGAGGAAAGAGTGGGGGAGGTGCCATTATACTGTGAGACTCTCTCTCTTTCTCTCATTCACCCTCTACTTTTCTTTTATTTTCCCTCCTAACACCGTTTTTCTCCCTTCTCCCTCTCTCTCTCTCTCTCTCTGTATACGTGGCAGTGGTCTCTCTGGATTTGACTTAACAAGCCTCTCAGAAAGTATGAGCTGCACAACTGAAACTGTGATTTTGTTTTTAATTGCTGCTAAATTATCCAGCTGCAGCTCTGCAGGTTTCAGCATGTTCACATCAAACCACGTTTACAGACAGCTCAGGCTCAAGAAAAGCTAAATGATTAAACACTATAAAAGCCGCACAAACTGAACATCTTATACTCAAAAAGTGATCCTACAGAGTACTGAGAACAAATATTAAGAAATATTTGACTGGATCAGCCCAGCAAAAACAGATAACACATAGAATATCAAATCATTTTTTGAACTGAAAATATTTACTTAAAACTACTATTTGGAAATACTCTCCCAATTTGGTTCTAACTTTGTTGTCCCAATGTTGGACGCCAATACAATATTTTGATTAAATAGCGTTCTATCATCTGCATACTGTATGTTATCAAATCATACATAAAGATTTTGTATTATAGCAGACAGTCACACTGAGCCTGATCACTGCCTGCTTCTTAACAATCCAAATTGGTTAAACCAAAATCTCCATTTTACATGACATGAATACATCATGTACATCAGTTAGCAGCCAGAGAGCTAATTAGCTTAACTTGCCAGTGAAGTTCTAGTTTGTATTCTGCCTCCTAGGTAGCTCACCTGTGTGTGATGAATTCAACCTCCACCTTCACAGTGTGACACAGTACGCTTGAAACTCAGTGGAGGTGCAGGGAGGTGGATGAAGGCAGCGGAGGACTGAATTTTTAAACCCAATAGCAAACATCAAAGCTATTTTTTAACCACTATTTCCTCTATAAAGCCACACTGGCTCTTAAAATGATTAATACTGTATGCTGAGGGACAGGGAGTCTTTTCACTTTGATAGATGTTTTGCCCTGAGTCACACACTCCTCCTCCTCCTCCTCCTGCTGCTGCTCGACACACAACAACAGTTTATAGTATTCCATGTATACTATAAAATTGTTTGTTGGGGGAATTTTTGCTTGCTTGTGTGAACAGAAAATGTAAATGAAATGTTGGCTGTGTATCATCTCTAATTAGTCAAGATAAAAACAAACATACCATTTAAAATATAAACCAAATAAAGTTATTGACTACAAAATTGCTGCAAGTTATGCACCAAGTCCCAAGTTGTTGTATTTTTGTTTTTTACACAGTAAAATCTTGTAGGCTAAATAACTAGCCAGTCTATGTTACCCCATTTTGTTGTTTCCATGGTGTAAGAATTTGTCTCAAAAGTTAAGAGACTAAAAAAAGTCTCAAATGCATCAAACACATAATAAACATCAGTCTCTGTTGCTCTGATTGGACATTTATTATGTGTTGTAGCCATGATATGAATTTGTACACATTGTGTGGTAGCTGGTTAATCACAAATCAAATCAGAGACTACAAAAATAATTTTTCTTCCATTTTCTAGAAGTAGCTTTATTCTATATTTGTGCATCAAATGGCAGTTTTTTGAGCTTTATAGTGAGTTACAGCTCATTCTTTATCTGTCGGGCTGCAACTTTACTGTTTTGGACAACTTTATTTCACTATTACATTTGTTTCTAGACTTCAGGGGATAATATGTCATTAGGTGATAACAAATGGATTCAGAAATTATCTGTTGACCAGGAGGTGAACAAAGTGTGTTCAACAGCAAAGTGCAGGTATTCTCCTAAGGATAGAAATAATTATGTTGCTGGGTGTTGAACAAGTTCAACATCCATCACTACTTATTTACTTTAGGGTTTCTTCAGTTTACAGAAGCAGAAAATAATCTGTTTTTCTGTTACTAAGAGGGAATTCTCTGCAGAAATTATAGAATTGGTAGTATAGCATTTAACGTTATGTTTGAGCATATTTCCTTTACGTGGTATTGTTATGCGTGTTATTCTTCAGTCAGGATTAGTGGAACAGCTGTAGGCCCAAAAGGTGACAGATCTGTTTTTGTGTGTCCAAGGGAAGTCTGTGATTTGGTCGCTGCTCCACAACCATAATGGAGGGTTACAGGCTATAATTACACCAACACACAGGACAGCAGATGAGCTCATTGTATGACCGCCAGAATCTCAGTCCGAGTTAGAGAGGATTTGTAAAGGACACACTGTCGCCCACAGGAGGCATCTGAATTCAGCCACAGAGGAAGGAAAAATGGATCATTATGCACAGGGGAGTTCTGAGGAGCCTCAGACAAATATGTGGTCAGACAAGACCTGAACAGGTGATAACAAAACATGTTGTTGCTGCATGTGGTTTGTTCCTTAATACAATCAGATGACAGCAAATGTCCAGGTGATGGTCATATAAATAGAATATTATGAAAGAATAGAATATCAAAAAGTTAATTTATTTCAGTATTTCCATTCAAAAGGGAAACTTGTATATTATATTTATTCATTACACATAGACTGATATATTTAAAATGTTTATTTATTTTCATTTTAATGACTATAACTGACAACTAATGAAAATCTCAAATTCAGTATCTCAAAAAAATTGAATATTACTAAGACCAACATTTATAGAACAACATGAAAAGTATGAGCATGTACAGCACTCACATGTACAGCATAATTAGTTGGGGCTCTTTTTACCTGAATTACTGCAGCATTGTGGCCTGGCATGGAGTTGATCGGTCTTTGGCACTGCTCAGGTGTTATGAGAGCCCAGGTTGCTCTGATAGTAGTCTTCAGCTATGCTGCATTGTTGGGTCTGGCATATTGAATCTTCTTCTACACAATACCCCCATAGATTTACAATGGGGTTAAAGTCAAGCAAGTTACTGGCCAATTAAAAACAGGGATACCATGGTCCTTAAACCAGGTCCTGGTAGCCTTGGCACTGTGTGTAGGTGCCAACTCCTGTTGGAAAATGAAATATGCATCTTCATAAAGTTGGTCAGCAGCAGGAAGCATGAAGTGCTCTAAAACTTTGTGGTAGACAGCTGTGTTGACCTTGGACTTAAGGAAACACAGTGGACCAACACCAGTGGATGACATGGCACCCCAAACCATCACTGACTGTGGAAATTTTGCACTCCACCTCAAGCAACATAGATTATGTGCTTCTCCTCTCTTCCTCCAGACTCTAGCACCTTGATTTCCCAAAGACATGCAAAATTTAGCTAAGCGGAACGCAGCCTTAGTGGTTGCTGAGGCAAAAATTTGGGCGTGGGAGGAGTTCGATGAGGCCATGGAGAAGGACTTTCGAATGGCTTGGAGGAAGTTCTGGACCACCATCCGGTGGTTCAGGAGGGGGAAGCGGTGCACCATTGACACTGTGTTCAGTGGGGACGGTGTGCTGCTGATCTCAACTTGGGACGTTCTGGATCGGTGGGGGGATTTACCAGTCGATCTACATTCCTATCCTCACCTATGGTCAAGAGCTTTGTGTAGTGACCGAAAGAACGAGATTGCGAGTACAAGCGGCCGAAATGAGTTTCCTTCGCAGGGTGGCTGGTCTCTCCCTTAGAGATAGGGTGAGAAGCTCGTTCATCCGCGAGGAGCTCAGAGTAGAACCGCTGCTCTCCACATCGAGAGTAGCCAGTTGAGGTGGCTCAGGCATCTAGTGAGGATGACTCCTGGAAGCCTTCCTGGTGAGGTGTTCCGGGCACGTCCCTCCGGGCAGCAGCCCCAGGGAAGACCCAGGACACGCTGGAGAGACTATGTCTCTCGGCTGGCCTGGGAACACCTTGGGGTCCCCCTGGAACAGCTGGAGGAAGTAGCCAGGGAGAGGGAAGTCTGGGTTTCCCTGCTGAAGCTGCTGCCCCTGTGACCCGAAGATGAGATGAGATGCAATATTTGCCTTCATCAGAGAGCATAACTTTGGACCATTCAGCAGCATCCCAGTCCTTTTTGTCTTTAGCCCAGGTGAGGGGCTTTGATGCTGGCTCTTGTTCCAGAGTGGCTTGAAAAAAGGAATACAACAGCTGAAACCCATGTCTTGCATACATCTGTAGATGGGTGTTCTTGCAAGACTGACTCCAGCTACAGTCCACTCTTTGTGTCTCACCCACATTTGATTTTGCACGCCCAATTTTTAATTTTTTATTTGTTAAAAAAGTTTAAAATATCCAATAAAGTGTGTTCCACTTCATGATTGTGTCCCACTTGTTGTTGATTCTTCACAAGAAATTACAGTTTTATATCTTTATGTTTGAAGCCTGAAATGTGGCAAAAGGTCACAAAGTTCAAGGGAGCCAAATAGTTTCGCAAGCCACTGTATTTGTGCGTGTATATTTGCAGTATTGGATGAAAAGCTATCATTACTTTGTAGGACCAATGTTGTGAGGGTTATATGTAGCCTGCATTATAGTGAGATTAAATAAAAACATTAAAGACATGGTGGTGCAGTGGTTAGCACTGTTACATCACAACAAGAAGGTCGCAGGTTCAAGACCTTGGTCTGAGACCTTTCTGTGTGAAGTTTGCATAATATGTTTTCAGGTGAGAACATAACCATTTTGGTTCCTGATATGTAATCAGTATATCCAAATAATGTCTGTTTGGAAGGATGTGACAACATGTGGAGCCGATGAGACAGCTGATCTCTGTCTGAATATAGACACAATAATTTATAAGAACCGACTCAGACTTGAATAATAGGTTGAGTAGCTATTTGACTGCAACCGAAATGTTTCAGGTTTTAGTATATTTAAGGCTACTAAATGACCAACAACACAAAAGCACAGTTACAAACGGTTTTTAACCCTTAATCCTGCCCTGTCTGTGTTTGTTAAATGACTTTTGGCTTTCATGTTGTTTCTGTATATGATAAGCCAAAGACAGTTTTTCCACTGGATAAAAAAGTTTTATTTTATTATATTCCAATAATAAATCTCACCAATCCACAAATGAGCCAATAATTAGAAGCTTATCCATATATTGTTCAAATATTACCAAAAGTATTGCTGAATTTATGGTAAATGCACTTAAAATGATGCCAAACAATCTCTCACCCATTGTAAATATGGTATAATATAAGAGTTGGAACAAACTGGTTACAGAATAATTATGATAATATCAGTCAGTTTTGATTCTTCCAACTGTGAACCTACATAAATCTAAAAGAGTTTCTCCTGAAACGTGGACTGAGACAAAGCAGCAGACAGTTTGGTGACGTGTAAACCAGAGCTGAAACTGCAACTCCAACACTGTGTGTGCGCGCACACACACACACACCATCATTTTCTGGTCACATCAAAGGCTATGACTCAAGGCAGTGCAGTAAAAGTAAAGTGCTTTCAGCACAAAAAACATAAAACCTAAAATGCTGCAGTGTGGATGGACGGAGGGCAGAGCAGATCTTCGCCTTGTCTCATTACACTGAGAACACTTTTCCTTCTTAGCAGACAGAAAGTACTTTTAGAAGTTGAAAGGTTGGCAGGAGTAATTATGCTTCACATATTATAAGACCAAGAATCATTGAATTTAAACATGTGATAAATAGGATTAATTTAGGGTATAGTGTGTCAGATTTTACAGCATTTAGTTGAAAGGACTTAGCTGAAATGTGATATACAGTTGTGTTCCAGATAATAGCAGTGTGTTTAAAAACATGAATAAAGCCAAAATCCTTTGGGGATTGGGTTGGCCAATCCAGAACGATGCTGCTGATTTACTGTGTGAAACATTTTGAGGACTGATGAAAGTAAGATTCTTCTTTTTGGGTCCAAGGGCCACAGACAATTCATCAGACAATCACCAAACACTAAATTTAAGCCACAGTTCACTCTGAAGACAGTAAAGCATGGTGCTGCAAGCATCATTTCTATTACTAAGATTCTTCAGTTTATACAGTAAATATTTGTGTTTGTAAAGAAAATCTCGAACACTGCTATTTCTTTGAATGCCCTAATATTTATTTTTTTCATTTTCTGTAAAATAATTAAAAAACGGCACATTTTTCTTCACAGTTTGATTTTGATTTGATTTAGGATATAAAATGCAGTGCTCCCAATACACCAAAATAAAAATTATTATAAGGATTTACTCATGTTTTTAAACTCACTGCTATTATATTGAACACAGCTACGTATAAGTATGTTTTAGTCGGTACATATTTCAATCATAGAGTTTAAAATGTGCTATTAGGGAGAGTTTTTGGCTTTGGACAGATCCAGACAACCTGCTTCTCTCTCTAAGCTAACCTAAGCTATCTGTTCCCTGGCATTGGCTTTATATTAATCACACAGCAGTGTGTAAGTGCCAAAGATCTTCTTGCAACTCTGAACAAGAAAGCAAATGAGTGTATGTGTTCTCTTCCATAAAATGTCAAAAAAAAACTTTCGTGAATCAGCTGTATTTATAGATGAGTGCTCAGTTGATTTGTATAGCACCTTCTAACAACCCAGCAACTCAGAGTAATAAACATAAACATAACATCTTAAGGGACCAAGCTGGGAAACAACAGGAGCCACAGGTAAAGTTCTGAGTAAATAAAAGAGATCACCTAAAGAGAACCAAGATCATGCCAACATATAACTGAACATTAACAACTGAACACAGTGGGAAACATATATACATATAATATGTAATGCATATAAAATACACAAGCAAAACATCACTTAAAGATACAGTGTTTGGTTTCTGATGACATTTAGTGGTGAGGTGGCAGATTGCAATCAAATAAGAACGTCAAGTATGTAGGAGAAGCTGTGGCCAGGAAAAAGGCAGACATCTTTAGAGGCATTTTTTAGTTTGTCCATTCTGTAGAAATATGATAGACCCACTCCCCATGTACATAAAAACAGCTAAATCCAAGGTTATAAAAACACAATCATTCTTATTTTGATTGAATTATATATTAAAACATACTTATGAGTATTCCATTTTTGCCAGGTTTGCTAGACACTGCTAAATCTGACTGACTGGGCCTTTAACTACAAAAACAGGAAACATCAAAAGGTTAACTTATATTAATATTAAACAAAGCTAGTACAAAAATGTAATATATTCTAAAGAATTGAACAACATATCTAAACTAATAAGTATATAAATTAGTTTGTATTTAAATATATTTGATATTTTTGTAGTGAGTCCGCACTGATTTAGACTTTCATGCAAGCTTCAAGTCCAAAAGTTTGGTTCAGTATTTATCTATGCAATGATTCACATGAAGTAGTAGAGTTCCTTTTTTGCAGTTTATTATGCCACATCAGCAGATATAAAAACTCCTGCCTTCACTTGTGTCATTCACAGGTTCAAACTTGCCTCTTTGCTTCATCAAAAAACCTTCAGCAGAAGCATAGAGGCATAGTGATGGCAGTTCCCTACTCACTGCAAAACTGAGTGCTAAATGCCAGCAAGCTGCTAAATGTCACAATATTTGAGTCTAGTGTTGTAGAGAAGACAAATAAACTCAGGGCTAAGCCCATTTTACAGGATCAGAGCTGCTGATGTAGTATTCATCAATTATGAGCCTAGGGGGGAAACCTGACATTATGATCCTACTTAAGACTTATTAGTGTAATTAATCTTTGGCTGCAGGCTGGTTATGACGCCATTTCGTTTTTTTGCAACAGTTTGCTATCATAATCTCAACTCTGTTATCAGATATAACTATACAGAACCATACAGTTCATGTATGTGTTGATGTTCATGTTCATGCATGCAGGGGCTGTTTTGTCTCGTTTTCAAGCATGATATGTCTCCTTCCTGCCCTGCTGTGTTCCAATGTGGTTACGTTTGCTTGCACATATATAAAATTTTACCTGTGTATTTGTCTGCAAATGATGCGAATGGGGACAATGCTGATAACAAGAATATGAGATAATCTGTATCACATTCCAATCTGATGTTGTCTTATTCTGAAATATCTGATCCCCATTTGGACACATGTTCAAATTTGGAATGTAAATCAAAACTAGAATCTGTTTTCATGAACGTCAAACTGAGGTAGCTGGACTGAGAGTCAACAAATACCACATGGATGTGTGTTGTTGGCTTCTTCAGCATGTCTCAACATCATCCAAGTCGTATATTGCTACAGTGTTGGGACCTTCAGTCACCTCCACAGACATGGTAAAATCTGATTTGCCTCATCAGTCACTGATATGAACCTGTATAAGTTACATTTTGTCTCCCTCACTGACCTGTTTCTTAGTTTGGTTCCACCTGTTGTGGCAGGAAAATCCCAAACAATGAGGAAATAAGCCAATTTCAAACAAAACCAAAGGCTCAAAAGTAAAGTGTGTGAGATTTTGGGGCATTTAGCAGCATCTGGTGGAACAGACTAGGCAGAAATGGTATCTAATATTCAGAAGTATGTTGTATTTAGTAAATAATTCAATCATAATAAGAATTGTTGTGTTTTTATTACCTTAGATTAAGCTTTCACTATGCAATCTCGCCACTAGATGCCACCAAAAACTAGACACTGTATCTTTAATAGTAGTATAACAGCTGACATTCATTCGTCTTATATACCCGTTTATTCCTCATTAGGGTCATGGGGGTCTGCTGGAGCCAATCCCAGTGCATTATAGGTGAGAGGCAGGGATACACCCCAGATGGCCTATCGCCAGCCTATCGTGGGGGCACACACGCCCTTCACTCATACACTTACACCTATGGGCAATATAGTGTCTCCAATTAACCTCAGCATGTTTTTGGACTGTGAGAGGAACCAGAGAACCTGGAGAGAACCTACACAGACACGGGCAGAAAATGCAAACACACAGAAAGGTCCCAGACCAAGGTCTTGAATCTGAGACCTTCTTGCTGTGAGACAACAGCACTACCCACTGCAATGTTCCCTCTAATTTTTCATGTATCTGGGCATACACACAAGCTCCCTGAGCAAACTGAGGACCACTGTGTGTAACATCAGATGTGCATGCTTTATTTTTTTGTAGAGTAGACCTTTTTCACTTGAAAAAAAAAAAACGCTTGTTCTTCAATTTGCACATACTCCAACAGCCATTCCATCTTAAAAGAACTGCATTTCTTTTTTACTTTGGCTTGGTGAGTAGGGATGGGAATTGATACGATTTTTACGATTCCGATTCCATTATTGATACTGCTTAACAATACGATTCTTTATTGATTCTAATTTTGGAAAAAAGGAGCTTGATTAGGATAAAGTTTGTTTACTTGGAAGTCACGACCTTACAAACTCAACAGCGAGGTCAAAAGAACCCCAAAGCCTAGATACTGTGTTAACCAGTGTTGGGAATAACATGTTACAAAAGTAACTAATTACTGCAATGCATTACTTTTTGCTGTAACGCAGTATTAAGGCATTACAGGAAAAAAAATCGGTAATATTTACTCGGTACAATGTCAGTAACGCACGTTACAATGCATTTTTAACCTGGATTCTAGAGGTGGGTTTTGTGTTTTCTGTGAAATCACCGCGAGATCAGTAGCAGTTAAAAATCCGCGCAAAATATTTCACATCACACGGACCGCCCAGATAGAGATGACGGAAATTCCACCAGATTTAACCATGGATGTATAATATAGTCACCCCAAAACGCAACTGTCTTAGTGATGGATGCTTTCAGCGGCTTCTTCTGATGCACCTCTCTCTCTCTCTCTCTCTCAAACACACACTCAAACACTATATGACCATATGCTGCCTCTGTTCGTATATTTGGTAGCGAGTCTGTTACTATGTTCCGTGTAACAGTTTTTAGCCTGGTCAGACTAAAGTGATTGGGTTGTATTACCTCCCAGGGCCAAAGCACTTTTTTTTTTCCTCAGGCCAGTGTTATTTTAGTCTATGTCTAGTAATATCCCTAATAAGTCTATGCAATAATATTTTCATTTTTGTTACATCCACATTTGTTACATTTGTATCCATCCATACATCCATCCATCCATCCATCCATCACATAAGGGATAGCAACATCTTGCCCTGTGTATTGAAGCATCTTTTGTCTGATCTATCTTGGTTTGTTGAATTCCATTGCTATGTAGTAGTGACCTTGGTTTCATGACTGAAGCTTGCTATGCTGGTCCTCATTTGTTGTTATTGTTATGTAATCAACCATCTTACTTGGTTCTCATTGCACTTTTGAATGTCCTGGTTGGGGGATCCTTCTTTGAATTGCCCTCCTGAGGCAATTCAAAGTTTCTTCCACTGTTTTTTCCTGTTAAAGTTTTTTATGTGGGAGTTTTTCCTCATCTTCACTGAAGGTTTAGGTCAGAGAGTTCTGAGCTGCTGGGCCTATGAAGCCCTTTGAGACATGGGAATGCGATATTGGGCTGTACAAATAAAGTTTGATTGATTGAAATAAGTTATGGGTGCAGGTGTACAGGTAGGACAATGAAAAAAATGGGTATAAATTATGATTAACAAAGGGCAATACAGCTGTAACTATCGCAATAGATGTCCTATACAGAAGGGCTAAATTTACCCCAAAACGCAACTGTCTTAGTGATGGATGCTTTCAGCGGCTTCTTCTGATGCACCCCTCTCTCTCTCTCTCTCTCTCTAACACACACTCAAACACTATATGACCATATGCTGCCTCTGTTCGTACACTCACCGGCCACTTTATTAGGTACACCATGCTAGTAACGGGTTGGACCCCCTTTTGCCTTCAGAATTGCCTCAATTCTTTGTGGCATAGATTCAACAAGGTGCTGGAAGCATTCCTCAGAGAGTTTGGTCCATATTGACATGATGGCATCACACAGCTGGCGCAGATTTGTCGGCTGCACATCCATGATGCGAATCTCCCGTTCCACCACATCCCAAAGATGCTCTATTGGATTGAGATCTGGTGACTGTGAAGGCCATTTGAGTACAGTGAACTCATTGTTATGTTCAAGAAACCAGTCTGAGATGATTCCAGCTTTATGACATGGCACATTATCCTGCTGAAAGTAGCCATCAGAAGTTGGGTACATTGTGGTCATAAAGGGATGGACATGGTCAGCAACAATACTCAGGTAGGCTGTGGCGTTGCAAGGATGCTCACTTGGTACCAAGGGGCCCAAAGAGTGTCAAGAAAATATTCCCCACACCACCACCACCAGCCTGAACCGTTGATACAAGGCAGGATGGATCCATGCTTTCATGTCGTTGACGCCAAATTCTGACCCTACCATCCGAATGTCGCAGCAGAAATCGAAACTCATCAGACCAGGCAACATTTTTCCAATCTTCTATTGTCCAATTTCGATGAGCTTGTGCAAATTGTAGCCTCAGTTTCCTGTTCTTAGCTGAAAGGAGTGGCACCCGCCATGGTCTTCTGCCGCTGTAGCCCACCTGCCTCAAAGTTCGACGTACTGTGCGTTCAGAGATGCTCTTCTGCCTACCTTGGTTGTAACGGGTGGTTATTTGAGTCACTGTTGCCTTTCCATCAGCTCAAACCAGTCTGGCCATTCTCCTCTGACCTCTGGCATCAACAAGGCATTTCTGCCCACAGAACTACCGCTCACTGGATATTTTTTCTTTTTCGGACCATTCTCTGTAAACCCTAGAGATGGTTGTGCATGAAAATCCCAGTAGATCAGCAGTTTCTGAAATACTCAGACCAGCCCTTCTGGCACCAACAACCATGCCAGGTTCAAAGTCACTTAAATCACCTTTCTTCCCCATACTGATGCTCGGTTTGAACTGCAGGAGATTGTCTTGACCATGTCTACATGCCTAAATGCACTGAGTTGCCGCCATGTGATTGGCTGATTAGAAATTAAGTGTTAATGAGCAGTTGGACAGGTGTACCTAATAAAATGGCCGGTGAGTGTATATTTGGTAGCGAGTCTGTTACTATGTTCCGTGTAACAGTTTTTAGCCTGGTCAGACTAAAGTGATTGGGTTGTATTACTTTCCAGGGCCAAAGCACTGTTTTTTTTCCTCAGGCCAGTGTTATTTTAGTCTATGTCTAGTAATATGCCTAATAGGTCTATGCAATAATATTTCCATTTTTGTTACATCCACATTTGTTACATTTGTATCCATCCATCCATCCATCCATCCATCCATCACATAAGGGATAGCAACATCTTGCCCTGTGTATTGAAGCATCTTTTGTCTGATCTATCTTGGTTTGTTGAATTCCATTGCTATGTAGTAGTGACCTTGGTTTCATGACTGAAGCTTGCTATGCTGGTCCTCATTTGTTGTTATTGTTATGTAATCAACCATCTTACTTGGTTCTCATTGCACTTTTGAATGTCCTGGTTGGGGGATCCTTCTTTGAATTGCCCTCCTGAGGCAATTCAAAGTTTCTTCCACTGTTTTTTCCTGTTAAAAGTTTTTTATGTGGGAGTTTTTCCTCATCTTCACTGAAGGTTTAGGTCAGAGAGTTCTGAGCTGCTGGGCCTATGAAGCCCTTTGAGACATGGGAATGTGATATTGGGCTGTACAAATAAAGTTTGATTGATTGAAATAAGTTATGGGTGCAGGTGTACAGGTAGGACAATGAAAAAAATGGGTATAAATTATGATTAACAAAGGGCAATACAGCTGTAACTATCGCAATAGATGTCCTATACAGAAGGGCTAAATTTACAGATGTGTTATAACACCAGATGTGCAGCTGTGAAAATCCATATTTCCCAGTTATTTAGCTAGAGTAACTAAAATAATGCAAAAGTAGTGTAATGCCTTACATTATAATTACAGAATATTGTAATGTAACTAATTACTTTGAAATGACAGTAACAAGAAATGCATAATGCATTACAGTTTTTGAGTAACTTGCCCAACACTGGTGTTAACTGTAGCAATATGTAACTGTAAAATACAAAAGAATGTGGAACATTCAACTAACACATTTTTCCTAATAGAAATAAAAAAATCTCCTTTTTAAAAGAATATATGAGCTGACTATGCACTCAAAAATAACTATAAAGATAAATACTGTCAAATACGACGGAACATCTGAAAATACAATGAAGAATTAACAATTCTTTTGCAGAAAAATAAGCATGTCTTCTTTTTCAGGAAGCATACATAACCGTAGAGGTGATAGCTTGGCTACTGCAGCTGCTGGTGGGTTGAGATGTATCACTCCGAAGCGTCAAAAACATGACACTCCTTGAACGTTACTCCATGTTGTGCATATTTGTCGTGTTCCCTCCCGACGCTGTTATGTCCATTTTGCAATGGCTGCAAGTCTCTGTTTCCATCCTTTTTTCATAAAGTGAAGCCAAACTTTTGGAGCTTTTGAATCTGGTGGGCACCATTGTTGTTTACGACGTGCTAATCCGGCGTAACGTCATCACGTAATTAGTCGTGCTTGCTGGAATCGAGCATGCGTAACTTGCGTAAGTTATGTGACATAGATTTGTGCTGATTGGAATTGATAAGAGAATCGTTAGATAAACTGCCAAGCGATTCCATGGAATTGATAAACACAGAACCGGTTCTCGATTCCCATCCCCATTGGTGAGTGGATGTGTCGCTGCCTATTCGTTTGTATTAGCATCTCTTAATTCTGCCGCACTGTTGTTTACTGACCTGCTAACCTAACCTGCAAGCTAAGGATGGTCGGATCGATCCCGTGGTATCGATATATCGATACTCACAAGCTACTCATTTGGCATTGATTTTCTTTCATAAATATCGATATAAACTGAAAAAATAAGAATTGGGGATGTATGTATCAATTTCCGCCGTTTTAGATTAGTTACTTAAATGAATACGTGCCGGGACACCCCTATAACTGGCGGCGCATGTGACAAGAGACGAGCGAATGAGCGTCAACGTGCAACACAGCTCGCCGGCGCCGTGCAACAACTGAGCCGACTCAAGTCAGCAGCAGAGCCGGAGGAAAATCTGAGATGCCAAGCTATGGCAAGGTGCCAGGTGTGTGACAAACAAGTTTTGCACAATAGCAACACAACTAATTTATTCAAACATTTGAAGACGACCCATCCCGAAAGCCACAGTGAGCTTGAAAAAAGACAGGCTGCTGCGGAAGTCCAGTCTCCTTCTGTGCCACCCGCAGTCCGGCAGAGGACCCTGCACGAGGGTCTGCAAAAAAGCCAAGTGTATCCAGGGATTCTCTGACCTGTGACAGTGTAGTGCTAAAGTCTATAAATATTACGATCACAATCTAATTTTAACAGATACTTCAGGACATTATGTCCAGTATTGTCCAATTGTTGCTTAGCCGACAGTTAATTGGAAAACCCTAATATCTAATAAAATCCTCTAAAAAATATCTGTTGCAACAAATACATTTCATCTTCTCTAGTGTGACGTGAAAACTTTATCCTTTTCAGATGGGTCTCAAAGAGCATGTGAGATCACATTGAGCCTGGCAAAAATGATTGTGAAAGATTTGCAACCCATCTCAATGGTAGAAGATAAAAGTTTCTGGCATTTCATGAAGGTGGTGGATTCCCGGTACCAGATCCCTAGTCGGAAATCCATGATGGCAGGTGAAATTCCCAAACTGTATGAACAAACACAAAAAACAGTAAAGGACTCCATACAATCAGCAAGCAGTCTGGTTTTAACAACTGACATGTGGACTGCAAGAACCACGGAATCTAATTTGACTCTGTCAGGACATTTCATCGATAAGAACTGGCAGATGCAATCTTGCAATCTTGCAACCATACAGGTTGCTGTGCAGCACACAGCAGATAATATAGCTGAACTCCTGACGCAAATCACAGATGAATGGGGCATCACCAATAAGATCCATGCAGTTGTTACAGACAGTGCAGCCAATATGGTCTCTGCTGTGCGGAAAACATGTTGGAAGCATATTCCTTGTTTCTCTCACACACTGAACCTCATTGTGAAGGACTCCATTAAGGCTGACACAAGTCTTGAGTCCAGCTTAGAGAAATTCAGTGCAATCGTTCGGTTCTTCCACCACAGCACCAGAGCAACTGATAAACTGAAAGAAGTATAAAATCAGTTGAATTTACCTCAGCATAAACTAATCCAAGCAGTGGATACCAGATGGAACTCTGTGTTGTACATGATTGACAGACTGTATGAACAACAAGAAGCCATCACAATAGCACTCTGTCTTCTGGGAAGGAACAGCATGTGCCTAAGTGGTGGAGAATGGTCCCACATCAAGCAGGCCATTGACGTCCCCGAGCAGTATGTAACAGTTTCCAAAGTCATACCTCTGGTGTCTCTTCTCCAGCAAGCAACCACATCTGCTGCACAAAGTAACAGTCTGGCTTCACAACTTGCAGCACAATGCAAGCGACGGTTCCAAAACATAGAACACAACCACACACTTGCAGCCAGCACCTTTCTGGACATTCGCTTCAAAAACATTGTGTTCTGTGATTCTACAAATGTGGAAATGATTAAATCACGGATCATCACAGAGATGCAAGCCCCGGCCTGTGCTGAAACACAGTCAACCAGACATGAGGCTGCAACTGCATCAACTGTGACACAAGATGCACCTGCTGAGTGTTCATCATACAAGCGATTATGGCAGGAATTTGACAGCCGGGTTGTGGCTTCTCAGAGCAATCGTACAGCAAACACAGATGCATATATTGAAATGAGAAGATACATGGAGGAAAAGATCATCCCAAGAAGCGAGGAACCTTTGATTTGGTGGAAAAAAAATGAATCCACATTTCCACTGCTGAACCAAGTTGCAAAAAAATACCTTGGCACGGTGGAAACATCTGTACCAGCAGAGAGACTCTTCTCAAAGGCCGGAGAAATAATCAGCCAGAGGCGCAATCGTCTTAAAGCAGAAAATGTGAATGATACTTCTGAAATTTCAGTAAAGTGTGATGACATATCTCAAGTGCACTAAAGGTGTGATGGTGTTGGACATTGTTCTAGTTTATTTTCTCATGGAACAACTGTCTTATGGTTTAAAGGATAAGGAAATCCTTGTTATCAATTGACCATAATAAATGTTATATAAATGGTCTGTATTTGTCTTGTGATTTGTCTTAAATGTAATAATAGTTTGTATATAATATTTTATTTATATTTGTATATAATATTTATTCTGACAAAAATTGCCAGTAAGAAATGAACGGTATCAGTATCGGTATCGATATCAATGAAAATACAAGAAAAAGTATCGGTATTGTATCGAATCCTAGAAGTATGGTATCGCACATCCCTACTGCAAGCTAACTTGTACAGCACATACAGGCAGGGCACAGATGCAGGCATTGTCCATGCCACGACTGGCTACTTAGCATTAGTGAACCGTATCATATCATTGGCTAGACACCTGTCACTCACTGAGTGAGAAACAAAAAAACAATATTATTGGTCGAATTAATTAGATTAGATTATGTCTAATATTAGATATTAATTAATATGTTTATGTTGTTTTTTTTTATGCGCTGGATAGATGTTCTTGTGCGGTGAGAATGTGTGGGCAGTGCTTAGAGGGAACATTGTCCCACTGTGCCACCGTTTTGCCCGTAGCTGACATTATATATACTAAAATGTAAAGAGCAGTATAACATCATTCGTCATGTGACCTCCTTCGAGCATTTATTCAAATCAGATGATCTAGTAAAACGGTGCAACAAAATAAACAAACCTGTATTTGACTGTATTTCCTTCATGGTTTGACCTAATAGGATTTTGTTAGCAGTACCTTTGTGGATTTACATTATGTTCCCTGTGACAGGAAATATATGTAAAAGTCGTGAATTTCCAGCGAATACAGGATGATGACCTTCCGCCAAACTGAGAGGAAATCTACGACAAAGACTCCCAGAGAGACGTGAAGCCGCAGGGCCGGCTGACTGTTTGCACTCGTCAGTAAAACTGGACATTTCCCTGACTGGACGTAACCTCCTGCTGATGGGTGTGTTTGTTTTGGCACCGTGGACAGGATCTGACTACACCTAACTACACACCTAACCCAACCCATGGCACGCACACACACACACACACACACACACACACACACACACACACACACACACACACACACACACACACACACACACACACACACACACACACACACACACACACACACACACACACACACACACACACACACACACACACACACACACACACACACAGTATACTATCTATTACTGGTCTGGTCAGCTAAGGACAGAGTGTGTATGTGTGTGTGTGTGTGAGAGAGAGAGAAAGATTTTAGCTTGTTAATATGCTATTATTACAGCTTGCAACACAGCTGAGCTGAAGTTTCTGGGCTCTTATATTTTGCTCATTGGGGCACTTACAATAAGTGTAGCATTTATTAGTTACACCTGTGCTTTTTCCTTGCTATGGCAGGGCAAAATGACTGTGCGGAAAATTATGTTCTGCTATACACATCAGACCAGCATAGCGTCATCAAATGCCAAGTCATCAAGCTCCCACTTTTAGTGAGAGAGAAAATGCACCAAAGAAGGAAAAGTGTAGATAAAATATTGTTTTGCTGGTTTTAAAACAAGTAAACATAGAAATCCAGACAGCACTTAGCCTAATGCTACCTGATGACACTATTAAAATATGTGTAGAAGTCCAGATAAGTGATGTCATCCTATTTATTCAGGACAGAGGGAGATTTTTGATTTTATTGTGATTGCATTATTTTGTGTGGCCACTGGCCAGTGTTTTTTATTTTTTATTTTATGTATTCTTTGCATAGCACTTTCAGTTAACTCTGTTTTTTTAAGAATATGTATAAAGTTTGATTGGATTGGATAAAAAACAAAGGTATGTTTATTTGAACAGTGAATGAATGCAGTGATGCAGATGGACTTGTCAAAATCCTCCTCTGTAAGAGCTGAGGTTTTCTGTCCTAAAATGTGTATATATGTGATGTTTTCTTGCATGAAAGCAGTTTGCACTTGAGGTTTGCTTATGAAAGCTATAATTAGTTGAATGTAGCAGGAAGATTCTTGAATATTTCCCCTTAATTTTCCCTAGATTTTAAAACAATGAACAAAAAAACAATCTTAGAATGTTGTAGGATCATTATCCAAAACTCTACCAACGGGAACCCCAGCGGAATTTTATAAATATTTTACCAAAGAAATGTTCCTTGATGTTGTCATTAGAACATTTTTGGAATGTTACGTTTAAAAAATAACATTTGCACAACATAAAAACCTGGACAGAATAACTGGAAACATTATATATTATCTCAGATTTTGCTAAATATCATTGTATGCTGGCATTAATATAATTTTTTCCCAAAAACCATAAAAAACAAACTCATTTTACTTAATGGAAATGTCAAGGCTGCTGTCTATTCATTCAAAAGGATATTAAGAAAAATTATTCCACACACACAACAAAGGTGTGATAATATAAAGTGTGACGCCACATGGCAACCTGCTGGTCAACATGAGGTTCAGGATGAAAGCAAACAGGCTGTATTTGCTTCAGTATATTACAGTAATTGTATAAACTGTTGCAAGACAGATGCCAATATTTGTTAATATATCATACAGGAAATATATCGTACAAACATATCAGAGCCAGCTACATCATGCATGTTACTGGTGAAGAAAAAGAGGACAAAACGTGTTGGTTCTCTTTCAGTGAGTCCAACAGGTCACACCTGTGAGCACCAACACTAGTTCAGCAACATTTAAATGAGTTTAGGGAATCAAACCAACATCCTGGAGCAGCAGAAAACCAAACTAACTCTCAACAACTGCAGCTTCCTCAATCCAAGAAGAATTAAGCGACACTATCCAGACTGTGTGAGAGAGACGCTGGTTGTGTGTGTGGGAGAGTAACATGAGGAATCCAGTGACTGTGCTGACAACTCTGTTATCTGTGGAGTTTTTGCTGTACACAATGAGTCTCTGTTCGCCTCAGTGGCTGATTCAGGCGAAGGGGGCCAGCGAGGGACTCTTTGCCCTCTGCAGCGCCTACAAAGGCTTCTCCAGCTGCACTACGTTTCCAGCCTGGCTGGGTAAGCACCTTTAACTATGATGCCTTCTGTGGTTTACAAGAAATATTCTTTTATCTAAGAAAGGATACTGTTGTTCTGTCAGGTATAGGGATGTTAAAGGGGTAAAGGGGTGTTGAAATATAGAAGCTTTAACAAATATTCACAGAAAGTAGAAAGTCATGTTAAAGCTACTGTGGAGTCATATACTCTTCATTCATAGCTTTTGACCATTTCACACAGTCTTAATATGCAGATAGAGTCATGGAGATGGATCTACTGACAAGCTCAGTAGTGTTTTACACTTCTTGTCCATGTTGCCTTTAAAACTGAGCGGCAACATTCATTGGACATAGTAGTTTTTTATGTTGAAGCTTTCAATCATTTTATTCCTTTGTGTTTTGGAAGCAGTAGCTTTGATGAAGTTAATGTTAAATATCACTTTTCGTTGGAAAACCTTGTCGGTCTAAAACAGAGATTAACTTTTCAGGAAATGTGTTTTAAAAGTCATACAGATTTTTAAAAGCACCTTGTGTAGCAGAGTCAATAGCAACAACTATAACAACGATGCACAGGTGCACTGGATCAACCATGCTGCTGGATATTTGTAGAAATGTGGACAAAAACCTTTTTACAAGATACATACAAACAGTATATGGAGGTTTCTGATAGACAGTGAGGATATGCTAATTTACCTGTTATGATGTTAACATATTAACAACCTTGTCATTCCCTATTATGTACTGTCTACTCAAACTATTCTGCACATGCACACATCCATTCTGCACATGTGCATCTATTCTGCACCTCACTTCTCAACCTCCCTCTAACTTCCTACATATGTGCAAAACGTATCTGTCAAACTTTATACACTTACGTCCTAAACATTAGCATAGCAAAGCACATTTTATAATATGCTAAATGCTGCAATGAATTTTGTTAGTTGATGCATCAATATGCTGATAAGCTCAAACTCGGGCCAAAACACATGAAGGCAGCGGAGGCTCAGACAGATTAGACTGATGAAAGTTGAGCCAGGTCTGAAATGCAGAGCTGAACATGAAAAGCTGAGTAAATGTCCTGATGTCACCTTGTCAGTTTAGAGTATCTTGAACCTATTCAAGAGCTGAGTGTCATGAAAACTTCAGAATCAGGAATGTCAACAAGCATGAAGTTGACACAGATCTTTGTGTAGACTGTTAAACTTGATAAATGCATAGAAAATCAGATCTGACCCCAGACGTTCAGGCATGTATGGGTCAAGATAAGAATATCTAAGCCACCATCACTGCTTATAACATTGTGCATCTGTTCCTTGCAGGTACTTACAGTTTGTCCTGGATATTCCTGGCTGCTTCCAGTGTTCTGTCTCTGACAGCCCTGCTCACCATCAGACCTGCTCTGACCAGGGGGAGGAAGCCCATCGCTGCTCTGGTCCTGAACATCATCACCAGTACAACATACAACTGACTAAAGCTGTTTATTTTCAACATAAACATCCCCCTTATCCAGCAAGGCTGCCCTGTTAGTTATTAAATGGCCAGGGGGGCGTCCCTGTGTTACAGCAGCAGTCAGATGTAGATTCAGGCAACAGAGTACAGTGTTTTATTTGTGCTTTGCAATTCCGCCATTAATTGCATGATAAAAACTTTAAATCTTTTTGAGGCTGGCAAACTGTTATTATATTTTTAACAATACAGTATTTTATTGTCATAGTCAGTTCAGAGCAGGGACATATTTTAAATTTCTCTCTGCTGGCGCATTTAATCACACTGGCATCTTGTTCCTTATGACACAATAGGAAACAGAAAGTAAACATACATATCTGGGCAATTTCCCTTTTGCCAAAATCATATCATGGGGTTTTCATTTACTTACCTGTCAACATTCTGCTGTTGCCGCTGGGACATGTCATGTGATCTTCATCCTCTTCTGCTCTGCAGTTGCCCTCTGTGCCGCTGCCCTCATCACCTTCTTGGTGACCATTGAACGGCAGGTACCTGAGCTGCTGGAGCACTTCGGCTGGGCCTTCTACATCTGCTGCGCCACGCTCTTCTATGCCTCGCTGGTCACTGTCCTGCTGGGCATCGTCCACAGCGATAGTTCACGGGTTGAACCGGAGGTGGATGTGTCTGTGATATCAGAATGACTGATGATGAACAGACTTACTTATATATAAATAATAATGTAAAAAGTATATGTTGCACCTTTGAATTCACATTATAATACATTACACAATGTCATTTTCATACAGGATTATCAGGCAACTGCAAAGAAAGCTTCATGCTGTATGTAACTTTCTGTTTGCTGTTTCTCCCTCTACCTGCTGTAAAACTCAATTTCCTCTCTAGAGGAAATTAGAGGAATAAGTCTTGAACACTGTGAAAAACAGTGTAAAGTAACAGAGGGTGAAAGGAACGACTGTGAGATAAAGCTAAATGCATTACTCGATACATGTGGAAGTATGAATTTGGGGCATCTTTAGTGTATTAGTCAAATAAATATTGTTTATAGACAGTTTTCAAAATAATTACTGGCCAATAGAAAATGGTAAACAAACCAAAAGAATTAACTCACTCATTAAATCACACAGGCAGAATCTTCAGCACATGCTTCTGACTCACATCATATGTTATAAAATCAAATTGATTTTATAACAATAAAAGAAAAATAAGTAAATATTTCATCCACCAACTGTGCCAACAAGGACAAAATATACTGCATATAAACCGTAACTGTCCTTAAACTCTGCAGAAGCTACTGACAGACAACTGTGCATTTTTAGAAAAACAATTAAAAGCTCTCAAGAAAGTTTCCAGGTCTTGATCACAGAGCGCCACCTGGTGACAGAAACAGTAAATTATGTAACATGAACTTATCTAAGTAAATCAACAGTACAGTGGATACAGTACTTCAAGTCTATCCTCTCATAATACTTCCATACTTCCTGCAATACTTCCTCATGATACATACGTACTTTTACATTTTTCATGCAGGATCTCTACTTGTAATGGAGTAGTTTTTACATTGCTGTATTGTACTTTAGCTTAAATAAAGGATCAGAAACTTCTTCAGATCTTTCAGAGGACAAGATGGTAAAATTCAACATTTTCCTGGGACGTATGTCTGTAAAACTGCTGCTTGTGCCCGTTTTACTTCAAATGCCACATAGTCCATGTCTAAGTCTACCACAGGATGTGGGGAAATTATTAATAAGCATAAACACTTGTCAGATGGCAAATTTCAGTGCGGGACTTATTTATGCTTGCACCTGTACCTCATGAGTGACACGCTCGCACATTCAACCTTCTTCAGCAGCAGGACATGCACAGTGCTGCAAAAAAATGACTGAAGTGTGGTGAGTTTATACAATATCAAAGGGAGGATCATTTTGGACGGCTGTATCTCAGAATAGGTTGTCAAGGTTGGTTGTTCGATTCCCGGCTGCTTTAGTCTCCATGTCCATGTGTGCAAGATATTTGCCCCAGATGGGTATGGCGAATGAATGGACAAATTCCTGATTCCTTGTATGTTAGCTGCCATCAGTGTGTGAATGAACACTTGTAACATAAAGTGCTTTGAGTGGTCAAAATGACTAGAAAGGCACTATACAAATGCGGTCCATTTACTATAGTTAATTTTTCACGAGTATTAATTGTCATTATCTTCACAGAATATGAAACAGATAATCTGTGTTGCAGTAAAATGTTGCATTTATTAAATATAAAAAGGAGCAAGATGTCATTTTTAGTATATTCAGAGAAACATTCTCCCACGTCTTCTTTGAGGATCAGTAAAGAATAAAGATTATTGTGCCGTTGCTACCCTAAACTACACTATAGGACTTTATTAATTTCCTTAGTTGATCGGGACTGTCTATTAAAGCCCCTAACACCACAAAAAAAAAATCATTTAAATCAGGTAGGTAATATTCTCATAAAATGCTGCCTAAATTAAATACAAATAAAAAACAAACACTAGAGGTACTGAGGCAGAATTAATTTTATTCCCCCTGTGCCTATAATACATCATATCATGACACAAAGGAGAATTGACACCTAAGTGAACTACAACAGAGATATGCGTTAGTTTATCTCAGTTAACAAGTTTTCTGCCCTATGGTGTTGGTTGATTATGGTAGTGTAAACTGTAATGAAGCAGAGGAAAACACTTATTAATATAATATCCAGCAAATGGTCCCTGAAAAGTCAATTGTTCTCCTTGGTGCATATTGACAGGGCTCTTCATACACAGAGCTTCTAATATTGGACTACATGTCTTAGAATTCAGGGAACATAAATAGACTGTCAATTTGTTTTGCAGTTCTATGGTGGAAATAAACAATAAGTGAATATGGGAAAATTTAAGAAAATAATCCAGATTGATGTCTTTGCTTTTCTAGTTTTTGCACCTTGAATTTATATTTAGAGAAATTGAACTGCTCACTCTCCATTAATGAGGAGAGAAGCAAACATGAATGAAAAATCAAAAAACAAAACTTCTGGAAATAAAATGGCAAGATGATTTTAACAAATAATGATTAGTATTCAACATGTAAACAATTTAAATCATGCTAACTGGAAGCATGTTGGAGAATGACAACACCACTATCAGAACAGTATTACATCTTTCTAACACGGAACAATAACAAATGAGAAGCTGTCACGTAAAGCGCTGGACATAATAGGGTCATTTTTCATGGATAAAAAGTGCTAACGTCATTCTCCAAACATACTTCTTGGCCTTGTTAATCCCAACGATGATAGAAGACCTGCATACAGGAGATTGCGTGTGCATGTGAGCTTTAAAGTGGAGATCTGGTGGGGGTCGAGGGGACTCATTTTGACATATAAAAAGACTCTAAATCCAGTATAAAACTTTTCATCAGCAGCAGTTATTTCCTGAAGAAAAGACAAAAATGAAAAACAGTAACACTTCATTTGTATGTACATAAGACAAATAAATTGATAATTAAATTTTAAAACAAGTTGTTATATACAAGATTATTCTATATGTGAATTCATGTTAAATATCCTGCTGCAGAGATCAATAATGTGAGGTTTTTCAGATTGTTGTTTTGACGCATCTACTACAATCAAACAAGCAGCACTGTTTTTAAAAAGCAATAATCAGAAAAAAAAATGTTTGCAATGTTGTTGTAAATGTTTACATCATTTCTGGCGAAGCAGCAGGAGCAGCCCGTTCCTTCATTTGGTGCCGTTGTACTTGACCTCCTTGCCACATTTCTTCAGTGTCTCCATGAGAAGGTCCAAGTCTTTGTCGGACTCAATCCACACCAGTTTCTTAGGCAGATCGATCTCAAACTTCACATCTGAGGACCCAGACAACAAGGAGACACTTTGTTTTAGTTCCAAGACAACAACATCAAAGACACACAGCACATGGCTCACATGACTGCACCAGCAAAGCCCAATGACCAGATTCACCATAATAAAACAACAACAGAGAATCTGAAGGAAGAATTTGACTTTAAGGGTGGAGTCTCTCAGTGATACCACCAGGCTGCTGACACTGACACAATTTAGAAAAGCAGAAGAGTCATTGAGGCTGTGGATATTTTAATGACTAAGCTAAATAAAAGTAAAAAAAAAAAAAACAAAAGCCACAGCATCAGGTGACCTGTCAGCTGACTTATTCAGAGCCAAGAAGTCACGAGGTGGCTGAGATACAATCAGTCTGAACTTCCCACGTGTATTTTCTGTGACAAGAAAGAGAACTGTAACATACATATTTTCTATTTTAGAGTATGTTTTTTATGATATATTAGTAATATTAGTATATTTATCCCAAAAGATTGTGATCAATTGCTCCATAGTTTAATAATCTGTACACTTTAGCAAGAAGCAGATGTTGTAGTTCTGCGTGGTGTCTGCTCTTTCTTTCCTCGCAGCACCACAGAAGAAGAAGACGACCCATCAGTCTTACCTCCCAGCTTGTTGAGGACTCTGGTCACAGCTCCGGAGCAGCCTTCACATGTCATCGCCACCTCAAACTCGTGCTTCTGTTAGAGACAATGTCCTGTTATGTCACGATATCAAACATCATTCTGTAAAGTTTAGAACTACACTGTCTCAACAATCACTGCTGATAGATAAACCATTTTAAACATTCTTTTGTCCTCCTGTCTATTAAAGCCCCTAACACCGCCTAATTTGAACGGGCCCTGTCAATCTTAAATTAATAGTACTTTGTTCCCTTGCAAAGGGAAATGAATGAAAGTGTTACAGTAGCCACATAAGACAAAAAACAGTGAGACAAGTACAAGTCAAAACTACTTTACTAAATAGCCTACCTTAGATGTATATAGGAATTATTAAACAAAAAAAAAAACTAGAGATTAGAGCAGTGGTGAAAAGTTGTTCAGATAGAAGTTCTGTGATCTAAAATTACTCCATAACAAGAAAAACTCCTGAATTCATGACATTATTTAAGTAAAAGTACAGAAGTAGGCTATTATTGGTGAAATACGTGTCAGTTATTTTCTTATTCCTCATTAGAGCCGTGGGGGTCTGCTGGAGCCAATCCCAGTGCATTACAGGTGAGAGGCAGGGATACACCCCAGATGGTCGCCAGCCTATCATGGGGCACGCACACACCATTCACTCACACCTACAGGCAATTTGAGTCACCAATTAATCATGTCATGTCAATTAAGCATGTCTTTGGACTGTGGGAGAAAGCCGGAGAAAACCCACGCAGACGTGGGGAGAACATGCAAACTCCACACAGAAGGCTCCAAGACCAAGGAGTTGAACCTGCAACCTTCTTGCTGTGAGGCAACAGCGTCTATGTGAAGCGTACTTATAAAAGTCTGCATAATGAGGACTTTTGATACTTGATATAGCAAAGTGCATTTTGCTGATAATGTTTTTGTACTTTTACTTGAAAACATAACATTTTCAATTCAGAACCTTTAGTTGTTTTGAGTATTTTTTTTTTTTTTTTTTTTTTAAGTAAAGTACTGGAGTACTTCTTCCACCTCTGACGAGAACATAATAGAGTATAGTGAACTCATTGTCATGTTCAAGAAACCAGTCTGAGATTATTCCAGCTTTATGACATGGCGCATTATCCTGCTGAAAGTAGCCATCAGAAGTTGGGTACATTGTGGTCATAAAGGGATGGACATGGTCTGCAACAATACTCAGGTAGGCTGTGGCGTTGCAACAATGCTCAATTGGTACCAAGGGGCCCAAAGAGTGGCAAGAAAATATTCCCCACACCATTACACCACCACCAGCCTGAGCCGTTGATAGAAGGCAGGATGGAACCATGCTTTCATGTTGTTGACGCCAAATTCTGACCCTATCATCCGAATGTTGCAGCAGAAATCGAGACTCATCAGACCAGGCAACATTTTTCCAATCTTCTATTGTCCAATTTCGATGAGCTTGTGCAAACTGTAGCCTCAGTTTCCTGTTCTTAGCTGAAAGGAGTGGCACCCGGCGTGGTCTTCTGCTGCTGTAGCCCATCTGCCTCAAAGTTCGACATACTGTGCGTTCAGAGATGCTCTTCTGCTTACCTTGGTTGTAACGGGTGGTTATTTGAGTCACTGTTGCCTTTCTATCAGCTCGAACCAGTCTGGCCATTCTCCTCTGACCTCTGGCATCAACAAGGCATTTCTGCCCACAGAACTGCCGCTCAATGGATATTTTTAAATATTTTTTTTCTTTTTCGGACCATTCTCTGTAAACCCTAGAGATGGTTGTGCATGAAAATCCCAGTAGATCAGCAGTTTCTGAAATACTCAGACCAGCCCTTCTGGCACCAACAACCATGCCACGTTTAAAGTCACTCAAATCACCTTTCTTCCCCATACTGATGCTCGGTTTGAACTGCAGGAGATTGTCTTGACCATGTCTACATGCCTAAATGCACTGAGTTGCCGCCAGGTGATTGGCTGATTAGAAATTAAGTGTTAACGAGCAGTTGGACAGGTGTACCCAATAAAGTGGCCGGTGAGCGTACATCCATGGTTGAATGCGGTGGAGTTTCCGTCATCTCTATCCGGGCGGTCTGTGTGACTGTTTGCGCGGAGTTTTAACTGCTACTGATCTCGCGGTGATTTCAGCGAAAAACACAAAACCCACCTCTACAATCCAGGTTAAAAACGTTGCATTGTAACGTGCGTTACTGACACCGTACCGAGTAAATATTACCGATTTTTTTTCCTGTAATGCCTTACACTACTGCGTTCCAGCAAAAAGTAATGCATTACAGTAATTAGTTACTTTTGTAACGTATTACTCCCAACACTGATAATAATAAAAAATAGACTACGAGTATTATTTCTGCTCTTTCTGCTAACTTTAAGTTCTATTGCTCCATGGTCTCTAACACCTCCGTGGTATCAATACAAATGATTACTAACTTTAAAAACAACCAACTAACTCAACGTAGAAGCACAAGTTGTATAGCTAGGTTAGCTTAGCGCTGATGCTACCTTACCTAATGCTACCTGCTAACGCTTAGGCTGGAATATTACAAATAAAATATCTGTCGTAACAACTCACGGTCATGTTTGAAGAGATGTTGCGCAAACTGACTGTAAATCCAGCTGCGGACTTCAGCCTCTGATTGACTCGCAGGTGCTGCAAGTTCAGTGGAATCCTGTAGAAATGCACAGGGTTAGCTGCTCATTATCAAGCTAGCTGTCACCATCAAAGTTAAATCGTTTCCGGTTTAACAGTCACGATTAAACCTTTGCGGATGAACATATTGTTAAATATTGCGGCTGTTTTTGAAGCAAGAATACCAAACACAATGTATAAATGTATATAACGTAGAGTGTAATAATTAAAAAAAAATTTAACGGCTACATATTTTCTTATTTTTTTAACTTCCGTTTTTTTCTGACGTCAATATGTCTAACTTGTCCGTAGTTTGCCATTTCATTATTTTTGTAAAGAAAATGTTTTCAATAAAGTTTCTTCAGAGAAAAAAAGTAAGTCTACTTTACCGTCTCTCTTTCCTTTCCCTTCCTGATTTTAAGGCATTTGTGTTACCGGTAATTTCTTTTCATACAGTAAAACTATACACGAAAAAGACACTGTAGACATCCTACAGCCTTCACCGGTCTGCCCAGGTCACAAACCAGACGCTTACAACACGAAACTTGTCTTCACCAAAATAAAAGCCCCGTATGTACCGCATTCAGTATGCAAGGATGTATACAAAGGACGTCCTTTGTATAACTATCTTCACACTGCAGTAACATTATAACCGAATGAAAGATAATGAGCAGCATTGTCATAGCACGTGTGAAAAAAACACATGAAAATACATTAATCAATCAACGATTTCTTTAATTGTATTGTACATTGTACACAGATCAGTGCAGTTCAAAGTGTTATATTAAGAGCGTTACTAAAATAAAGTTAAATAAAATTAGAAACACATAATACAAATAATGAATAAATTAGTAAAAACTGTAAAGAGAATTAAATTAAACTATAGCACTAATGAGTTAATATTTAACATTTCATCAATAATAAATAAAAATTAACAAAACTAGACTAGCCCTATAAATAAAATAAGTCAAATAAGAAATGTTAAATATAAAACAGATAAAAACGATAACTATATTATATACAATTGTTTTTTTTTACATCTTTAAAGAAGAGGATGTTATAATCCGTCACTATGGCAACAGGACGTCGAACAAACACGACATACTTTTGTCCTCCTCGTCTGCGTCATGTGACCAAAGCGCTGACTAGCCTGTGACGCGGGGAGCAGTAGCCAGCCGGGCGGTGTGAAGCCCTGTTTTGCGTTCAATCGGTGCGGTAAAATATCAGCCAGACGCGATGAGTGCGATATGAAAATAAGAGGTCTGCGGCGAGGTTAGCCTCTGCTAGCCGAAAGAGAAAGCACAAAGCCGCCTCCGAGGTAGGTGATGATGTGTTTGCCGACACAAGTATGTCATTGGAATCCTCGCTATCCGTACAGATAGCGTCTTGTTTGTGACATTTACGCAGCTAACGTTAGCTTCTTGTTAACAGGTAATTTATCACGTCACGTCTGTCACGGTTCTCCTGCTATTTCAGTTCTCTCCCTTCGCCTTTCTATGAGGTAAATAGCAACTAAAGCAACAGCCCGCATTTATAACCGCGTCACTGGCGAAGCACAATTAATCATTTAAGCTCATTTGATGGTGTAAAGTTAGTTTCCTGGCCGGATCCGATCAGTGATGTTTGTTCCTGGTTGTTTGTGGTCCTGCTCATTGCGTCAATTGACAACCAGTACGTCTTCGGGCCAAAGATTATTTTAAAATGATGGGATTATCGGGTTTATCTGGTCAGTCTGCCCCCCCCTTTCTATCCTTCCGTGTGTGTGTGTGGCCGTGAAAGGACAGTAGTCCTCATTAGCAAATATTAAAAAGCAACAGAGATCGGCTTTAGTTTGGCCGCCTCCTTATCAAACAGGGAATGTGCTGTGTTTATATGTTTAGTTTATCAGTAAACAGTGGAAGCTGCTTCCAGAAACAGTGTCAATATTGGCATTTAATGTAAAGGTCATTATTTTCACTTCATGAAGCTGAATGGATGTAGGGCTGTAAATCAATTGAAACATAGTAACTAAGTAAATGTAAAAGTAAACTAAGTAATGCTTTAAAATTAACGGTTTACTTTCTTTTTAATATTATGCTTGTAGGGCTGTTTTTAGTTGACTCATGTGCCTTTTTAACTATTAGATTAATTTTCAACTGAATAGAAGTTGAATTCATCTACAAATATGTAAAAGTTGAGTTTTCCACATGCAATAATACAGAAGGGCTTCTTAAAATCTAGTGTTTACATATATTATCAATTCAGCAGGAAACATGGAGAAAACTCAGGATAAATTTCAACTGCCAAAAATATTTTCAATAAGTAATGACTAGTTATTAATGAACTGAGGGTGGAAGCTCTTCCTGGAAGGTCATTGACAGAAACTCTATTTGCATTATTTGCATTTTCAAGCTGCTTATGTCAATCCTTATTTCACATTGTTTTTAAGAGTAGCTCAGAATCTTCAGCCTGTTATTATCAGTGAACCATTTCTGAACTATACAGCTCGTCCTAATAGGAACTGTCAGCAAAAAACAGTTTCACTCTGAGTGACCAGTGAAACAGTTCAGTGAAATAAACTATTTGCACATAAGATACCTTGTAGTTTCACTTTATGAAACCTAGTTGCTTTCATTATGTAAAGCTAAAGCAACACTCCTGCAAATGTAAGAAAGAAACCTAAAGTATGTCACTATTCCACAGTTCATTTATTCTCAGAGGAACTTGATTTTCTGTATAAACTTTTTTTTTTAATGAATGATCTAGTTTCACCAGAAGTTTTGAATTCATTAGTTCCTTGAACACTCGTGCAGTAACAGGATGACCACCCTGGGAAATGCTAACAACTTTTGTGCTGAAAAGTGCTGAATGGTCCACATATCTTTGGAACAAGTTAATAGCAAAGCATTTGTGCACGTCCTTGCATGATTAGGAGAGGCAGCAGGACATGGCAGGTCATAAAGATGTTCCCACACACACCTGTTGGCAGTAAGCAGGGTGTGGGCTGCTCATGTAACACCGGCAATTAGCTGGTTGGTGTTAAGTGCCTTGCTCAGTGTAACAGTCTCATACAAGTGCTGCAAAGGGAGAAAAGGTCACAAACAGGAGGGCTTGTTTTGAAGTCTCGACTCGCAAATTTTATAAATTGTTTCTCATTAAATACTTTTATAGGATTTCCCCCATTTTCACAAAATGGCAATAGATTAGAACAACTATAGGATTTCTCACATATTCTGATGATTTTTTTTCTTTAAAAATTGATTTTCTTTTATATTGAGAGAATATGGACACAAAATAAGAGTGACACATCACAGCACCATTAACATTAGGGCTGGGTGATGTTAAAAATCCAATAACCATCAATAACAATCCAACAATATAGAACATATGTTGTTGAAATATTTCTTATCAATCCATAATGATTATTGATCATTTAAGTTATCTATTTTTAATGATCAGGAAAAAAAGGCTGAATTTAACCACTTTATATTAAACTTGACTTGTCATTTGTGTGTTGTGTGTTTGCTCTTAAGCATATTTGATGGAGTTTCAGTGCTTCTGAAGAATCTCTAAACAAATTGAACTCTTTTTATTGCAGTAGAAAGCTGTCGATGCTGGACTCCCTGATCTCCCAGCACTAGGATTTTTAACGCTAGGAGACGACACCCAGCGGCCCGCAAAACCTCCTGACCCAACATGATGGCTTCTAGCGACGTAGACATCCGAGGTGAAGGTATTAAAACCAAGATCGCTTTTTTTTTGATGAGTTACATTGCATTTAGTTGTTAAAAAAAAGATTGTACTCTGGATATTATACATAGAGTGTAATAAAGTCTAGATCTGTAGTCACAGGAGGATTATATGTAATCCTAATTTTAGACAATGAGTCATCAAAGCAGCTTGAATTCACGGCTGGTGTCTCATTTGACAGGAGGTCAAACCAACCAATTAACATGTTTAACGTGTTATCTATGATTTATTCAATCCATTGAGTTCATACAGCACCAGTCAAAAGTTGGGACATACCTACTTATTCAAGGGTTTTTCTTTATTTATTCCTATTTCATACTTTGTAGAACACATCAAAGACATCAAAACTATAACGTAACCCAACAAACTTCATGAAGTGGTACCCTGGGAAAATCTGGAAGGATTTTTCATTAAGCATAGGATTTAGCATTTTTGGTCTAAATTGTTCCAGTATATGTGTAAACTGACCTGCTGATTTGACAGTATATGTACAGTGCATGCTCTGGAACAGAGCACACACGGACCATTAAAGGACAAACTACTGGACTAACCTAAACCGCAATGTTCAAATTTCTCATATTTTACACTTATCCTGGATATGCAATTGTCATGTCACTAACAAGATATATTTGTGGTTTTAAGTAGCAAAATTCATCTCAGTATAGTTTAACGTCTTTTCTCTGCCACTTTAGAAAAACAGCTTGTTTGTGTCTGCCTCAATATTAATGAGCCTGTCCTCTGATTGTGTGATTTGAATATCTGTGAATAGGGAGTAGGCGGTGACATCACAACTTGACAGACATCCTGGTGGCTGTTTTTTAAGGCTCAGTTTCTGAATACAGGCTGTGTGCATTTCTCAGTGGACTGAGCATTTTGAAATAGGGTACAGTATTTATTAACGTCTAGACCTCATAGTCAAAAAGATATTAAGATCTACCTTTCTACCATATGGGTCCTTTAAAACAAAACCCAGTCAAAACCCAGTAGGTTTACAGCTGGGTCAAGTAAAAACTGAGTGCTTTTAATTTAACAAGAAGGAAACAGAAAGTTGCAACACTCGGCACTCAGTCGACCAATGGTCTAACTTCATCACTCATACTGTCAATATCTCTCACAATGTATTCTGATGGCATTTATGCAGGTGGCTAGAGGCTGTTGTAGTGAGGAGAAGAGAGCAGAGGATTTGAAGCAGGGGACAGATGGGCCTCAGTTTCACTGCATTATTAGTTTTCACATGGCGACTAGATGTTCCGCTTACTGACACATTGGATTCTCAGCTCTTCATCCCATCTCTACTTTAAATAGCATAGCAGTTCCTCTTGTGCTTGGAAAAGGAGTAGTAAGAGTTTTAAGAGAGTAAACTGAAGTCCGGCCTGCTTCTGCTTCTCTGCACACTGCTTACTCTCGTGTTAGTCGTGTTAGTCTGTTGCATCTCTTTGCTGCCACAGGGCCTCGTGTCCTGAGTTGTAGGAAGTGAGGCGAGCAAGTGTTGGATAAAATTCAGAACATTGGAAGGCCTGTACCTTCTTGGCCTAGTTGCACCAGTTGTGTTATCTGCACAGTGACTCACATTAAGAGAAGAGTTTCTTTACAGCACAACCTGGAGCCAGAGATGCTGCTGTTATCTATAATCCTCTGTTGCATAGTGTTGCCATATGGCAACAATTACTTTATCTTAATTTTTCTGAAAAGCTGTGATTATGAAACCTTTGTTTTTACAGCTAGACATAAAAAGGGGGCTTTTATTTTTGAAGGACATACAGTTTATGAGGTTACATGACCAGGATATCCTGTTTACCCATGAACATCTGACATGTGAGCATAGCTGTCTCATGACCAAAGGTTGTCTTTTTTCATAATTTTAACATTTTCACCAAAAAAAATAACTCACTATCTGGGATAAGTAAGCTTTAATTAACAGGTTTTCATTTTTACATTTAATTTAATTTTGATGTTAAATATTGTTGCTGGCAACAATATGCAAATATTGAAATTTCCTAGTGCATGCAACCTAATGGAGTCCCATTCACTTACATAGCATGAAACTATCCTGAGACTATGTTTACAACATTTTTTTTTAAATATATATTTTTAATACATCTATTATTTAGGCCATTTTAGGTAATAAAAGCATTCAAAACATTTTTACCATGCCCCAACTAATATTTTATGCAATAGCAGGTTAAGGGGGAGAAGGAGTAGATTTTGTTTCACGTTGAAGGTTTTAGACTTTATTATATATTATTTGCTGGAAAATCAGACGCATTTAAAACATATCTGGGGGGAATCTTGAAACACTTCAATTAGTAGGAGCTGAGAGGAGCCACAGGCCTGTTCGACAGGTGCATATTTAGGACCCGAGCGGCGACTGCGCAGCAGTCCGCGAAGGGACCTATTGAAATTGCTTCGTTTCTTATTAGGGCCCGAGCGGCGACTGCAAGGCAGTCGCGGTACGCGAGGCCCTATTGTTCTTCGTTTGACACTTCAGATTTTCTTCCGCGTAATCAATCAACTGCCTTTTTGGGGGCCTGAACATACACGAAAACTCACCAAATTTGGCAGCTGCATCGGGCCTGGTGAAAATTTACGTATTTTATAGGATTTGAATATGGGCGTGGCAAAATGGCTCTATAGCGCCACCTAACATTTTTCAAAAGAACACCCTCACCATATAGTTTCACATAGAGGAACGAAATTTGGCACACACATGTATCAGGTCAAGACGGACAAAAAAGACCCCGGGTACCCCGGATAGTGGACTTCCAACAGGAAGTCCACTATCTTGTATCGAACATCGGCAAAAGTTGCAGAAATCGCTGTTTGCAGGCATTGTACTTTGGCGAACTAGTCCTAGGAAATTGCCAACAGCGACTTCAAATTTTGGTTGTAGCATCTAAAGGGCTTGATCATGAAAAATCATTGAAATGGTGAGTTTTCATCGGAGGGCGTGGCCTCGGCGAGGCCTCAAATTCTGATGTTTCGCCATGAAAAAGGAAGTTGTGTTTTCTCCATGAAAGGAACATTCAAACTGCATTAAATTGATGGTGTTTGATGCTGGTCCCGCCCTGAACACGTGTATATGTTTATATTCACGCCATGTCAGACCGCCCCCTGCTGGCAGCAGGAAGTCACTGTCGTCACGCTTTAATGAATTTCTCAGAGGAAATTATGGATAACCACTTCAAATTGTGTTTCTGGCATGTCAAGACCTTTGTGATGAAATGTGTTTAATACCATGAGTTTTCATTGGAGGGCGTGGCCTCGGCGAGGCGGCGAGTTTCCATCCCTCGCCATGTGACATCATCTCATCATAACTTCCACATGCTATATTCTATCTGCACCAAATCTCTGATGCTTCATAAGGGTCCTGCCCTGAACATATTTATACACTCATATTCACTTACACTCATATCGCCCCCTATTGGTAGCAGGAAATAACTTTCAAATGTAAAGCCCCATGCTTTATCTTTAACCTAGACTTACGAAATTCAGCAGACACATGGAGTACTTCAGGATGGACAAAAAAGCCTCTTGGATCCATATCCTAAGTCCAACAGGAAGTCGGCCATCTTGAATTGAACGTCAGCGAAATCGCCATTTGCAGGCGTCATACTTTGACGAACTAGTCCTAGGGATTTATCAGCAGTGACTTCAAATTTTGGCTGTGGCGTCTAAAGACGTCAATGATGAAAAGTTATTGAAATGGTGGCTCTAAAGGTTAGGGCGTGGCCTCGGCAAGGCCTCAAATCCTGATGTTTCGCCATGAAAAAGGAAGTTGTGATTTCTCCAGGAAAGGAACATCCTAACTGCATGAAATTGATGGTTTATGATGTTGGTCATGCTCTGAACACGTGTACGTGTTTATATTCACGCCACGTCAGACCGCCCCCTGCTGGCAGCAGGAAGTCACTGTTGTCACGCTTTAATTAATTTCTCTTAAGTAATAACCCACAAACAGGTCCAATGGTGGTTGTGACATGTCAACACCTTTGTGATGACATGTGTTTAAAACCATGAGTTTTCAGTAGAGGTCGTGGCCTTGGTGAGGCCTCAAATTCTGATGTTTCGCCATGAAAAAGGAAGTAGCTATTTCTCCAGGAAGGGAACATACAAACTGGATTAAATTGGTTGTGTATGACCTCAACCCTGCCCTGAACACATCTGCATAGTTATCCCTTGACGGAAACAGTGGAGGGCGTGAGCGTGGCCAGGTGAATAATTTCGATCCCACGCCATGTGTCATCAACTTATCATAACTTCCACTTGCAACTTCCTATCTGCATCAAATCTCTGATGCTTCATAAGGGTCCCGCCCTGAACATATTGATACACTCATATCCACTCACACTCATAGCACCCCCTATTGGTAGCAGGAAATAACTTTCAAATGTAAAGCCCCATGCTTTATCTTTAACCTAGACTCACAAAATTCAGCACACACATGAAGTAGGTCAAGACAGACAAAAAAAGCCTCTTGGACCCATATCCTAAGTCCAACAGGAAGTCAGCCATTTTGAATTGAACATCAACAGAAACGCTGTTTGCAGACATAATATCAGGGTTTATCAGCAGCAACTTCAAACTTTGGCTGTGACATCTAAAGACGTTGATGATAAGTTTTTGAAATGTTGGCTCTACAGTTTTGGCGTGACCACGGTGACGCCTCAAATTCTGATGTTTCGCCATGAAAAAGGAAGTGGCGATTTCTCCAGGAAATGAGCATACAATCTGGATGAAATTGATTGTGTATGATAGTAGTCCTGCACTAAACATGTGTATATTTTCATATTCACATCACGTAAGACCGCCCCCTGCTGGCAACAGGAAGTCACTGTCGTGACGCTTTAATAAATTTCTCCTAGAGAATAACCTGCAACCGCTTCAAATTGTGTCTCTAACATCTCAAGAACTTTGTTATGAGAAAGTTTACAAACTGTGACAATTCAGTAATGGGTGTTAGTGTTGCGAGACAGCGAATTACGCTGCCTCTCCCTCAGACAGGGACTTGAGATAGTTTCAACATATTGCCTCAAAATCAATGATCGCCTTGACACAAAACAAACACACATGCTCTGACTCGCCCATACCCCGACCGCCAATACCCCGCGAGGGCCCTTCAATGCTGCTTGCAGCGCTAGTTATTATTCTCGTCCGAAATGAATTGCCTTTTTGAGGCCTTTCCCATAGCTAAAAATTTGCATGCATATCAGGAGTCGCGAAAATTTACATATTCTATAGGTCTCCAGCATGGACGCACAAAAATGCCTCTACAGCGCCCCCTGGAAATTTTCAAAACCCCCTCCGCATTGGGCTTAGTTTTCCCGATCGTCACGAAATTCGGCACACACCTTCATCATGCCAAGACACACCAAAAAGCCTCTTGACACCATGGTGAAATCACAACAGGAAGTCGGCCATCTTGAATTGAAATTTCGCCAAAAGGCCGATTTTGGCCATTTCCACACCTTGCATCTGTGCAAACTCCTCCTAGAGATTACAAGGTCGCGACCTCAAACTTGGCCAGGATGCTCTCAAGGCATGTATGACTCTAAGTTATCAAAAGCGTTTTCCTAAGTCTTACGGTTTGGCCGTGGTGGCCCCGCCTTTTTTTGTCATCGCTTCAGAGCTCGCCATCTGACTTCGAATGGATGTCACGCCCACATACTTTACTCTATCAGCTTCAAACTGACTGGACGTGACCATGGCTCCGCCCCGAGTGTTTTGACATCATGATTACCCACTTAATATGTGGCGCTCCCTCGTGGTAACAGGAAGTAACCTTTTTTTACTTTTACATGTACTAAAGACACATCATTGAACTCAGCAAGTTTATTCCACCTCTACAACATGTAGAACACATTGGTGAAGCTATATAATGAACGCTGTGAGGCTACACCCTATGGCGCCCATGTGGTAAGGCGGCAACGATCAATCCCTCGCCATGAAAATACGTTTGGCTTTTTGATGGCTTTAACGATCACTTATCATCATGAAAATGGAAACACCGATCAAGGGTGGCATGCTCTATGATTTGATAGGGGCGACCCACATGGGCGGGGCCAAATGCCTCTGTAGCGCCCCCTGGAAACTTTCAAAAACCCCTACACATAGTAATTAGTAATTCCTACAGTCATGAAATTTGGCACACACCTTAATCATGCCAAGACGCACAAAAAAGCCTCATGACGTCATGGTGAAATCCCCACAGGAAGTCGGCCATCTTGAATTGAATGGGCGATTTTTGGCGATTTCCACACCTCGCCTCTGATCGATCTCCTCCTACAGCTTTTACAGTATACAGCTTAAACTTTGCCAGGATGTTCTCAATGGATGTGTGATAAAACAATCATTCAAAGCCTTTTGTGAAGTCACACGGTCTGGACTTGGCGGCCCCGCCATTTTGGGTCACTCGCCATGTAAATACGTTTGGCTTCTTGATGGCTTCACCAACATTATATCATCATGAAAATGGATTCACAGGTTAATGGTGCAAAGACTTTGACCTGATGATGGCGACTTCCATGGGTGGGGCTAAATACCTCTATAGCGCCCCCTTTAAATATTCAATAGCCCCTCTCCATAGGGTTTCTTTTATCGTAGAAACATGAAATTCGGTACACACGTGTATCTTGACCAGACAAACATAAAAGTCTCCGGCACCAACGGTCTATGTCAAACAGGAAGTCTGCTGCCCCCTGGTGGACACATTTAACTTGTCATAACTCTGTCCCACATAAACCGATCTGCCTCAAACTTCACACATGTGATCAGGATGGGTCCCTCTGCGCTCCACCCAAAGTTAGGGTACTGTGGTGCTGCCCCCTGGTGGTCACACCGTTAACATCAAATAACTCTGCATTGCAATGCTTTATCTGCTCCAAACTTTACATGTGTGATGAGAGACTGCCGCTGAACGTAGACACCCAAGCACGTCCAGACCGTGTGAAGTCACGCGGTCTGGACGTAGCGGCCCCGCCATTTTGGGTCACTTGCCATGTAAATATGTTTGGCTTTTTGATGGCTTCACCAACATTATATCATCATGAAAACGGATTCACAGGTCAAGGGTGCCAAAGAATTTGACCTGATGATGGTGACTTCCATGGGTGGGGCTAAATACCTCTGTAGCGCCCCCTTTAAATATTCAATAGCCCCTCTCCATAGGGTTTCTTTTAGCGTAGAAACATGAAATTCGGTACACACGTGTATCTTGTCCAGACAAACATAAAAGTGTTTGGCACCAATGGTCTATGTCAAACAGGAAGTCTGCTGCCCCCTGGTGGACACATTTAACTTGTCATAACTCTGTCCCACATAAACCGATCTGCCTCAAACTTCACACATGTGATCAGGATGGGTCCCTCTGCGCTCCACCCCAAGTTAGGGTACTGTGCTGCTGCCCCCTGGTGGTCACACCATTAACATGAAATAACTCTGTGTTGCAATGCTTTATCTGCTCCAAACTTTACATGTGTGATGAGAGACTGCCGCTGAACGTAGACACCCAAGTATGGTTACGCCGACAGCGCCACCTGCTGGATGAGTGTGGCATGGCAGTTTTCTGTTTCAGCCAGCCGTTTTTTTTCACCCTCCTCAGTCTGAGCACAATGCATGCGCTACTCCGGCAGTGGCACGGAGAGGGGTCAATGGCGCGGGGGGCAGTGGCATAGCAGGGCGGGGGCGCAGGATGGCGGTGGTACAGGGCGGTGGCATGGCAGGGCGGTGGCATAGCAGGGCGGTGGCATAGCAGGGCGGTGGCATAGCATGGCGGTGGCATAGCATGGCAGTCGCATAGCGAGGGCCCGTCAAATGCTGCTTGCAGCACTAGTGCAGTTAGCTACTTTACAGGAGATATTTCTGTGGGAATCCTTTCATTAAATTGTGACTTTTTAATGCACAGGGAACTTTTCATGCAGCAGTAAAATATGATAAATATATATAAAATAAAAATATACTATTCTTTATTATATAATGTAAGCCCTTAAAGTAATGGGGACAGTGGTGGAATGTGTTGTATGATGATTCCTTTGCTCTTAACCTCTCCTCAGGTTCATTGTTCTCCGACCAAAACCCATCAGAAATGGACGCTCTGTGTCCATCTCCTCCTGGACCGTCCAGACCCCAACGTAACTATGAGAGGATTGGAGGACGGACCGGAACCTCGTACGTATCATAAAGGCAGATCTGCCAAACAAAGTCAGTAGTTGTTGGATTGAAAATGTGCAGGGGTGCACATAATATTTTTGGGCTACTCAAATGAGTACCAGGACATAGTGTTTAGCGCTCACATAGCGTCCCCCCCCCACCCCCTCTCACCACTCACGCCAGTTACATGTGAGTTTCAGAATAGATTTTAATAGTACTGCTTATTTTTAAAAGCACCTGTCTACATCTGTGACTTGCTAAAATCTAATGAGCCTGAGATTTTCCAGCTGTGAAATGCCCTGAGATCACAGTCAGGCAAACTATGTAGCTATACTTTCTCATCATCTGGATTTTTAAACTAAATCTGCTTTTTTATTATGTGACTCTTATAGGTTTTTATTCTGTATTCCTGTATTGTTTTATTGTATTATGTAGTTCACTTATTAGGGCTCGAGCGATGTCTGCGCAGCAGGCCGCGAAGACCGGAACTGCTCCGATTCTTTTTTTAGGGCCCGAGCGGCGACTGCAAGGCAGTCGTGGTACGTGAGGCCCTATTGCTTTTCGTTTGACACTTCAGATTTTCTTCCGTGTAATCAACTGCCTTTTTGGGGGCCTGAACATACACGAAAACTCACCAAATTTGGCAGCTGCATCGGGCCTGGTGAAAATTTACGTATTTTATAGGATTTGAATATGGGCGTGGCAAAATGGCTCTATAGCGCCACCTAACATTTTTCAAAAGAAGACCCTCACCATATAGTTTCACATAGAGGAACGAAATTCGGCACACACATGTATCAGGTCAAGACGGACAAAAAAGACCCATGGTACCCATAGCTTAACTCCAACAGGAAGTCCACTATCTTGAATCGAACATCGCCAAAAGTTGCAGAAATCGCTGTTTGCAGGCATTGTACTTTGATGAACTAGTCCGAGGAAATTGCCAACAGTGACTTCAAATTTTGGCTGTGCCATCTAGAGACTTCGACAATGAAAAGTTATCAAAATGGTGAGTTTTCATCAGAGGGCGTGGCCTCTGTGAGGCCTCAAATTCTGATGTTTCGCCATGAAAAAGGAAGTTGTGTTTTCTCCATGAAAGGAACATTCAAACTGCATGAAATTGACGTTGTATGATGGCGCGTTTTGATCCCTCGTTATTCTCATTCTTATCCGAAATGAATTGCCTTTTTGGGGACTTTCCCATACCCCAAAACTCACCAAAATTTGCGTGTACATCAGGAGTCACGAAAATGTACCTATTCTATAGGTCTCCAGCATGGACGCAAAAAAATGCCTCTACAGCGCCCCCTGGAAATTTTCAAAACCCCCGCCGCATTGGGCTTAGTTTTCCCAATCGTCATGAAATTCGGCACACACCTTCATCATGCCAAGACACACCAAAAAGCCTCTTGACGCCGTGGTGAAATCACAACAGGAAGTTGGCCATCTTGAATTGAAATTTCGACAAAAGGGCGATTTTGGCCATTTCCACAACTCGCAACTGTGCGAACTCCTCCTAGAGATTACAAGGTCGCGACCTCAAACTCAGCCAGGATGCTCTCAAGGCATGTATGATTCAAAGTTATCAAAAGCTTTTTCCTAAGTTTTACAGTTTGGCCGTGGTGGCCCCGCCTTTTTTGGTCATCACTTCAGAGCTCGCCATCTGACTTCGAATGGCTGTCACGCCCACATACTTTACTCTATCAGCTTCAAACTGACTGGACGTGACCATGGCTCCGCCCCGAGTGTTTTGACATGATGATTACCCACTTAAAATGTGGCGCCCCCTAGTAGAGACAGAAAGTAACCTTTTTTTACTGTACTGTAATGTACTAAAGACACATCGTTGAACTCAGCAAGTTCATTCCACCTCTAAAACATGGATAACACATTGGTAAAGCTATATGATGAATGCTGTAAGGCCACACCCTATGGCGTCTGTGTGGCGAGGCGGCGACGATCGATCACTTGCCATGAAAATACGTTTGGCTTTTTGATGGCTTTAATGATCACTTATCGTCATGAAAATGGATACACAAAGGTCGCATGCTCTATGATTTGATAGGGGCGACCCACATGGGCGGGGCCAAATGCCTCTGTAGCGCCCCCTGGAAACTTTCAAAAACCCCTCCACATAGCGGTTAGTAAATCCTACAGTCATGAAATTCGGCACACACCTTAATCATGCCAAGACGCACAAAAAAGCCTCATGACGTCAACGTGAAATCGCGACAGGAAGTCGGCCATCTTGAATTGAATGGGCGATTTTTGCAGATTTCCACATCTCGCCTCTGATCGATCGCCTCCTACAGCTTTTACAGTATGCAACTCAAACTTTGTCAGGATGTTGTCAATGAATGTTTGATAAAAAAATCATTCAAAGCCTTTTGTGAAGTCACACAGTCTGGGCGTGGCAGCCCCGCCATTTTGGGTCACTCGCCATGTAAATACGTTTGGCTTTTTGATGGCTTTAACATTATATCATCATGAAAACAGATTTACAGGACTTTACCTGATGATGGCAACTTCCATGGGCAGGGCTAAATACCTCTATAGCGCCCCCTTTAAATATTCACTAGCCCCTCTCCATAGGGTTTCATTTATCGTAGAAACAGTCTTTGGCACCAACAGTCTATGTCAAATAGGAAGTCTGCTGCCACCTGGTGGACACAGTTAACTTGTCATAACTCCATCCCACATAAACCGATCTGCCTCAAACTTCACACGTGTGATCAGGATGGGTCCCTCTGCGCTCCACCCCAAGTTAGGGTACTGTGCTGCTGCCCCCTGGTGGTCACACCGTTAACATCAAATAACTCTGTGTTGCAATGCTTTATCTGCTCCAAACTTTACATGTGTGATGAGAGACTGCCGCTGAATGTAGACACCCAAGCACGGTTACGCTGACAGCGCCACCTGCTGGATGAGTGTGGCATGGCAGTTTTCTGTTTCAGCCAGCTATTTTTTTTCACCCTCCTCAGTCTGAGCACAATGCACGCGCTAGTCCGGCAGTGGCACGGAGAGGGGGCAATGGCGCGGGGGGCGGTGGCGTGGGGGGCAGTGGCATAGCAGGGCGGTGGCACAGGATGGCGATGGCATAGCAGGGCGGTGTCACAGGGGGGCGGTGGCATAGCAGGGCAGTGGCATAGCAGGGCGGTGGCATAGGGAGGGCCCGTCAATGCTGCTTGCAGCACTAGTAAGAACCTTGTAACCTTGAGGTGATCTATGAAATAATATTTATTATTATTAGAATTAAAGGTATGAGGTATGTGACTTGGTTCGATTCATATCAGTTGCCAACTAAGAGGACAATTGTAGATTTTTTATTTTTTAACTTGTGAGCTGTTGTGCGCACGTACCTGCCTACCGTTATGTGCACCCCTGAAAATATGTTTAATTAATATGGAGAAATCAATTTTTTGTCCTTCTCCAGTTTTTTTCAGACTCTCATCCACCTACTGAAGGGGAACATGGGCACAGGGCTGCTTGGCCTTCCCCTGGCAGTAAAGAACGCAGGGCTGGTGGTAAGCAAACAGATTTTATTATGTTGTCACACTGGGCCTGGACACAGTAAATTAGATCCCATGCTGGTCTGATTTATATGACATGCCAAAGCTTGAATTGCAGTCTGAAAAATTACAGTTTCATACAATTCATTTCTTTTTTTTTTGGAAAATCTACTGGCTTTGTGAGCCATGTTGTTGTTTTATTTGCTTTTGATCAATTATCACAAGACAGACAAAACACAAAAATGCATATATATATATATATATATATATATATATATATATATATATATATATATATATATATATATATATATATATATATATATATATATATATACACACACATAATATATATGTGTACACACATATATAGTTATATATATACACACACATAATTTATATATATACACACACACACACATCTGGATCTGATACACAACTCATAAGATAACATTTGTAAAGCAACACATATTTAGATGAGCAAAAATAAAGGAACAGACAGATTTAAAATAGATGAAAGTGAATAAGACTTAATAGTAGTTGCTGTAGTTGCTTGTGATGTATCAACGTCACTAGTGTTTTGCATTCTTCTTCTTTTGTGGTGCTTTTCCAGGCTTCTACTGCAGTCTTTTCAGTTGTTGTTTATTTTGTAGTCTACTCTATAGTAGGTAAAATGTTCTGCAGAGTCTAAATCTCTAAAACCCTGATGAACTTGTTTGATGTTTGGCTGTATGTCGGGTCATGATCTTGCTGCATGATGGAGGATCTCCTGATCGCTTTGATTGCATCTCTAGTTAAATTGGTGGATAAAATGTTTTTGTAGCTTTTTGAGTTCATTAATCTTCATGGATGGTGTAACACAATGACTAATTCCCCTTGAGAATCTAAGAATTCTACGAATCATCAAGCTTTGTTTTTGTCTACTGAATTTACACACTGGTGTGTCTGATGTTCCAGGAGCGTTCCTTCCTCGAGCTGCAGCATTTGTTCATAGACTCATGGAGACTGTACAGTTATATGTTGTACTAAAAGGCTGCATGCGTGCATGTTGCATGAAAAGATAAACATTTGTCTCACATGCTGCAAAAAGGTGAACATCTCAATAACCAAAAACTGTCATATCAATGCCAGAAATATAAGTAATGAACTTCAGTCTTTCATCTTCTATACCCACTTATTCCTCATTATGGTCACTGGGGTCTGCTGTCCCAGCAAATTATAGGCGAGGCAGGGATACACCCCAGATGGTCGCCAGCCTATCATGGGGCACACACACTCACTCCTATGGGCAATTTAGAGTCTCCAATTAACCTCAGCATATTGTCGGAATGTGGGAGGAAACATGAAAACATGCAAACTCTACACAGAAAGGTCCCAGATCAAGGTCTTGAACCTGTGACCTTCTTGCTGTGAGGCAACAGCACGAACCACTGCTCCATGTGTAATGAGCTTGACATCTTTTTTTGGTTGTAATTGACTATCATGGATGTAGATAGTCATGTTGATTCTCAAGAAAAAGGGTGAAGAAAAATTACAGCAACGTTGTTATGGATCAGAAGTTTCAGACTGACAACTTATGACCATCCTTAATTTCGTCACATGTCAGTGATTTTTTTTCTTCATACTATTTCCTTCAGAAAAGTCTGCAAGTCTGTTATGTCTTAAATTGTAATATTGTGCTAGAACAAAGTTAAAATAAATGAATTGCTAACATCCCCTTTTCTATTTCTGTCTGTCTCTGTCAAGCTGGGACCTATCAGTCTGTTGTTTATGGGCATCGTTGCAGTTCACTGTATGAAGCTGCTGGTGAAATGTTCCCACCACCTCAGTCAGAAGTAAGTATAATAAATCTGAGTCATGTTAACTTAACTCCACATGTACAGTTTACAACTACACAAGTCAAGATGTCACAGTCTTTGCTGTCAAATAGAAAATATTTCATGTAGTCACAGTGCAACACAGCCCTTAAAACAATAAAGTTTAGCTTTTTATTAGGGCTGGGACATTAACACATCGATTACAACTAATTAATTACAAAGTAAATGATGCGTTAAAAATATTAACACAATTTGACGCAGCTTACATGCCAAACAACGGTTGGAATGTTTGTCAGTCACCATGTGGTCATTCAGGACAGATGATGCACATAGCTGCTGCTACAACAATGAAAGTGCTCTGCTGGACGGTGAATTTCTGAGGGTGTTCTTTAACGTCATCTGCGGTCAGGACTGATGCCCTCAAGAAAAATAAAAGGTGATCGCGTTCAGACTGCATTTGAGCATGTGCAAGGCATGGGCAGGGAGGTAACGGCACGTGTGCGGTAGCGTCCCCTGATGCTCATTCCGCTTACTTTCCCTCGCAGAAAAAAAATCTATTCTTGAGTTGTCTGAATGCAGCATTCAACAACAGTCATTTTTTTTTTAAATTAGACTTTTTGTTTATTGCTGCTTAGTTTTTAGTTGAAACTGTGGTTATTTGTCAATACATACACCTGCACCCTGCGTTTAAAGAGGGCCTTGCTGTTATTGAAACCCTGTGTTTATTTGGTACTTTGCATGGTAAGTCAACATTGGAAACACAAGAATTGGAATTTTCCAGGATTGTTGACCACTCTCAGTGGTTGAAGATAAGGGTTTAGAAAATGTGCTACAGATAGCAACTAAAATTCATTTACAGAAAATAAATATTGCTTTTGGAGCAAATGTGATTAATTTCCAATCATTTTGATTAATTAATTACAAAACCTGTAATTAATTCAATTATTTTTAATCAAGTCCCACCCCGACTATTTTATCAATATACTCTCCCTTCTATTGCCACTAATGTTAGTGCTTTCTCCAAATAACATACAACATACAAAGCAACACCTGTAAACCTCAACCAGCACATGCTCACCTATCAATGTGCACCAATTGCACAAAATATGGTGTTGTAATTAGCACAAAGCTAATCAAATTAGCCACAGACCACATGTGAGATTATTTCAGTCTTAAAAATCAAATTATAAATGATTCATTCAATGGAGGCTAAGCCAATAGGTTCATGACGTTATTACATAACAATGTGTTTCAATTTCCTAACATTTATTGCAAAAAAACAACTATACAAAAGGAAAGCAATTTATTCATTTATTTCAGTGTTGTTCTCACTACTGCTGCCCACTCTAGAAATTTAACTGTGAAACTTTTTATAGATAAACCTAAAAAAATGCAAAAAATCAGTACTATAATGCAGTCTTGCTGTCAGCACAACCAGATGATAATTATACTACTAAATAAAAAATAAAGACAAACTCATCTTCCCTGGGGACAGTAACTGTTTTGTTGAGATTGGCTTGTTGCTATCTCAGCAGGGTTCATTGAAGCAGTTATTCATGGAGTTTTACATTATCCTGTCTGCAGATGCAGTTATTTGTTCTCACATTGCACCTTGAACATAATTTCTTGTCGCTGCCTCTGTTCCGTGGCTGCGGGTTCTGTGGCTTGTTCCTGCCAACACTATTGTATGCTGTCAAAAGAAACTTCTGCTCTGCTTTTCTTAGTATTTTTTTCTTAGTATCTTGGTGTTTACCAACTGTCCACTTAACCATCAGTGACTTGTTTGTTGTCCCTGGCTGACAGATTGCACTTATTTAGACCGTTTTATTCCTGTTTCTGCTGTGAGTTTTGGAGTTGACACCAGACATAATGTAGCTGTCACCCGTAATCAGCTCCTCCAATCAATCATCCAGTTCACACTAGTAGATTATGTAACCAGCGAGGCAGCAAACCTAAAGTGTAATCTATCGTCAGTGTTATAGCTCCGTGACTGAGTGATTATCACGCCTTTGCACTTTACCTCGTTATCAGATTTTAGTGTGTTGCATAAGTGGCGAAGGACCTGTCTGGCCGTCCACAGCGTCTTTCACCCTTTGTCCCGCCAGGTGCATACAGGGATGTCCTCAGCCCCGCCACACTAAAGAGGATTAAACAGTCAGACCGTGAATGAAGAATCTGCTGAACAAGTGCAGTGTGCAATTTGTTGATGGTCTGTGCATGTGTGTATGTGAAGAAAATGCACCTAGACTGGTGACAGTTTTTAAAGGTCCCCACATCATAGAAGTAGTGACGTCACAACTTAATAATAAAAAAAGTGTAAATATGGGTCCTTTTAATATGGACGTCTCAGTCAGAAAAGATGTTTAGAGAAGTAGTTTTTCTTTTTGCTGACATGGAATCATCACTTCCTGTTTTTCTCTCATAGCCAAAGGCCACATTTTCTCAAAACTATAACCACAAACATATATTTACCTCCCCACACGTATGGGAACATATTTTATTAACATTTTCAACTCTCAATACTCACTCACTCTGTAGCTCCTGATGTGTGTGAGAGGGTAACACAGTATGTGTTCTTCACAAGGAAAATCAACCCTATCTGGAAATAAATACACATTAAATAATATCCGACTAATAATACAAAGTACCATCTGTATCAACGGTTGTTTCAGTTATGTAGTTTTCTTCCAAAAAGAAAAATATCTGACTGTTTACACATCCAGGATGGACAGGCCATCGCTGACATATGGTGAGGCGGTGCAGTACGGGATGGAAAATGTGTCCTGGCTAAGGAGACACTCGCAGTGGGGAAAGTAAGTCAAATAATTACCGATATTTTACAAAATAGTGTATTTAATTTAGCATGTAGAGATGTTTTGAATAGGTCTGTGTAATTTGAATCTGTTCTTCAGTGTAGGAGTTCAGCTAAACAAAACAGTAATGCAGAAACAGAAAGATTTTCTGCAGGCATTTGCCATTGAAAAACGGAAAATATTAAAAGAACAGTTCAACATTTCTTGAGATAGATGAGACGATCAATATTGCTTTTATATCTATTAATATGAAAGTACAACAAGCAGCCAGTTAGCTTAGCTTAGCACAAAGATTGTAAACTGGAGGGAAAATATTGCAGCCAGGAATTAAAGAATCAGTATTTCCTTTCAGAAACTGTCTATTCATCTTTCGTCGTTCATGAACCTATAAATTTACTGTATAAGCATGAAGTTAAGTTAGTCTGTCTGACCTTTGTGTCATTTCTCTCTCTCTCTCTCTCTCTCTCTCTCTCTCTCTCTCTCTCTCTCTCTCTCTCTCTCTCTCTCTCTCTCTCTCTCTCTCTCTCTCTCTCTTTCTCTCTCTCTCTCTCTCTCTCTCTCTCTCTCTCAGACAGACGGTGAACTTGTTTCTCATCATCACCCAGCTCGGATTCTGCTGCGTCTACTTTGTCTTCCTTAGTGACAATATCAAGCAGGTCATTATCACACATACACACGCACAGAGTATATTTAGGTTGTGTTCACACAGGATCAGACATTGCGGCACAATGGAAACTATTACAGTTTCAAAAAAACAATGCAGAAGCAATCTTTAGGGTGGAGCTCCATATTGGGGTGATGATACCTTGCAGAAGTTGTGAGCAAGTTATTTCTTGTTGTTTTGAAACATATTTATCAGTTAAAAAAAAACAAAAAAAAATCTTTCATTAGGAGATGATTCATCCATCCAGACTCCGGACTACACCTCTGCCTTGAAGAGCGTTAAAGGAATTTCAGGTTTCACTTCAGAGGAGGATGTGGTGTAGAGCATCATTTCCAGTAAGGCCTGTTCTTGATGTAATATAATGGCTGTAGGTTAGTTAGCAGTACATACTTGCTACTGTCTGTATAGCTCCCTTACATTTAGAAATCCCAGATGATTATTAGGCGAACTCCAGAGTCTGGTTTCACAAGCCTTCCATCAGGGTTGAGTCTGTTTATTTGTGCTAACAACTGTGAAAACCACAAGATATTTTTGCTGTTGCTCTCTCTTTTTTCTGGCCTCTTTAAAATGAGAGGAGAGCCTAACTTTACTTTTAACCTCATCATGTAAGAGAATTGTCCTCCCTACTTTGTCCTCCCTTCCCTCTTGGGTTTAAGTCTGTAGCTCCAATCAGCTCTATCAGTCTGCTCAGGCTGTTTCAGATTCTTGACGGATGCCTGCTATGTTTTTTATCTGTGCTCCATCTGGTCCTAACTCCTGTAGACAAATACCTGCAATGCCTGAACTTGTGTGAATGCAGCCTTATACAGACATTATGCTTGAATAGTCACACTGCTGCTGTAGACAATGCTGCACTAACAGAGCCTTCATCTTACTGTGCTATGTGACCTTTGACCTGCAAAACTGTGTAACACAGCAGAATAAAATCCATGATGGTCACATGCACCCAATAAATGTAAGAGATTGGGCACAAATGCTAGCATATGAATCACATTCTTTAGATTTTTTTATATACCTATGGCCTTACCTCAGTGAGGATGATCACATGAAAACTGCTTTAGTTTATTTTATAGTATTGTGTTCAGTAGAGCAGGTCTGACTTGTACAAAGTGGGCAGATATTTTCTAAAATTAAAACTAAACAATATCAGTATTGCCACATTTCTGTTGTTGCTGTTTTAAATTTGAGGAGGCGCATATTATATGTAATTAGAAATTCTAATTCAACAAAATGCCATAAAACACATTGATAATAACATTTCATTTGTAATCAAACAGGATATATTTGTAAAGTTTTTACCACTTTTGTACCCTCCCTATCATCCACAGGATCCACAGAAATCTTAGTTTTATCTTGCTGTGACCTTTGACCTGTGACAGATTTATCACCTTCTGACTCCCTTTTTCATGGTTGGGGATTTTTCTTTAAACCTCTGACCTGTGATTTTAAGATTTGTATCTGTATTTTAAACCATGGTTCAATCTGAGTACAGATATGTATGTATGTCTTTATAACCCAGGTTAAATAATGGCTATAGGAAACATATAGTCCTGGATAGACTGTGTTTGTGTAGTACAGGTTCTTACCACTAGATGGTGACGTCTGTCTGCTGGGATGTTGACCTCCTCTGTCAATACTGAGCATGTATCAAGCAAATAATCAAACTTTTCTGAGAGTTTGTGATCATTAGATCTTATTGATCTAATGATCTCTAGAACCGATTAGTTGAATGATCTTTAAGTAAGACAAGTAGACATTCTAAGACAAGTAGAATGACAGTTTAAATGAATGAATGACTGTTTTGACTTTTTATGTCATTTTTTTCTCCAGTAAGTAAATCGAACATTTGAGTTAAAAAAGTACAAGTTTTGAAAAATCATAGGAAGTGAGGTTTTAATTACTTTTTGATTATAAGACGGAAGGTTGCAACTTTCACACATTTTCCTTACCTGATACTTGAAAAGCTAAGAATCAGTTAGTCATTAACCAAAAATAAAATGTAATAATATATACTATAAAATGCACATGTTTTCTCAGTTTTAATTTTATGAAATCATTGTTCCTTGGCAGCACATTAGTTGTGTTTCATTCAGGCCATGAATCACTAATAAAACAATACGGTTCTTCCTTAAAAGGTGACTGTTGGATGCTGAAGTTTTAGGAAGTACAACAGTGGCAATGTACTGGAGTTCCATGTGAGAACAGCGTCAATATTTACATTTTACATTGTCTTAACATGATTTAAGGCTTAATTATCCATTTTCTTACCTGTTCCCACCCACCATGAAACTCTTGAACTGAAGCAGTTTCATTCTGGTGTAATCTGCCTTTTCTCTAACTGCTCTCCTCCTCCGCCTGTTCCTTTGCAGGTGGTTGAAGCAGCCAATGCCACCACCTCCAACTGCCAGATCAACTCTACCAACCAGACGCAGGTGTTGGTGCCCAGCTTCGACTCCCGTCTCTATATGCTCTGCTTCCTCCCTGCCTTCATCCTGCTGGTTTTCACCCCCAACCTGAAGTTCCTGGCTCCTCTCTCTCTGATGGCCAACCTGATGATGTCTGCCAGCTTGGTCCTCATCTACTTCTACTCGCTCACGGTAAACACCAGAATTATTTTGACTGACTTCAGTACTGCTGCTTCCATACTTTTATTACATGAAAACAAGACATCCATTTTCTAGCAGAATGTTAGAAATCAGATTTTTTTTTCCTGCAGAGTTGTATAGTGAGTTTCAGCTCATTGTTTTCAGTCCAGCTGCAACTTTACTGTTGAGGTTTCCTCTCAGTGTTTTCATGTTGCCCTCTTCAGCCACAGCAGGCAGCTGTAAAAACTCAAAGCACACACTCAGCACAAACAGCAAACACACATACAGTCAGTTGCAGACTAGCTGGTGAACATGGTGCAGCATTTACAGCTAAAGAGCAGATATTTCCCTCAGGAGCTGCTAGAGAGTAGAAACGGAGTGAACAGAGAGAATATTGGATTTACATTGACCGGGAGGATGGAAACAGACTCGGAGTGAATGATAATGTTGCTCTGTGTTCGCTGAATGTAGAAATAAACAAAGTAACATATGAGCCACAATTGCCTTTTCAACTGATCCTGTGATACAAATTGTTCTCAGATTTGTCTGATGAAAATAACTGATGTAGATGCAGATGAAAAACTGAATTTTATGCATCTTTAGTCAATATAAACCATAAAGGATGACGAATACAACCATGAGGAACCCCTGTAAATGACCCTGTCCTTCAACATATCAGTTTAAATGATAATGATATGTAATTGTTTCTGCTGCTCCCAATTAGACAAACAAAAAAAAATTAAATGCTGATTTTAAGATAAAATCCTGGGGTTCTTTGTCTGTTGCACAATATTATTTTAAGGATTTTGTATTTCCCAATCCAAAACAAGACAGCACTGTTTGTTTTGTTTAATGCAAGAAATAATAAAAACGAAGACGAAATGGTTATTTATGATAATATAAAATGATGGACGTTAATGTTATAATCATCTAATATGTCTAACAATTTTTAATTTGGTATAAGCACCTGTCCAGCCAGTTATTTTGAGATAAATATTAATCTGTCAGGGGTTAGCGTTGTTGCCTCACAGCAAGAAGGTTGGGTTAAGGTAAAAAATTAAGGTAAAATAGGTAAAATTGCCCATAGGTGTGAGTGAATGGTGTGTGTGCCCTAGGCTGGCGACCATCTGGGGTGTATCCCTGCCTATCGCCTGTATTGCGCTGGGATTGGCTCCAGCAGACCCTGTGACCCTATTGAGGAATAAGCAGGTATAGAAAATGACTGACTGATCTCACAGATCATACATGTTAGAAACTTTACATGATCAGAGGTTGCTTTCTCCAGTAGATATCCAGTAAACCCGTTCCTTTTATGTGATAAGGAAACAATGGGGTCACTACTGACATACATAATAATCTGCTAATTTGACTGCATGTAAACTGTGTGACTCATAAGATCTGTCTTTAAACAGGAGAAGAGATCAAAGGTCAGCATGAATGCATTTGTGACAGATTTATCAAGATTTGGCTCCCTGAGCAATAACTAAAAGCTACAAATGATACCTTCAAGTGTGTTTTGATTTATTAGGTAGATACTTGATTATAATTTTCTATTTATCTACAATACTGTAATGTGATATTTTCTTTATTATGCATCACAGCCAGCCACCTTAACTCTCACTTTTCTTCCCATGTTCCAGTCTGTCTATGTTTCCACTCTGCTGATTGGGTCCTGGGGTTGTTATGGATAACAGGACGACTGGTAGTGACAGAGTCTCCAGATTACCTGTTTTCCGGCTGTGTGGAGGTTTTCGTCATGCAGCCTCTGCCCTTTATAGATATGTCGCTGCCATGTTCCCTGAGAAACAGCCTTGCCTTGAAAAAAGCAATTTCTTGCATCAGGAAACCTTCCAAAGATTCGACACTGAGATACATGTGGGTGCCAGTAAAGTGGCTCTGTGAGCTGATGAATCACCTGAGCTCAGTCTCTAAACGCTCCACTCAACTAGAGACTGAGGAAAATCTCCCAGCTTTCATCATTTAAACTGGGTGGAATCAATTGGACAGTTAAAAAAAGCAGTCTTTAGGGCTTTTTTTCTTGAGTTAAACATTTTAAACAAAGTCGTTTTAATTTCTTAGTTGCGCCAAAGGTGTGGAATGAACACACATTCAATTAAAAATTAAAAAATATTATATGGCTTAGTTTCGAAATATGTCTGTGCATTTCTCTGTGGACTGCTCGTCATGAAATACGGACAGTATTTTTATAGCACTTAGACCTTCTTATAAACATGAAATTATTAAAATCTCCCCCTCCAAGCTATGGGACCTTCCTGACTGTATAATTACACTAAAACCACAAAGTGAAGCCATTAAACCCCTCATCCAAGCACCACGTGGACATTTCAGTTCTCTGTGGTGATAATAAAGTTGGATGAAACATACTCACATAAAGTCATTTCATGTGTATTTTTCCTCATAAACACAAAAACACAGTTGGTCTTTTTGATGCTTCACCAGCTGTCTTTTTTAAATCGCTCATTATCTGTCATGTAAGGTTAATTTTGAAATCATGATCATTTGGTATTATGCCATTAATTAGATTTTTCTCAAACAGACTAAGATATTTTCCACAACCACAGGATATGTCTGTCCACATGGTTGTTTAAAAAATGAGAAGCTACTCTTTGCATCAGTTGGGGTTAAATAACTTATTGCCACATGAAAGATAATTACCCATGTAGAAATTACCCAATAGCAGACTCTGTTTACTAAGTTAAATCCGGTTGATGGCTTTTTTTTGGCCAGGAATTGTATAATTAGGTGTACGTTGTCCACCGCACAGAAAATCAGCCAGTCAGAGGTTACTAAATATTGTAATAACTGAATAAAGATGGGGCCACATGGTGGAACAGGGGTTAGCGCTGTTCTCCCCGTGTCTGTTTGGGTTTTCCCCGGGTTCTCCGGCTTCCTCCCACAGTCCAACAACATGCTGAGGTTAATTGGAGACTCTAAATTGCCCGTAGGAGTGAATGGTGTGTGTGCCCCATGGTTGGCTGGCGACCGTCTGGGGTGTTTCCCTGCCTCTCGCCGTAATGTGGTGGGATTGGCTCCTGCGACCCTAATGAGGAATAAGCAGGTATAGAAGATAAATGACTAACTGAATAAAGATGATGCTTATTTCTCCCATCTTCTTTTCAGAACATCAAATACCCCATCGACCTCCCCAGTGTGGGCAGAGCTAAAGACTACCCTCTCTTCTTCGGAACGGCCATCTTTGCCTTCGAGGGAATCGGAGTGGTACGTGACAGACTGATGAGAATGGATGAGTAAATTTGGCACAGATTAACATATCAGACCACTTACACCTGCTTTCAACATGCAGTCTGTGTCTTTAAATATTGTCTGGGCTTCCTGGCTGGTTAGGGCTGCAACAATTACCGTATTTTCACGACCAAAAGGCGCACCGTACTAAAAGGCGCAGTCTCAGTTACGTGTGCCATTACTGTATTTAACACACACATAAGGATAATAGGGCACCTGATAATAGGGCGTGGGTTTTATATACATATCCTCTACTATGTACGTCCGCCTTACAACAGCACACACACAAGCAGAAAAGTGTGCGTATATAAAAATAGATCGGGAGCAAAACTGAGTTTGGTTGTGCTTTAAGTATTAGTTACAACAATACTAAGCACCAAGACAGACCTCCTTGGAAATGTTCGATTTTCATTTCCTCCACTAGCGTTACTGCCTTTAGCCCAATAGTGACCGTCGAAACGCTCCTCCCACTCATTCTTTGCTAGATGATCCACTGCTCGAGTCTTTCCTCCAACTCTGGCCACCTCACTTTATTTCCGCGGAAACTCAGTTGCGTCTTCTTCACCTGTCGCAGCTCGTTTTCCAGCTTCCTCCACTTACGAACCATCGACTCATTCATTTTTAAATTTTCTCGATTCCTATGTTCCTCCGCGTAGCGGATCGCCTTTAGTTTAAACTGAGCTTCATAAGAGTGTCTCTTTGCCGTTTTCAGGGTTGTTAAAACAGCAATGTTCTGCATAAAGCACATACCTGTTCTTTTATACACAATCCATGCCCACACTTCCCCCTTAACGTTTTCATGTTCTCTACTAAGTCTGCCTCATGGTTCTCTAATACGTACGCCTTATAATAACACACATAGGGTGCACTGCACGATAGGGCGCATCGCTCATTTTGAAGAAAATCTAAGACGTTTATATGCGCCTTATAGTCGTGAAAATACGGTAGTCGATAAATTAATTAGTTGCCAACTATTACATTAATCATCAACTATTTTGATAATTGATTAATGGATTGGAGTAATTTTTAGAAAATGTCCAAATTTGTTCCATCTTCTCAAATCTGTTTTGTTTTTCTGGTTTCTTTGGTCTTTGTTTGGGTTGTCGACTGTTGGTCTGGAAAAAAAAAGACATGTTAGGTTCAATCTTCAGCTTTGTAAAACAGTGATTTGACCTTTTACATTTGACCTTTTACTTTTACCATTTTATGAACCAAACAACTAATCAATTAATCGTTTCAATAATCAATAGATTAATTGACTATCAAAATATTTTTTATTGCAGTACTACAGCTAGTCTTAACAAAAATGTATGTTGAATGCTGTTCTGCAAGATTTTTTAATTTTTTGTATTTTTTAAATATATAGTATTAGGGTTGCAAAGGGGCACACAATTTCCGGTAATTTTCAGAAACACGAGAAGAGTTAGCTCCAAAATTTTGGAAATATTTAACATTTACCACCTAACATACCAGCTAGTTAGCTACTGTATGAATACAGTTTTTGAATATTTGCAAGTTAAACATTAAAACTTACTTCACCAGACTATGAGATAATAACAGATTATGAGACTAACTGTATGTGCACTGTATTTGCTTTGTCAATCACACCGTTTGGGAGTTGTTAGTGTATTTGCTGAGTTTAATGAGGGAAACCAAAAATACCATTTGTGTAGTAGTAGCTGAGCTGTGACTATGGGAATTGTGACGATGGGCAAATTTAAAAATATTTTGAACTATCCCTTTAAATGTGGTTGTTTTAGCCAAGACTAGTCCTGAACCAAGATTATGCTGCAATACACATGTATTTTCCCCAACTATATATAAGTTTTCCTGTTAAGGGCTAACCTTCAATTGTGTAAATTTTGGATTTATTATATTTATTTATTATCAGGATATCTAATTAGTGAAAGTTCATCTAAAATAACAAAACATTTGAATGAATTCATACTGTGTCATTTGTGTTATTTTCACTATGTTCATATTACTTAGGTCAGTGTGAGACTTGATTCTTTGATGTTTAGGAATTTTCTCATAAAGTGCTTAAATTTTAAAACTGCAGTAAACGTTTACGTTTTCTGTAAATCACCCATGGTATTTGGCATATTTTCAGGGCTATAAAACTTTAGCTGAAATATTTGCAGGAGTTTTCTTCGACAATTGGAGAAAAATGCTTTTTTTGTGTCCGATAACACAGGCTTCACATTGAATTACTTTTAAAGCTTTTAAAACAAGTTTCAATTTAAAGCAGTTTTGTTGTGTGTAGATCAGATTTTTGAAATTAAGGAAAAACTCGTTGAGGTTTTCTATTCTCTGTTGCTTTGTTTTACAGTCATGTTCTTCTTTAACGGTGCAGTGAGCAGGTTTCTCTGCAGAGGCTGTGAGAAGTCAATTTTTCATTGGTATTCAATTAACAACGGGAAACATTAAACTTTTCAATATGGCAAGTGCAATGTAAGAGAGCTGAAATGCTGAATTGCTGAAATGTCAACACAAGTTAGCCTTCATTAACATGACAATAAGACGAAATGAAGACATCACAGCCTGAGAGGAAGTGACATTTGAAGACAGAAAAACTTGACATTATTGAGACCTTTTCTTCTTGCATTACTTTGCCTCTGAATATTGCTCAGATGTTAAATGTGTGTGTGTGTGTGTGTGTGTGTGTGTGTGTGTGTGTGTGTGTGTGTGTGTGTGTGTGTGTGTGTGGGGGGGTGTGGGGGGGTGTGGGGGGGTGTGGGTGTGTGTGTGGGTGTGTGGGTGTGTGTGTGGGTGGCTCGGCAGGTTCTTCCCCTGGAGAACAAGATGCAGAGGCCTCAGAGTTTCAACATGGTTCTGTGTGTGGGAATGGGCATCGTGACCTTCCTCTACATCAGCCTGGCTACCATCGGCTACATGTGCTTCGGTGACCACATCGGAGGAAGCATCACACTCAACCTACCCAACTGCTGGTAAAATAACTTCATCCTCTTCTGGATTAAAATTAGGTTTCACATAGTCAGGGATTAAATTATCCTGGTGCATGATGAATTTCTGGCATGTAGCCCTTGACTACAGGGAAAAAAAATAAATTCCCTCTCAAAAAAAAATAAATTTAATAAATAAATATATATATTTGACATTTTTCCTACATTTAAATATGATTGTTTACGCGAGAGTATGAGTGTGATAGTGTGAGTGTGAGACAGATATATCTATTTTAGAGAGAGAGAGATATGTGTCAGTGACGATAATATTTGGCAAGATAAGAAAATCAAAAACTTTTTAAAGTACAGTTTTAGAAAGCATTTATCTCTGTAGGTCAGCTGTAACGATTAATCGCCAACTATTAAACTATATTGATACTCAATTAATCTGTTTGAGTAATTTTAAGAAGAATATTACCAAATGATCTGGTTTTTCAGATGTGATTATTTTCTGGTGTCATTAGTCTGATATAACAGTAAAATAAGAGTTGGGTTGTGGACTGTTGGTCAGGACAAAAAAAACATATTTGTGTTCACATTCTAATCTTCGGGAAACAGTCTTAATTTTTCACCATTTCATTAACCAAGCTGCTCACCAAGTCTGTTTTTCTTTCCCCTCATTTTTCATTTTTTATGTCCTCCTCTCCTTTCCTTCTCTCTTCCACCATTTCCAGGACATACCAGGTTGTGAAGCTGCTGTACTGCTTTGGTATCTTTATCACCTTCGCCCTGCAGTTCTACGTTCCAGCAGAGATACTCATCCCACCGATCATTGCCCGTGTGTCAGAGAGGTGGGAGACGGCTATCGACCTGCTGCTCCGCACTGTCCTGGTCATATTCACATGTAAGTACAAACCAAAAACAGGTGCAGAGTAGGGCTGCAACTATCGACTATTCTGAGAGTTGGTTAAACTTGTGATTATTGAAATGATTAATCGATTAGTTGTTTGATTCATAAAATGGTGATAATTATCCAAGGATCTTCAGTTTACTACCATAGGAGACCAAAGAAACCAAAGCTAGATGGCAATTAATGTAATAGTTGGAAAATAATTGAGCAATCAACTAATTGTTGCAGCTGTAGTGCAGACGGCCATGAAGGTATTATATAAATCCCCAAGATATGGAGAGTTAGCTATAAATGTGTGTAAAAGGTGTTATTTCAGAAAAAATAGAACATACTTATATAATATATTATGATGCAGTACTTTTACTATTAATTTAGTATCTATCAAAGTAGCTAATAATATAACACAGTCTGCATAATGCACATATGTATGCATAAGTAGAAGGATGCTTTTTTCTGTGTTGTGCTGTTACTTGTAAAAGAATATTTTTAGACAAAAATATAATTATAACTAAACAAAGGATCGGAGTACTTCATCCACTGCTGGTTTTAAGGTTGGAGGCTTATGAGTTCAGCCAGATCAAACCAGGATGCTGTGAGTAGATGATGCACAATAATGTGTCTGTGGTAAATTACATCCTATTTGGTGTTTTTGTTTTTATTTGGTATAAAAAAATCAACTCCACTCTGTACTTATGCTGCCATCATTAACTAAACTGACTGAGCCAGAATTCATCGCTCATTTCTGTAAACTAACTAGCTGTGATAAGGGAGCTGTGTACAGCCCGGTGTTGTGTGGTTGATCATGATGACTAATCTCATAATTTGTCCACCTAAAAATAACTTGTGTTATTACTTGTGTGTCAAGGAGGGCTCAGAAAACAAAAAAACAGAGGCAGCATAGATCTTCTTCAGTCCATTTGTTTAAATATAACAGCCTGTGATCACCTGATTGTCAGCTTTCATTGTCTCCAGTAAAACAGTTCACTTGTGTTCTATATTCTGATGCAGTCCATTTACTTCTGTTCATGAAGCATCTTTTTCGTTCCTGTGAAGAAACAAGAGATTTCCATGTTTTTTTTTTACTGCTGTTTTGCTGCTTCTGTGGTGCACCCAGTTACTTTTACTGTATTTTTATTGGGTTCATTCATACAAAGAAAAAAAAAACGGAATGGTAACAGCTGGTAATGTAAAGGGATTCCATCTCACAAATGAGTCACAAGGCAAGTAGGCAACATCTTAGACCTGCCTCTTCTTTTTACAGCACTCTTTGTCCTGTAAAAAATTCACAGAGGTAAAGTCAGACAGCTTATTTACAAGTGAGAAGAAAACAATACCAGCATATTTTTGCACATCCTGTTAATCTGGCTTTGTATACACAGACGTCACCTCAAGAAGAGCTAAAGAGATTTGAGAGTGAATGCAATGAATAAATAAAATGGAGACATGCAGTGATGGAAATATAGACCTCTATCCAGAGCAGCAACGTCTGGCGGTGTGTTTTGTAGATTGTAATTTTGTAATTGCCATTGATAAACATTGCAAGAAATGTCAGTGCTACATTCTAATATTCATGCTATTGGCAAAGTGGCTTGTTTACTATGCAGGTAAACTTCCTGAGATCCCAAACTGGTTTCTGATATGATGATTAGCCAAGTCAGTGTTTTAATGTTTGGCCTCATGTTAACTTGCATAAAAAGTGTTTTTTTTTACTCCTTTAGAATGAATCTGACCACAACTCTACATCTAGCTGCTGTGATAGTGGTTACATGTGGCTGCTGACTGTTTCTGCTTATAGGAGTCCATCAGTCTATATAAATAGTATATATAAGAGGCCCATTGTGATAATAGTTGGTGACATCAGCACTGCTGCTTTTGTGGAAGCCATAATTGGATGGGAGGAAACGCTGCTCTTCTCTATTGCTAACCTCGTTCTGTGACATTCAGTCAGGAATCACATGGCATTTGTGAGAGAGACTGCGTGTTAGTGTGTTCTTCTAAGTGACACTGCGTGCATGTTTGTGTGTGTTTGTCTGTGTGTGTTTGTGTGTGTGTGTGTGTGTTGTTCAGTAGCGTCTGTGTCCATCCAGCCACCTGTTTGTGTGTGACACTTGCCTGGTTGTGGTGGAGTGCATGTCTTATGTGAATAAAAATTAAATAAAGAAACTTAACAGCCATATGTCCCACTAACAGACACTCACACATTCTCTCATCCATTATCCCTCCTTGCCCATTTTCAAAAGCAGCAAACAGTTCCCAGTAATAACTCTGCTTGGCTATTTATATATTATATATTTGCTGATCCTTTAACTCTGCTGTTGTCCTGTGCTGTTGCTCTCAGATTGCTCTGGTGGTGCCGGGACATATTGTGGTCAGTAGGTATCAGACCTCAGCCCAGATCATTATGTTCACATTACAACCGGCACACACTGCCTGCGTGAGCAATGAATGTGCATCTTGGAACTTCTTGCATTTCATTTCAGGGCCCATATTATCCGGTGAGAGCAGCCACACAGCTGAGTGAGCTGATTGTCATGTGGTGATTCTGCTTCTCACCTATTTTTTTTTTCCACGTGACACACATTGTTCTCAGCAAAAAGCAAAAGTAAACATAGCAAAAGCAGCAAAAGTAGTCTCATTGGTTGTCTAAAAAGGAAAACGTTAATTTTCTGGTGTGAAAAGATTAAATTTCTTTTTAGACCAAAAATAAGATTTGAAGTAAAATTCCTTTTTTTTGCAGTGTGTATCTGTAAAGATATAACCAAGATGAGGGAGGGAGGGAGGGAGGGATGCCAGACTGACACTGACGTTTTTTTTTTTTGTAGACATGTTCTTAAAACATCTTCGTCTGTTCACTGGCATATATATATATATATATATATATATATATATATATATATATATATATATATATATATATATATATATATACACTTTTTCAAATGCACACTCATAAAAATAACTTTTGCTTTAACATATAATTGTGACTAAGGGCGTAAAGTATAGTATTCCATCTGTCCTCCCTGTGTCATCTCTGCAGTCAGTCCTTGAAAACAAATCATCACATCACCAGTAAAAATCTCTATATAATTATTCAATCAAAATAAGAATTGTGTTATTACCTTAGATTGAGCTGTTTGTAGGTGTTTTTGCCCTCTGAATAGGAGGTATGAAAGGTTCACAATATAACGGGTGAATTTGGAGATCTCAAGTTGAGGTTGATACAGACATCATTAGACATCGTTGTATATGTGAGGCAGTAACAGAGTAGATGCAGCACAGAAGGGAAATAATAAGATTGAGTGTATAGACGGCTATACAAGATGTAACTTGTATACAGAGATGTCACTAATGCTATTCAATGGCTGGTTTGTGAATGTGAAGTTGGCATTATCCACAACACCCTGTGACAGATGAGATGATGATTGGGAAACATGAAAGTTGTCTCGACTGAGATAAGTCCATCATCGGTTCATTGCCATTCCCTCCTTACTGCTCATAGCACGGTGTCAAAGCTCGAGTCACGGCAGAATTATCGAGTTGCAGAAGCACAGCACTCGTTAGCTCCGGGGTCTTCATTCCCTTTATTAGCTGTGATTGGAGCCTAACGAGAATTATGCAGATGATATTTTCCACACTGTACAGGTTTCTGCACACGCATCTTCATAAGAGGATAAAATAAGGGAATAAAATTGAATAGATGTGCCACTTGATGTCTGTGGGTCATTTGCGAGGCAGCCCACAGTTCCAATGGCACAGCACGGAGTGTGTGTGTTAAATGAAACTTGCTTCCAGAAGGATCTCCACTGATGCATGCTTGAATGAAGGAGGAGAGGAATAGGTGACAGGAGAAAGAAATCATATCGCTAATCTGCGAAGAGGAGATTGCTTTTGGTTTTGAATTGGAATACAAGATGAGATTGAAGCAGTGCATTGACATCCGTCTATGTGTAGAGTCAATATTTAAGAGAGTACCTCTGGGATTCTCAGTCTTTGAATCAAGAACAGATGTCAGTTGTTGGCCACCCAATGGGAGAAGCTTTTGTCTTTGTTACACTGCTGTTGCTGCAGTATTCTTCTGCGCTGTGCTACAAGTATATATGTGAGTGCAGCAGCAGAGGCAGTGTACAAGCAAACCCCTGAACAGGCTTACACATAGCTGACACTTCAGCTAATTTCTAATAGCATGCACAAAAAAAGCTACACAAATTAAGCACATAGATGTTACTGCAATGGCAGTATCCAGAAACTTCAGTTAGTGCTTTGAATTGTCAACATTTTTTTTCTAATAATAGTTGAGCCTCAATGAGGATTCTTTATTTTAAACTTGCTACCAGTCCGAAGTAAATAAATATGAAATGAAGATGTAGCCCTGTAAGAATTTGATATTCCTTAATAATAAATAGTTGTGTGTAATAAATACTTTGAATAAATAGAGTTCATAATTACAATAAATAAGGTCTAGTTAAAATGTAAAAAGGTTCAAAACATTTGACAGTTATGATGATAGGGGTTCATTACATTGAGAATATGATGACGTTAGGTTTAAAACGTGTAATGTAATACAATATGCAGGCAGGAGTTCTGGACATGTGTAATTTTGTTTGTTTGACTATTATTTTCTGAAGGGAGTAAATGTCTTTTTATATTTCGTTATGCTTTAATTTTTGTAACCAATCAGAAGCTTGAGAGTTGAGAGGTTGCAGGAAGTAGGGATGTGCGATACCATACTTCTAGGATTTGATACAATACCAATACTTTTTCTTGTATTTTCATCGATATCGATACCGATACTGTTCATTTCTTACTGGCAATTTTTGTCAGAATAAATATTATATACAAAAATAAATAAAATATTATACACAAACTATTATTACATTTAAGACAAATCACAAGACAAATACAGACCATTTATATAACATTTATTATGGTCAATTGATAACTAGGATTTCCTTATCCTTTAAACCATAAGACAGTTGTTCCATGAGAAAATAAACTAGAACAATGTCCAACACCATCACACCTTTAGTGCACTTGAGATATGTCATCAAGTTTCAGATTGCTGTTCAGAAAAAGTATCATATTCACATTTTCTGCTTTAAGACGATTGCGCCTCTGGCTCATTATTTCTCCGACCTTTGAGAAGAGTCTTTCTGCTGGTACAGATGTTGCCACCGTGCCAAGGTATTTTTTTGCAACTTGGTTCAGCAGTGGAAATGTGGATTCATTTTTTTTTTCCACCAAATCAAAGGTTCCTCGCTTCTTGGGATGATCTTTTCCTCCATGTATCTTCTCATTTCAATATATGCATCTGTGTTTGCTGTGCGATTGCTCTGAGAAGCCACAACCCGGCTGTCAAATTCATGCCATAATCGCTTGTATGATGAACACTCAGCAGGTGCATCTTGTGTCACAGTTGATGCAGTTGCAGCCTCATGTCTGGTTGACTGTGTTTCAGCACAGGCCAGGGCTTGCATCTCTGTGATGATCCGTGATTTAATCATTTCCACATTTGTAGAATCACAGAACACAATGTTTTTGAAGCGAATGTCCAGAAAGGTGCTGGCTGCAAGTGTGTGGTTGTGTTCTATGTTTTGGAACCATCGCTTGCATTGTGCTGCAAGTTGTGAAGCCAGACTGTTACTTTGTGCAGCAGATGTGGTTGCTTGCTGGAGAAGAGACACCAGAGGTATGACTTTGGAAACTCTTACATACTGCTCGGGGACGTCAATGGCCTGCTTGATGTGGGACCATTCTCCACCACTTAGGCACATGCTGTTCCTTCCCAGAAGACAGAGTGCTGTTGTGATGGCTTCTTGTTGTTCATACAGTCTGTCAATCATGTACAACACAGAGTTCCATCTGGTATCCACTGCTTGGATTAGTTTATGCTGAGGTAAATTCAACTGATTTTATACTTCTTTCAGTTTATCAGTTGCTCTGGTGCTGTGGTGGAAGAACCGAACGATTGCACTGAATTTCTCTAAGCTGGACTCAAGACTTGTGTCAGCCTTAATGGAGTCCTTCACAATGAGGTTCAGTGTGTGAGAGAAACAAGAAATATGCTTCCAACATGTTTTCCGCACAGCAGAGACCATATTGGCTGCACTGTCAGTAACAACTGCATGGATCTTATTGGTGATGCCCCATTCATCTGTGATTTGCATCAGGAGTTCAGCTATATTATCTGCTGTGTGCTGCACAGCTACATGTATGGTTGCAAGATTGCATCTGCCAGTTCTTATCGATGAAATGTCCTGACAGAGTCAAATAAGATTCCGTGGTTCTTGCAGTCCACATGTCAGTTGTTAAAACCAGACTGCTTGCTGATTGTATGGAGTCCTTTACTGTTTTTTGTGTTTGCTCATACAGTTTGGGAATTTCACCTGCCATCATGGATTTCCGACTAGGGATCTGGTACCGGGGATCCACACCTTCATGAAATGTCGGAAACCTTTATCTTCTACCATTGAGATGGGTTGCAAATCTTTCACAATCATTTTTGACAGGCTCAATGTGATCTCACATGCTCTTTGAGACCCATCTGAAAAGTTTTCACGTCACACTAGAGAAAATGAAATGTATTTGTTGCAACAGATATTTTTTAGAGGATTTTATTAGATATTAGGGTTTTCCAATTAACTGTCGGCTAAGCAACAATTGGACAATACTGGACATAATGTCCTGAAGTATCTGTTAAAATTAGATTGTGATCGTAATATTTATAGACTTTAGCACTACACTGTCACAGGTCAGAGAATCCCTGCATACACTTGGCTTTTTTGCAGACTCTCGTGCAGGGTCCTCTGCCGGACTGCGGGTGGCGCAGCAGGAGACTGGACTTTCGCAGCAGCCTGTCTTTTTTCAAGCTCACCGTGGCTCTCGGGATGGGTCGTCTTCAAATGTTTGATTAAAGTAGTTGTGTTGCTATTGTGCAAAACTTGTTTGTCACACACCTGGCACCTTGCAGTGGTCTTATTGACTGGTGAAAAATAACACCATGCCACACTTCGTTTTTTTTCTGCCATAGCTTGGCATCTCAGATTTTCCTCTGGCTCTGCTGCTGACTTGAGTTGGCTCAGTTGTTGCACGGCGCCGGCGGGCTGTGTTGCACGTTGACGCTCATTCGCTCGTCTCTTGTCACGTGACATGGGCCAGCTCAATACGCCGCCAGTTATAGGGGTGTCCCGGCACGTATTCATTTAAGTAACTAATCTAAAACGGTGAAAATCGATACATACACCCCCAATTCTTATATTTTTTCAGTTTATATCGATATTTATAAAAGAAAATCGATGCCAAATGAGTAGCTTGTGAGTATCGCTTTTGACACAACCTTTTTTTCCCCAAGTAAAAGTCACACACAAAAATAACTTCAATTACAAATTATTTCTGTTACTCAATGTGAAAGGTTTTATTTAAATGCATTTATTCAAAAAGTCAAAAAGTGCTTTACAATTTATGAATGTCTCAATGTCTCAATCAACTTCTCTCAGACACAAGTTAACAACTCTGAACAGCAACACTGAAACTCAGCCTCAATTTCAGACATGAATGCAACAATGTCTGTTGTAGGCTATTGAAAAAGAAGGTTAACAATTGTCTTCTGGAAAAATGAAAATAAAATATCTAACAAAAAATCCTCTTGTATATTAACAACTTAGAAAGTAACTAAAAATGTACCAAAAAATAACCAAAATATAAATGGATCTTCTTTACTTTCCTGGTTTATCCTGGTCTTCGTCTTCATCTGGTTTTTCATCCTCTTCGTCCGTTTTTTTCCTCCTCTTCCTTATTGTCAGTCCATTTATGCTTAATCCTGGTCTTCTTCCTCATCTGGTTTTTCCTCCTCTTCGTCCGGTTTTTCCTCCTCGTCCTTCTTGTCAGCCCATTTATATTTTGCTGTAGAGCTGATTTTTCTCAGAACTTTTTTGTTGCTCAACATATGAGCATGGAAGTCTTTGCAAGACATGTCTTTGAAATTGTATTGCAGAAACAAGATCCCCTTCAATGACTGAACGGACAGCTAGTTCCTCTCCTTTGTCCATTGACTCTGCATCAGAGAAAAAACTCTCTCCACATTCGCATTGTGAGCAGGAAGTGCAAAGACAAACTGTGCAATCTTCAGCAGCTCTGAGTAGGCTGCAATACTTTTGGCCTTCTCAAAGTATTTGGCCCATTTCTGGTGCACTTGTAGGCCCATGAACTCATTGTCATCACCACGGCTTTCCACAAATCTCTTAAGATTGACAACTTCATCAAAACATTTGACATCATCAATTGGCACCCCCTTCTCTCCAAGGTACTTTATACAGGCCTCCACATCATCCCATGTTGGTGGCTCACTCATGTCCATCCACATAAATGGAGAGAACTCTTCCATGGGGGTCATCCACTTCTCCAGGTACTGAACACATGAGGTGTACATGCCAAGCACATCATCTGTGAACTTGACACAGCCCTCTTCAAGTCCATCTCTGCGATTTTCATCCAGCAGTCCTTTAACTTTGAGGGACATGAATGTGTTTTCCTTTCTTTCAGTAAGGATGTTATGGATGCTGCTCAGTATTTTTTTCACCTCCATGATGGAGTTGTTCTCCCTTTCCATCCCTTGAATGTGATTGTGGAAGATTGACATGAGTGAGTGCATGTGCCACAAGTACACCTCACTAAAAGGGTTTTCAAAAAACGCCTTTATCACCTTGGGTGGCTTTTCCTGAGACAGAAAGAATGCCTTTAAAGCAGGGAACATCTGTAGCATCCTCTCTATGCCAGGGAAGAGAGAGAGCCACCTTGTCTTGCTGTGAGAGAGCATCCTCCTGTACTCTATGTCAACAAAAGTGCAGTATTCTTTTAGAGACTCTGTACGCACAGTGTATATGTGGAAGTACTGATATATTTTGAAAATGACATTCTCAATGTCCACATCAAGTGTGTCTGCCCCGTGATGGACACAATTATTGAGTATGTGTGCTGGGCAACCAACGCCAATCAATGTTTTCTTTTGCAAGAATCTTTTCAAGTGAGCAAACACATTATTTCCCCCTTCGTCACGCCGGGTTCCACCAAAGTTTGTGTTACAGTTGTCACCAGTAAATGCGACGCATTTGGAAGCCAGGTTGTTTTTTGTCAATGTGTCCATCAAGTAGCTAGCGATGGTGTTAGCAGTCTCATTTGGTGTATCTTTCACTTCAATTAATTTACTCTGTACACCACCTTCTTTCCAATCAAAGTACTGGATGAGTATGGGGAAGATTTTCACTGCCCCGTGATTACTCCCATCAGGACTGACACCACAGTATGAGATATCGAACAGGCACTACTATCGCCTCGAACAGCTTTTTTGTGTTTTTCTGTGTCAATGTGGGATTTTAGGTCCCTTGCACCACCATTGCAGAGCGAGACATACGTGCCTGCTTTACAAACAGTGCACAGTGCTTCACTTTTGTCTCGACCCGGTCTGAATGCAGGGAATTTTTTCTGTAACTCGTCTGTAAACGTGCACTTGCGCTTGGGCATGGTGGTGGAGACTGACAACCACGCTGTCTAGTGTCTACTAACTGGTTGACGAGGGCTGCCTGCACTGACTCTGCTCAGGGCTGACGTCATCGTGCGCAGGGTCCTAGTGCCTGTCGATTTACTGGTCCGATGTAAGCAAAGACGTGTCAGAAAGGAACTGAATGAAAGTAATTTTACAAAAACCGGGACATTTCCTCAATTTCTAAAAATAAACCGGGACACCCAGGACAGAACGTGAAATACGGACATGTCCCGGGAAATACGGACGTATGGTCACCCTAACTTATTACTAACCAGTCTAATAACTAATATTTATAAAGAACCTAGGGTAGCTAAACCTCTGTTTAATTCCCTGACAGGAGCAAAGGGGTGCTACAAAGAGTATATTCATATATCTGACCAAAAGTTCTGATATATTTTTCATGCATAATCCTCTGAATATCCAGCAACAAGCTTCACTACTTCAAGCAAGATGTTGAAATTCTTTTTCTCAGTAGAAAATGCAATATTTTAAGGTAGATTCAGGATTGCAATGCATTTTGATAACATTTCTGGTGAGAAATGGGCATTTTTTAAAAATCTTGCTATGGACTCTTGTATACAAGGTGCCCTTTAGCGAAGCTAATGAATGAAACACATCATTATTAATTATATATAATTATATTTTATTATGTGAAAATGCAGTGGTTAAGGTCTGGTTAGGGTTAGGGAAAATATTTTGAGTACATTTGGTAAATGTTCTGACATGACATGACCAAACTAACCACCCCTTAACCTTCCACTTCCAGTTATAGACCATTAACTCCTTATTTAGAGAATATATTGATAGATTTCTCTGTAGAATGTCTGATATTTCTGAGGACAGAACTCCTGTGTTTCCGACTGCTACAGCAACACATTTGTATCTCTCATCATTTGTTTCAGTTTGGACTCAGATAAAAATGAATAGAGAGGATGGCTCTGAGCTGCCTCTGCCTCTTTTTGTTGAGCTTTGCTGTGACTCCTGCTTAGAAGGTCAGGTCATTTCATGTTGGGAGGTTTCTTTTGAAGTAATTTTTTCTTCTAGGTTTCTAGAGATAGTTGAGGGGGTGGGGGACGCAATGATGCTGTCACTGCTGGTTTGGATCAGAGAACCTGTGAGCGGCAGCTGTAGAGGTGCTACATGGCGCTGTCTTGATTCTTGTAACTTGTTCTTATGTTACTGGGTTTGACTAGGATTGCTCAATTTACTCCTTTGATTTCCATTTAACTGATGGTAATTCGGTAGAAATTCTAAACACTGAAGACTCTAGAAAAGCTGAATCATGGATTCTTGACTACTAAAGTTAGTTTCTAAAACAACCTTACAGGAACCTTATAGCCATGTACACTCACCGGCCACTTTATTAGGTACACCTTTCCAACTGCTTGTTAACACTTAATTTCTAATCAGCCAATCACATGGCAGCAACTCAGTGCATTTAGGCATGTAGACATGGTCAAGACAATCTCCTGCAGTTCAAACCGAGCATCAGTATGGGGCAGAAAGGTGATTTGAGTGACTTTGAACGTGGCATGGTTGTTGGTGCCAGAAGGGCTCGTCTGAGTATTTCAGAAACTGATGATCTACTGGGATTTTCACACACAACCATCTCTAGGGTTTACAGAGAATGGTCTGAAAAAGAAAAAATATCCAGTGAGCGGCAGTTCTGTGGGCAGAAATGCCTTGTTGATGCCAGAGGTCAGAGGAGAACGGCCAGACTGGTTCGAGCTGATAGAAAGGCAACAGTGACTCAAATAACCACCCATTACAACCAAGGTAGGCAGAAGAGCATCTCTGAACGCACAGTACGTCGATCTTTGAGGCAGATGGGCTACAGCAGCAGAAGACCACGACGGGTGCCACTCCTTTCAGCTAAGAACAGGAAACTGAGGCTACAATTTGCACAAGCTCATCGAAATTGGACAATAGAAGATTGGAAAAACGTTACCTGGTCTGATGAGTCTCGATTTCTGCTGCGACATTCGGATGGTAGGGTCAGAATTTGGCGTCAACAACATGAAAGCATGGATCCATCCTGCCTTGTATCAATGGTTCAGGCTGGTGGTGGTGGTGTAATGGTGTGGGGAATATTTTCTTGACACTCTTTGGGCCCCTTGATACCAATTGAGCATCGTTGCAACGCCACAGCCTACCTGAGTATTGTTGCTGACCATGTCCATCCCTTTATGACCACAATGTACCCAACTTCTGACGGCTACTTTCAGCAGGATAATACGCCATGTCATAAAGCTGGAATCATCTCAGACTGCTTTCTTGAACATGACAATGAGTTCACTGTACTCAAATGGCCTCCGCAGTCACCAGATCTCAATCCAATAGAGCATCTTTGGGATGTGGTGGAACAGGAGATTCGCATCATGGATGTGCAGCCGACAAATCTGCGCCAACTCTGTGATGCCATCATGTCAATATGGACCAAACTCTCTGAGGAATGCTTCCAGCACCTCGTTGAATCTATGCCACGAAGAACACACACAATTTCTTTAAACAGAAAGTTTGGGTAATATCCCATGATAATTGGATTGGATAATATCCCACATGAAATCTGGATCTTTTACACATCTTTTGATATAGTTCATTTTGTTAATATGGTTGAACGAGGAAAAGTCCAAAACATTTAGACCTCCTGAAGACGTAAGAGGCCGAATCTGCCAATCTGACCCTGAGATGAAGACAGACGTTCTGTCGATCATCAAAGGAGCTGGGCTATTAGCAGCTGAGGTGATGCCTCCTGGCTCCTCTCTCAGAAAATTATTAAAAGTTATTTTCTCAACTGAACAGCTTTAGGTTCTGCCCACATGTCCCAAATTGCCATCATCAGTGAAACATGTCTTCAGGGATCCTTGGCTGACTCCACTGTTGCAGTCCAGATCAAAATGTCAGTGCAGTGAAAAGGTAAAACGTAAAAGCTGGTGTTGCTTCATGTTTCTTGGATGAATTCCAGAAGGCGATTTGATTGAGACATCAATGCATTTGTAGTTTAATTTAATTTTTAGAGACCAAAACACTGAGCAGAATGAGGTTCATCTTTCTGCTGGATGATAGTCTGTATAGTTTTCTTTTTATTTTATTGAAGCACTCTGTTGCTACTCCTGTTAATGGATGACCACCAACACAATGATCTCATTAAATAATTGGAATAAATGTTTGAGCTGCATTTTTTCAAACAGTGTTAATAACAGCATGAACTGTGTGGGTTTTATTTATTAATTTTATTTTTTGCTGGAGCGCTTTGTGTTATCAGTGTGTGTGGGTTGTTGTTTTCTGTATGACGGAGCCCCTAGCTAATAGTCCACCACCAACACACTGATCTAATTGAATAATTGAAATAAATATGGAGGCTGCATTTTTCACATTGTGCTAATTAATCAGCCTGAACATGACCCAAGAATCAAAAGGCAAAATTGGTCTAATAAAGGAGTCTTTGGCAACACAAAACTAACACAGCTGCAGCTTTACACCTCCACCAGAAAAAGCAAATAATAAAACATCAGAAAGATCAATCTCTGGATTCTATGACTAAATATATTATTCAATTTGAATTGGAAAATCCAGTCCTCAGTTCATCATGTCTGCCAGACACACGACACACTTCTGATGATGCATGATTTATTTATTTTTTTTTGGTCTGTGTATCTTTTGGAATATTGTTTGCTGCTTTACATTTCCACTGAGATCATCTAGAAAGTTTACTGTTGAATGACAGGAGAATATTGTTATTCCTGTAACTCCTTGAGATTTTCTATTTCTAGTTTTAAAGCTGTGATTTAAACGCACTCCTCTGCTTCTGTCACTACTCATCCTCTGCTGCCTGCTCATGACCGGTTTGTCGGTTTGTCTCGGGATCCGATGTGACCTTTTCTTGATCTTATCCAGGAAACATGATTGCTTCCTCTATGGCCTGTTTCCATTTTGCTCAAGATGTGTGGCAATTATTTCAAATTCCTACTTTCAGAAGTGATTGATATGGATTTATTCATGAAACCAGGCAGAAAACATTCTTATTTATCATACTTTCCCCTACAGCCATACAATTTAGAGTAATCATTTCACACAATTGGTGTCTTTGCAAAACAAGGTCTCCTACATTTGTTGTAAATTCACCCTGAAGGCCATGTGGTGCCTTCACACCATGCACAGAAGCCTCCCTGTTGCATCTTATTACCCTGCTCACGTATTCAAATCCAGGCAGCAGTTGAAAGCTAAATCTCTCTTATTTAATATCAGCACTGAGAGGTATGTTTTTGTACATCTGGGTACTTCACAGGCTTTACACACTGTCATAATAAATGAATATGTCCCTGTTTCTACTTGACATTTAATTTGAGCTCTTTGTTCCATGCAGTGAATGTACATTTATGTTGAGTTCAGTGTTACAATAACATGTTTGATTGATTGTTTTGTAAAATCTGGATCATCTACTTCTTTAAAGCCTGCGCCTGTAGCTTTTTATGTCTCTGTTTCTCTGCATTTAAACTTAACAGGTCTACAATTCTCAGTGTATTTTCAAAATTATATATTTTCAATCAAAAGTACAAACATAGTATTCACTGCTCTGTCAAGTACCTCATTGCAGCTCAAGACAACACAAGTTATTTTGTTAGTCACATAAATATTAATGAGCTTCTCTTGTAATTGGCTGATTTCCACTTTGAAGACTTGGGTGTGATACTGGGGGCAGGTGAGCTGTGCTGGGAACCTCGACAGGTGGAGGAAGCTACTGTCTGACATCACAAAGTCAAAGAAATACAGACAAACCATGTAACTGTAACATTTCTAAATCCAGGCTTTAAGCAATTTCAGTTTCAGTCTCTGTGATTGATTTGACTTTTTTTTATAAAACCTCTAAAACTTATCTAGAGTAAAAAAAAATACATTAGTTATTTGCATGATCTAGCCAGTACCTTTAAAGCCAGTTCTATCACAACCCTTCTCATACTTTTAGATAATTGTTAATTATTACATATTGCAGGGAAAGTTGAGAATAAACACAATTGATTATTTCCAAACAGCCATAAACTGTGATTGATGCTTTTGTTCAGCGTTTAACTAATGTGTTAAATAGGGTGCAAACAAGTTTGCTTTACTTGGCTTAAAATGTCATTATATAATATATAGTACATAATGTAGTATATTGAATTGAGGGATGTCAGCATGTCTGTGAATGTTAGTCCTCTGCTTCAAGGCATCAGACAAATATCAACTGATTTGAACTGCAGTTCAATTCGCTCAAAGTTATTGACTGTAATTGATGGTACAGACATTAACCCAAGCAATACAAGTTCTGTTAAATATATGGTGTTGTCTTCTCTACTCATTAAAATAAAGATTCTAATAGTTAAGGAGTTTGTATAACTGTCTATAAAAATGAACGATCCCCAAACCTAGTGTTTAGGGAATATCTCCCACAATTGTGCATGTGATGTGTTTAGGGAATATTAGTAAATTTTGGTTTTGGGAAAGGTTTTAAGAATTCAAAATCTCAACAGCTGCAGCACCAGTTATTCATAATGAGTTGTGAATACTCAAAGCAAATTAAGATAACTATTCATCATCAAACAGGGTCATTGATTAATTTGGTGCTGCACTGTGCTGCAGTGAAACGGTTAGACTGGGGCCATGTGTGTGGATATGTATTGGTCATATGTATGCCTCACTAAGGCTTTCTGGTTAAATGAAGGTTAAATAAATAATCAGCATAGTCCAAATTGATTAGAGCCCCTTCACTAAAGTGTCATCTCTTGATTAAATAATTCCTCACACATGCTCATATGGGGGAAGTTGTACCGACCTGTATTTTTGTTTTGTTTTTTTCTCACAAACCATGAGGCACATCAAACCAAAGTGGTACTGTAACTCTGATGAGGGCACATCCTGTTTCCACTCAGCCAAAGTAATAAATTAATCTTCTAACACAACCTTAAGTTTGACATGTCAGACGTGTTTTAGGATAAAAGCAGGTGTGTTGGGGACAACAGTAAACAACTGTAATCTCATGTGCCTGTCATTCTATCTGTACCGCGGTCACACTGATCAGCCCTGCGTTACCAATATTTGTGTCCACAACTTCTTCTGGATTCTGGGTTTACTTCCACATTATGTGACCCATAGAGACTGATCAGTAGAGTCATGCTCCAGAATGCTCTGGGGCCTCCCATCATGTCCTGGGGCAATGAGAACAGAACACAAAGATTTGTAATTAACAGGGATGTCTATGGGCAAAATGTTTTTTGCGTAGCATGGGATTTTTTTTGTTGCAGTACCACAAGTGGCCACTGGGAAAATCAGTGTGCTGCTGAGAGACAGCACCATATCCAGTGGTGTGTCCCAAATAGCAGACCAACTTCAAATTTGAGACGGTAGTACTGTCCCAAACAAATACTGCCACAGCACACTTACCGGAAATTACTTGGCAGCTTCTTCTTCTACAGCTTTTAAAGACAACATCTGACCATTGGAGCTCCGATCACTGACACTTGGTAGCTGAGCATTGTGTTTTACTGTTACACCGGTATCAGCTTCACCTGCTTCGATCTGTGTATTCTGCTTCTGCCACTAAGTAAAATCCGCTAATAGAGAAACTGAGGAAATAGGAAAGGAGAGAGAGGAATAATTTAGTCAGGGATCATAGCTCTTTATTTAAATAATAAACTAGTCATAGTGATGTGACTTCATCAGTAAATTGCAGAGATTTCATACTGTTTGCTCTTGTGTCATCATTTATAGATTGATCATTAACAGAAATATAACCTGTGGTAAGAAAACAGAGGTGTCCATGAAGAAAAATGTTTGGCCAACACTGAGCAACTATAGTCTAAGAGACTCCTGGAGCTGCCACCTTATTGCGGTGGAGGGGTTTGCGTGTTCCAATGATCCCAGGAGCTATGTTGTCCAGGGCTTATGCCCCTGGTAGGGTCACCCATGGCAATCAGGTCCTGGGTGAGGGACCAGACGAAGTGCAGCTCAAAACCTCCTGATGATGAAGAAGAAGAAAATTGGGTCAGCGTTAACCCTGCCCGGGTGTTACCGGGGCCCCCCTCTGGAGCCAGGCCTGGGGGAGGGGCTCGGGTGCGAGCGCCTGGTGGCCGGGCCTTTGTCCACGGGGCCCAGTCGGGCTTAGCCCGGAGCGGTGACGTGGGCCCCCCTCCCCATGGACCCACCACCCGTGGGGGGAGCCACAGGGGGAGGATGCGGAGAGACGGGGACCCTGGCGGTCTGACCCCCAGCTGCAGAAACTGGCTCTGGGGACGTGGAATGTCACCTCTCTGGCAGGGAAGGAGCCTGAGCTGGTGCGCGAGGTCGAGAGGTACCGACTAGATATGGTCGGGCTCGCCTCGACGCACAGTGTGGGCTCCGAAACCAGTTTCCTCGAGAGGGGCTCTGGAGTTGCCCCCGGTGAGAGGCGCAGAGCTGTGGTGGGAATGCTTGTTTCCCCCCTGCTCGGTGCCTGTACATTGGGGTTCACCCCGGTGGATGAGAGGGTAGCCTCCCTGCGCCTTCAGGTGGGGGGACGGGTCCTGACTGTCGTTTGTGCCTATGCACCGAATGACAGTTCAGAGTACCAGCTGTAAGGTCGTCGGTGCCTGTCGTGGCGACAGTCCCCGAACCCGCTGGTAGACATCGGCGGTAAGGGATGCGGTCAAGCTGAAGAAGGAGTCCTACAGAACCTTCTTGGCCTGTGGGTCTCCTGAAGCAGCTGAGGGGTATCGGCGTGCTAAGCGGAACACAGCCTTGGTGGTTGCCGAGGCAAAAACTCGGGCGTGGGAGGAGTTCGGTGAGGCCATGGAGAAAGACTTTCGAACGGCTTCAAGGAAGTTCTGGACCACCATCTGGCGTCTCAGGAGGGGAAAGCGGCGCACTGTTGACACTGTGTTCAGTGGGGACGGGGTGCTGCTGACCTTGAATCGGGACATCCTGGATCGGTGGGGGGAATACTTCGAAGACCTCAATCCCACCAGCACGTCTTCTGTTGAAGAGGCAGAGTCTGGGGGACCAGTGGTGGACTCACCTATCTCTGGGGCTGAGATTGCCGAGGTAGTCAAAAAGCTCCTCGGCGGCAAGGCCCCGGGGGTGGATGAGATTCGCCCTGAGTTCCTCAAGGCTCTGGATGTTGTAGGGCTGTCTTGGTTGACACGTCTCTACAACATTGCATGGACATCGGGAGCAGTGCCCCTGGACTGGCAGACTGGGGTGGTGGTTCCCCTCCATAAAAAGGGGGACCAGTAGGGTGTGTTCCAACTATAGAGGGATCACACTCCTCAGCCTCCCTGGGAAAGTCTATTCGGGGGTACTGGAGAGGAAGGTCCATAAGATAGTCGAACATCGGATTCAGGAGGAGCAGTGTGGTTTTCACCTGGTTGTGGAACTGTGGACCAGCTCTATACCTTTAGCAGGGTGCTCGAGGGTGCGTTCGCCCAACCAGTCTACATGTGTTTTGTGGATCTGGAGAAGGCGTTCGACCGTGTCCCTCGGGCAGTCCTGTGGGGGGTGTTCCAGGAGTATGGGGTCGCGGACCCGTTGACATGGGCTATCCGGTCCCTGTACGCTCGGTGCCAGAGCTTGGTCCGCATTGCCGGTAATGAGTCAAATTTGTTTCCAGTGGGGGTTGGCCTCCGTCAGGGCTGCCCTTTGTCACCGATTCTGTTCATAACTTTTATGGACAGAATTTCTAGGCGCAGCCAGGGCATTGAGGGGCTGCGGTTTGGTGGCCTCAGGATTGGGTCGCTGCTATTTACGGATGATCTGGTCCTGTTGGCTTCATCGAACCGTGACCTTCAGCTCTGACTGGAGCGGTTCTCAGCCGAGTGTGAAGCGGCTGGGATGAGAATCAGCACCTCCAAATCCGAGGCCATGGTTCTTGACCGGAAAAGGGTGGAGTGTCGACTCCGGGAAAAAAAGAAATTATTTTAAATTATAATTTAATTCAAGAAATCCTAACACAGAGCAAGAGAAATTATATTTTAGGGAACAGTCTTTGTGGTTTCAACAGTACAGTGACAAGCTCTTTAACAGATAAAGACATAATTTTTATCGACATCCAGCACATTTAGCCTGTACACAAACAGGACTCATTTAATGAAAAGTGCGTTTTGTGTTTTCCAAAAATCTTGGAAAAGACACCTCGTCATGGTGTTTATGGTACCAATCTACTAATTAAATTGATCACAAGATACTTTCAGATCTGGTTTGGTGGATTAACAATATAATAACAAAATAAAGCAGAAAAATAAGTTTACTTAAACTATTCACACAAGATCTATTTAAGAAATGTCTAAAACTGTTGACTGTGAGGAGAAAGTGGTTTAGATTCGCCGAACTGCTCCTTTTTCGGATGAGTTGAGATTTTATTTTCTTGAGCGTCAACCAGGTTTAATCAATCTGCTGCTGCTTCTGGCATCCCACTGGGCAGATTCAGCCAGACTAATTAACATAGCCTATGCAGACCTTGACTGTTCGCTCGCTGCTGGTCTCTGTAGGGGTTACAATAACCAAGCAACAAATTAGCCGTCTCTGGCTGTGCCGGATGAAAGCCAGCTCCTGTGCACTCCAGCGGGAGGCGGCTCTTTCCTGTGGTGAAGAAACAAGACCGTAGGATGTCATCTAATACATCCCGGTTGACTGTGGAGAAAAGGAAACTATTCTCTACTAGACTTTGTTCCAGCGACAGAAGATCCCCACCACTGGCCTGTGCTTTGGGACAGAAGTAGAAGTTCAAGTTTACTATATCAATACTATAACTCTTAAACCAAGACCAAAACACTACAAGACCACAGAGTATCAAGACCCAGACCAAGACAGTCCATGTCATGTAGTACTATCTCAAATACAAAAGTAATAGCAGTAAAGAAAACTGAAACGTGCAAAAATTAGGTCAAAGGAAGTATGTACACAAGACCAAAGATTGTCGAGGCTGTGACAAGACCAAGACCACAAAAAAGGGGTCTTGAGAACTACAGCTCTACTGTATACACACTGTAGATTTACATTTGATGTAAGTGAACAATTTCTGTTCACAGCTTCTCATCACAAACTGCTTTTAGACAAGATGTTCCAAACCTAACCAAACCATCACCTTATCTCTATCAAACATTCTTCACCGGTCTCCCTGTGGGGAGGCTCTTCATCATATTAAGACCCAGGAGGCTTATGGGATAGAAATGCAGAATTTTCTCTTTGGTCCTGTACAATTGGAGGTTATATGGCCAAATTGCCTTGCTCGCAGTCTTCCTTCTTGATCTCTCTCTCTCTGGGGAAGGGCCTTTTAGCTGCAGCTTGCAGTTTACATGCGTGCCTCTCTCCGTCTCCTCTCGCCGTCCTCCTTCACGGCTGCCTTGTTTGATGGCTCAGAAAGCTTCAGATGTACTTTAGAAGAGCACCCTTCAACGGCAACGGCCTTTTCCTAAAAGTGACAGGTTTCCTCTCTGTGAGTGTGTGGCAGGGCTGTATGCCTTTGCCACACACATTCACATATGAATGCTTGACCTTGCTGCTGCACCATAGGTTAATTTGACAGGCTTTGTGAACACGCATCAGCAAGCAATTGATTATGGTTCAAAGAGTCTTTTATCACCCGTTGGTAACGGGTGTTTGACACACGGGGAACAGCAGACCTGTCCTCCACTCAACGCAGATACGATGGAAATGGATGTGAAGAGCGTAATGTGACAGCAAGACAAAAACACCTCGGTGGCGGGCCGGGACACTTGTTTAGACTAACGGCTGCCTGCCACTGTTTATGCCTGTCACTGCAGCAACCAGTGAAGGTGATTCAGGTCCCCAGTGACCATAGGTGTCTCTGCTCCCATCTGACATCTGGACAACAACCCACACATCACAGCTGTAGGGTCTTTTATCGGGTCTCTGCTCCTTTCTTAATTTCTCTCTCTCTCTCTCTCTCTCTCTCTCTCTCTCTCTCTCTCTCTCTCTCTCTCTCTCTCTCTCTCTCTCTCTCTCTTTCACTCCTTTTCCCTCCTTTTTTCCCAGAGTGCAGTTCACCTCATTTCTCACCTTTTTTTCCCATCTTGTCATCTGGACCTTCTCTGTCCTCTGTTATCTATTAGTTTAGATTTTCTATTATTCCTGTGCAGTAGAGTAGATTAAAATGAAGAAATTGTCCTTGACTCATTTCCTCGCCTTACACTTCTGTTCCCATCATCATTCTTGTCTAATGGATTGGTAAAGTCTTCTAAGACAGATTGAATTCCTAAAAGAGCAACCAGAGGCCAAAGGTTTTTAGCTCCAAGATCATTGATGACAAACAGCTGTAACCGTTTGTGTTTAAATTTAACAGAAATGTAAATGTCATATTTAGTTATCAAAGTCTTGAGATTTTTGGTCCAAACTAACCGACTGGGTGGACTAAAGTGTTTATTAAGCTGTTTTCTTCTCGATTTCTTTATTGATCAAAGTTACAAACTTCAAAATTTTGCACTTTTTAAAGATATAAATTTGTGTTTTTAAGAATCAAACATCATCTCAATCTAAAAAAACAAAAAAAAGAGGAAAAACTTATGATAAAAACATGTCCAGGCACTAAAGGAGGTTTGCAAAATATAAAAGCCTTCAATAAAATGAAATCATTAAAAATCTATTAAAAATACATCAACATATCAGATCATGCCTTCTGCACCCTGAAGAAGGCATGTCAATGGATTTAAGCCCATTGAATTAAAGGCCTTTATATTTTCTTAAACCTTGAGTGCCTGGATGAGAATTTCTTATGTTTTTAGTCATAAGTTTTTCTCCTCTATTTGAATATTAGATCTCACTTTAAACGATAATAAAATAAACTTAAATAAACACTTAAAGGAGTGAAATGGACTCTGAGGCAGTGAGTTACAGGAGTGAAGTCGTTTTTAAGCAGACTTTCCCTTCAGCAGCACAGTTTGAGTGTGTTTTATTTGAAGCTGTGATGAATGCTTAAAACAGTCTGTCTCGATATGCAAAAAAAAGCCTCATTTCATCCCTGAAATTAAGTCTCTTCATCTGTCTTCCAGGTGCCCTCGCCATCCTGATCCCAGAGCTCGACCTCGTCATCTCACTGGTCGGCTCCATCAGCAGCAGTTTCCTGGCTCTGATATTCCCGCCCATCCTGCAGATCGTAACGTTCCACAGCGAGGGCCTGTCGCCGCTTGTCACCGCCAAGAACGTGGTTATCAGCTTCATCGGGCTGGTCGGCTTCCTCACAGGAACCTACATTGCCATAGTGGAAATCATCGCCCGCAACGTGCAGAAACACGAAGAGACGTTCTCCTCCTCCTATCTCGTCCAGTAATGGAGCAAATTGACTGTCACAAACCATTTTAGGGCACATTTTTTAATGTTTTTCCTTCACGTCTTTAATTCTTTGCTGTTGAGAACAGCATTTGGATTAATCCGTCCAAATTTTAGCAGTTTGCAGCTGTACGAATTCGTGGTACTCTGTGTCATGTTTGGTTATCTAATACACCAGTGTCCTGCAGCGTCCCTCATTGTCCTACAGGTCCCTCAGTGTCCTGCAACATTTGTCAAACAAGCCCACTGGCATCACATCTAATCCAGCAAATTAGTGCAATGTAACATAGTCATAACGGTAAAATAATTCCTTAGCTAAATAATTCCTTCAGAAGCCAATATTAAGAGAATAGCGGGTATGTTTTAGAAATAATTTATCATTTTGACAGCCTGAATATATTGATGTTTATGTTTTAGTCAAAGATTCAAACTACCTCACGAACTGGTAACATTTGATCCTTTGAACATTTTTAACATCTGGATTAGAAGCTGTTGCTCTTCACTTTTAAACCTATGTGTCAAACCGCTCCTCGTTTAGAGCTTTTTTAGTTTCACCTAATTTTACCTCTTTTTTTTTTTTTTGCACTTTGATTTATGCCTTATTCAGTGAAACGTTGCACTATTTTGACATAGATGACACAAACATTACACAAACCTCCAAACTAAAATAAAAACAGATCTTTGAGGGATTTTCTAACAAAACCTACAACAAAACAGGGTTGGGTATCAAAATCTTAAAAGCTCTGATTTAGAACGACTTGCAGTTATTATGGTTCTTGAGAAATTGTGCTTTTCATTTTCACTTATCAAATCCTGACAGTGAGTCTGTGATATGATCTGCTGCCCTTCTATCTACATCACTGCTAACATGTGCATCGCAGTACATGTGCAGCTTTTAAAACACGTATAAGAACTGCTGTTCAGAAGGAGGAAAGCATGTTGCATTCACCAAAGAAAAAGAAATATGAGGCCTCATCTCATAATTATGACTCAGTGTCTCAAAATGTTTCTGTGTGCAGCAAAAAATATGCAGCAAACCGTTCATGAGAGCAATATCTCTACTGGAGAGAAGCTCCAACACCACATTAACATTAGTTATTGGTCATAACACCGCTGGTGACGGGTTCTACACAGTTTTATTGGATTTAGAAAGAGCACTGAAAAGGTTAAAACTAAAATAGTGAAATAAAAGAGCTGTACTAGGGGGGATTACATGTCCTCCAGAATGCCTGAGTATCCTGATAATCAGACTGAATGGTTATTTCCTTTCATTATTTAATTTAGTTTTATTAGTGGAATAAAAAATCATATCTTTTATCTTCCATATCAAACGTAGATGGAAAAAGGTTCTGTCCTGTGAAATAGTGAGGACTGATAACCATATCTAACTTTCGTCATATTTACTAAATCCAGTTTGTGTAATGATGAGATTTATTCTTGTAATCATAAGAAACTGGGTAAAACCCTTTGAGATACACATGTTGGAATCATGGAAAACCATTTCTCTTATTTTGGTGAACAGCTAATTTTATTGATTGTTTTTTAGTTTATTTTTATTTATTTATTTTTTATTATATAATTATTTGTTTATTACAAATGTCCCTTTTCTTTTACCTTAACAGTTTATATTCTATGTGCAAATAAACTGACAAACCTTCAGGATTTAATAAGTAATTAATGAGCATGATCAGAATCATTAACTCATACCCAATCCTGGAATAAAAACTTTTTTAAACAGAACATCAAACAAAATTGAAAATTACTTAAGTGTTTTCATCTAGGAGCTCTTGTCTTTAAAACTTTTATTTTTTTGATCTGATTATTTTCTTATGTGGGTTTATGTTTAAATGTATTTACGAAATTAATGGTTGGGTATTTTCGATTTTTTTTTAATTCAAATGAGTATTTATAATATGTACGACTAACTTAAATTTCTGTTTGGGTTGAATATAATGTAAATGTGGATATTACATGCAGAGCCGCACTGCAATGTACATGATGTACTACAAGTTTAAATCACAAGCTGTAGGTTATTATGTGATTACAAAGTTGCTGAAATGACCCCCATCTATCTGCTTCAGTGGCAGAAAAAAAGCCAACATGTACCGTAGTTAATTCTGAAGCTTCTGTACTGTTGTGTGTCTTCAGTGTTTTTGTGGCAGTATAAAGACTGATTTTTATTTTTACTTTTGGCTTGGTATGAAAGTAACTATGAGCCTTACATGTAAAGGATTGATAACTGCAGGTGGTTTGCATTACAGGCGAAGTTGTGTACAGTCTTTGTGTGTGTGTGTGTGTGTGTCTTTGTGTGTGTGTGTGTGTGTGTGTGTGTGTGTGTGTGTGTGTGTGTGTGTGTGTGTGTGTGTGTGTGTGTGTGTGTGTGTGTGTGTGGCTGAACTGTATATGTACTGGACTGTACACAATTTCATATAGATGTCTGTTGCACATGTATTTCTTTGAATGGATTTATGAGAGAACAATTAGAATGATAATTTCTCCAAACTTCCCACTGGACACTTTAGGAGGAGGAGGATGTGCAGCTCCACAAAAAGCGAATGATAATTTTTAAATGTCACTAAATGATTTTCCAATCAATAGCCAGAAACTAAAAACAATTCAAGCTCCCCGAACCCAATGCATAATCCTCCAGGTGAAACTTGCTTGAAAAGTTACAGATCAAACAGCCTGATGTACAAATGTTTGGGATTTTTTTATTTAATAAATGACTTAAAAAGATAACATGTCTTGGTTTTAGCACTCTTTCATTCCTTTACTTGCTGCTCTGAATAAATAACATTTAAAGTATCCATGTCTGCTCCCCTCTCATTTTTTTAAGAAGCTGCCAAAAGTCTTTTATCTTCTGTGTGTGTATATATATATATATATATATATATATATATATATATATATATATATATATATATATATATATATATATATATATACATACATACATACATACATACATACATACATACACACACTCACCGGCCACTTTATTAGGTACACCATGCTAGTAACGGCTTGGACCCCCTTTTGCCTTCAGAACTGCCTCAATTCTTCGTGGCATAGATTCAAGGTGCTGGAAGCATTCCTCGGAGAGTTTGGGCCATATTGACATGATGGCATCACACAGTTGTCGCAGATTTGTCGGCTGCACATCCATGATGCGAATCTCCCGTTCCACCACATCCCAAAGATGCTCTATTGGATTGAGATCTGGTGACTGTGGAGGCCATTTGAGTACAGTGAACTCATTGTCATGTTCAAGAAACCAGTCTGAGATGATTCCAGCTTTATGACATGGCGCATTATCCTGCTGAAAGTAGCCATCAGAAGTTGGGTACATTGTGGTCATAAAGGGATGGACATGGTCAGCAACAATACTCAGGTAGGCTGTGGCATTGCAACGATGCTCAATTGGTACCAAGGGGCCCAAAGAGCGCCAAGAAAATATTCCCCACACCATTACACCACCACCACCAGCCTGAACTGTTGATACAAGGCAGGATGGATCCATGCTTTAATATTGTTGATGCCAAATTCTGATCCTACCATCCGAATGTCGCAGCAGAAATCGAGACTCATCAGACCAGGCAACGTTTTTCCAATCTTCTATTGTCCAATTTTGATGAGCTTGTGCAAATTGTAGCCTCAGTTTCCTGTTCTTAGCTGAAAGGAGTGGCACCCGGCGTGGTCTTCTGCTGCTGTAGCCCATCTGCCTCAAAGTTTGACGTACTGTGCGTTCAGAGTTGCTCTTCTGCCTACCTTGGTTGTAATGGGTGGTTATTTGAGTCACTGTTGCCTTTCTATCAGCTCGAACCAGTCTGGCCATTCTCCTCTGACCTCTGGCATCAACAAGGCATTTCCGCCCACAGAACTGCCGCTCACTGGATATTTTTTCTTTTTCAGACCATTCTCTGTAAACCCTAGAGATGGTTGTGTGTGAAAATCCCAGTAAATCAACAGTTTCTGAAATACTCAGACCAGCCCTTCTGGCACCAACAACCATGCCACGTTCAAAGTCACTCAAATCACCTTTCTTCCCCATACTGATGCTCGGTTTGAACTGCAGGAGATTGTCTTGACCATGTCTACATGCCTAAATGCACTGAGTTGCTGCCATGTGATTGGCTGATTAGAAATGTGTTAGTGATAAAAAGTGTTAACAAGCAGTTGGACAGGTGTACCTAATAAAGTGGCCGGTGAGTGTACTTTATCAGTTGGTCTGACAGATCAGCTCCACCCATGTTTTTGTTGTAAGCTACAATCGGTGTGGGGCAGGGAATCTGTTTCACCTCATAGCGTCCATCTCCAGCCTTCACTTTTCTTTCCACTGTGTCTCCTGAAAATGCAGGGTGAATTGTGGCGCAGACAGACACCTCCAAGTGTCCATCCACTTGACAAAAACAAGTGGACCCACTCTAATCCACCGCACCTATCCTCTCCTGCTCTTTTTTGAGAGAGCATTTTGTCTCTCTTTAGGACACCCTCTTCTGTTGTCCCTGCTCCAAATTTCATATCGACCAGGTCAAGGACCAGTTTTGGGCTTGTGTAAAAATTATCCATGTTCACAAGGTATCCTGTCCCAAAATAGGCAGGATGAATAACTTCCATGACTGCATCATAGGACAGTCCATGCTGACTTGCATTTGCAGCCTTTCCTGTGTAGATTCTAAAGTTCAATGTATAGAAAGTGCACGATACAGCCAAAATGAACATTTTTATACCCCATTTCGTTGGCTTGTCCTTCATGTACTGGGTCATTCCAGTCTTTGCCTTTACCACACAAATAATCGACTGGACTAAACACTAAACACTATACTACTACACTACACTACACAACTACAACTAAACACTCAAAATATGCTAAATAGTACTAATATTCTTATTTCAAAACTATCGCTAACACACCCACAACTTTTATTTTTCCCCCATCAACCAAATGCGTCTTTTGGTGTAGGATTTTGATTGGATGATGTGGTGTGTTTTTTCTGCCAATAGGAAACGTGTTGCCGTGTTGTTGTGTGGGCTCTTTTTTTTTCTTCTAAAACTTTACGAGGCCCCAGCATCTTTTTTTCCATCTCTTCCCGCACCGAGCGTGCAGTGAATGTGTGCAGAAAGAGACTACGTGAAACGCAAGACTACTACGAAAAATTATAGCATAAATAATTTATCATAACTCATAAAGGATTTACTTGGCTTATCAACACAATTCAAAGTTATCCCATATTTACTCGATTACATTCTTTTAGTCTTTGTATTGCATACTATGACTATATAAGTGTGTGTGTGTATGTCTTGCTATGCTCTGAGTTATTCCAAGCAGATGACTACAATGATGGGAAATCAAGCAACTCAAGCAAGAGGACCTTTTGAACTGTGTTGATCTGTTTGTGTGTCCTAGAGCTAGATCATAAAGGAAGAATGTCTATTACACTGTTGTAAAAATTGTTGACCGTTATTACTGTTTATTACCCCATCCCTTAGAGCAAATTTTGTATGTAACTAGGGACCACCCTAAGGAATAAAGAGAGGAGGCCCAGCAGAGTGTGTTCAGAACAGAGTGGACATTGGTCACCGAGCACATCTCTGTCTGTTCTCCTCGCGAGTAAAAAGTTAACCGTTTGTCTTCTCCTTTTTGTGTCTGTGTTTTAAATGTTTTAGGTTGTTTGAACCTGACAGAAACCCGACACCAGCGGGAGCACGCCTTGTTGCAATGACGTCCCAATGACGGTCACATAGACCCATGAGTGTTATTCAGCTTGATTGCGTTATCAACGGAGGAGTAATACATGGAAAAGAACTCCAAAGGCCAAATAAGGAATAACGCTGGGCTATGGCCCGGGTTGAGGAGCGGACAGATCAAATATAAGCCTTTTCTTTCTGGAATATTTCCTAGTTGCCACTCCTATTGGGCTGGTATGAAACAGGGGGAAAAGATGGAGATTTAAGGGTCCGATTATGTACCCCATATCAAGTTCCCGTTTTAGCAGCTGAGCATTTGCTACATGGCAAACAATTTACCAGTAGGTGCAGTAGCTTTTTAGAAAACCAACAAAACCCAGCATTCATTATATGCATGCTCTTAAAGCTGTGCAATTGGGCAATTAGGTGGAATTCAAAAATATAGCAGTGTCTGCCGTTGACTTTACAAACCCAAAACTATTTTATGCAAACTTTTTTGTTTCTAGAAGTTAGCAATCCTGTGAATCATCTTACTTGTCAGATCTTTTCTTCTCTGAATAACAGAGCACCATGGATCTGGGTGGTTGCCAGGTTTGGGTTTTGGAGCCAGTGATCTCTGAGCATGGTCCAGCAGTTCCTGCCTGCCCCGATTCCGGACTGTTTGGTGATTCACCACTGTGGCTTCAAGACTCCTCACCTGTCCCAGACTCTCCCCTAGTCTACTCCTTGCTGGTTTTTCTGCATCATGTGTTGGCTTCCTTGATCTGCCCGTCTACATTGTTTGCTACTTGTGTGGACAATAAAAGTCATTACCAACTGACCTGCCCGAGTTTTGTGCTGCATTTGGGTCCTAAACACACCCGTTACAGTACAATCTGACCAGTGACGGACACAGCACACTCAACTTCCCCGTCAGACTGCTTTGAGAGAATCGAGCACACTCTCTGGTGACATGAGGCCATGTTCTGCACTTCCAGCTCCAAGGTTCGTCAGGCGATGGCTAACCAAGAACAGGCGTTGGTAGCGTTAGCCACCCAGGTCCAACACCTGACGAACACCCTCGCTCAAGCCACGCCTGCTGCTTCATTGCCAGCTCCAGCTCCGACTCCACCTGCTCTAGCTCCCATCCCACCTGGTCCGCTTACCGAGCCATGGATGGGAACCCCGGAACGCTACGCTGGAGACCCAGAGGGCTGCAACCCCTTCATTACAAACTGCTCCATCCTCTTCGCCTTGCAGTCCTACACGTTCGCTCAGGAGACGGCGAAGGTAGTGTTCACCATTAATCATCGACTGGCAGAGCTCGCTTGTGGGGAACGGCGGAATGGGAGTGACAAACCCCCGCCTGCTCCTCGTTTCAGACCTTCGCCGCTGAACTTCGCAAGGTGTTCGCAAGAAGTCTCGAAGGGTCCAGACACCGCTGGAGGTCTGTTGGCTCTGAAGCAGGGGAACCGAAGCGTCGCTGATTTCACCATAGACTTTCACACCAGAGCCCGTCAAAGTGAGTGGAATTCATCGTCTCAGTGTGATACTTTCCTGTTGGGCCTTAGTGACTACATCAAGGACGATTTGGTGTCACACAATCTTCCCATGACACTAGACGGGATCATTGAACTCTCGACCTGTTTGGACTGGCACATTCAGGCGAGACACAGGGGGAGATGCCAGGGACAGGTGGACCACCAATTGCCCTCCCGGTCTCGTGTTGTTTCGGTGACTGGACTAGTCGCTACAGAGCAGCAGCCCGAACCCATGCAGGTGGGTCGTACCAGTCTCACCCCGAGGAGTGGGAGCAACGGAGGGGGGCGGAATCTCTGCCTTTACTGTGGCCAGGCAGGCCATTTTGTCTCCCGTTGTCCAGCAAAAGACCAGACTCACCAGTAGAAGAGGAAGTACTGGTGAGTCAAACTTCAAAACATTCCTCTCCCTAACGTCCCCTGTGTCACGTCCGTCCCTTGCTGGCGGATGGCTCCCACACCCTCACCACCTTTATAGACTCTGGCGCAGATGTTAGATTGATGGACGGGGGACTAGTTCCTCTACCCAAACCTGTACCGGCCAGTGCTCTCGATGGGCATCTCCTGGGGACTGTAACTCACCAGACGGCTCCAGTGCGCATGCTTCTGTCCAGGAACCATCATGAAACCATCCAGTTCCACATCCTGCATCCGGTACTGCATCGACCATGGTCCCATATCTCCATGGACTACGTTACGGGCCTGCCCCCATCTAAGGGTCACACCGCCATCCTCAAGGTAGTCAACAGGTTCAACAAGATGGCCGACTTCGTGCCCCTGCCCAAGTTACCCTCAGCCAAGGAGACCACCAAACTCATTCTCATCCCCGGGGCCCCCAATTCACTTACGTATTTTGGAAGGAGTTCTGCTCGCTGATGGGGGCTTCTCCCCCTTCTCCATCTGGGGTCTCCAGTGATGAGGATTCTGAGGAGGAGGCTCCCGAGGATAGAGTGAAGGACTCTGACATGGAGGTCTTGGAGGAGTTCAGACATCTGGGCCATGACTTTTATAATTTTGTAACAGTTCATGCTGTTCATTTCATGCCGAGACAAGACTAATTTATGCATCTTGTGCACTGGGCTCCACACATAAGCAAAAGCGCCTTGGGTTGTTTTGATCCACCTAAAAGTGAAGCGACCATATGGGAGGAAGTTTTAAAAAAAGAAAGGAAAAAAAACTATTCCTGTTTTATAAAAACATTCAGGGAATTGTTATGAGTCCATATGTAGCAGGATAAATTCATAAAGGTACTCTGTGGTTATATAATTACATCCCAGAGGTTAATACCTGGTTAATTGACTGGAGGAAGGCCATTGAGAGTTAAATGCTTGCTATAACTTGTTGCTGACTTTGTTAGGAATGAAGTCTTCATTTTTTTACAATTATTATGATGAGCAGCTTGCTTGTAATGGAATTTTTCCAGAAAATGTCACTGAGCATTTCAGTCTGTCTACATCATGGTCTCTGTGTGTAGAACAGGCTTTTAAATGTATATTTTGAATGTCAGGGAAGCTTTGATAAGATTTCATGTGTGATTCCCGAACATTCAAATCTGTGTAAATATCAGAAATATATATCCACATCTAATTCTGTTATCAGCAACTATCACCTGTCAGCTTGCAGTAGTTACATGTTCAGCACTGAGCCAAATAAAGGAAGCTGAAGCTGTGAGTCCCAGCTGCTTTACTCACCATCTCTTCTTCCTTCTGTCCCTGATGTGCAGACATTTTTCAGCCTTTGCAGCACAACTAATCCTCCTCACTGACTAATTGATACAAATAAGACGAAGGCTGGTGAATTTGGAAGAGGAGAATTGGTCCATTGTGGTTAATTTTCCTCTGTAAAGCACTGCGGTGCACTTACACAGCCAGAGATGGAATTTCATTAACCTGAGTGGCAGCAGCAGAGTCTCTAATATAGAAAAATGTATTCAGACAACAGTGCTGCATATTTTAAATGGTCATTATAGACTGGATGCATGCAGCTACTTTACATTGGTGACAATTGGCTGCAGGCTGGACATGTATTTGTTGATTTGTTTTTGCATGAGTTTGTCCTCTCTTATACTGTATATTACATTATTAAGTTTCTGCAGATTTCTTTGCTTTTTCTTAAAGCTGAGTGTGGAACATATAAATGAATGTCTGATACGTTCAAGTCCTCGCAAAACAAATTCATATAAATGAAACTCATCACCACCAGGTAAATCTCTCTGTGCTTTAATGTTGTGTCTGTGGAGACACTTTTAACCATGCAACAGATCATTGCATGAAGGTTGTGTGAAACTATGAACAATTAATCTACTCTTTTACAGCTACAACCATAACACCAGCAAAGTGAGTGGGAATTCCCACATTACAGCTTTAAAGGGAACATGTTCTGCTTTTAGTGATTTGAGAGACAAGCTGTGATGACCTCTGACAAAATGACCAAAATATATGATTTAATGAAAATGGCTGTGCAGTGATTTCAGGTGTAGAAATATGAATATATTTATATGAATGTTGGGGAATAAAAGCCATGAAATAAACTTTGAAACTTTAAATTTAACCACAGAAACTGATTTTCTGTTCACTACTGAGCCTGGATTTATTGTTTTGGAGTCAATCAGGTGTTTTACCTTATTAAATCCAGGTCAATGTGTTATGTGACTGACATCAAGGTTACACATTTAATACATTTCGTTAAGTATAGCAGGGTTCTAATTACGCATTCAAATGCAGTCAATGAGATATTTTTTTTGTTTGTTTTTTATTTAATCATTATTTTTTTTTTTTTTACAATTTTCTTTCTGGTCCTTCTTGAACTTGATGTTTGTGGGGTTTATTGATTGGATTTTTTTTAGTTAATGAGTATGGAAATTAGGGTGACACGGTGGAGCAGGGTTTAGCCCTATTGCCTCACAGCAAGAAGGTTGTTACCTTTTCATTTAAACCAGTTTATCCATTTTTTATGTATATATTAACTATTTTGAGTATTTTATGAGATGACAAAAATATAAAATTCCTCTCACCTGATTGTAACACTGATCTGTGTCAGTCCTAATTCCCTGTAAGCTTTGAGTGAACTAAACAGGTGTGTGTGTGTGTGTGTGTGTGTGTGTGTGTGTGTGTGTGTGTGTGTGTGTGTGTGTGTGTGTGTGTGTGTGTGTGTGTGTCTGTGTGTGTGTGTGTCTGTGTGTCTGTGTGTGTGTCTGTGTGTGTCTGTGTGTGTGTGTGTGTGTGTGTGTGTGTGTGTGTGTGTGTGTGTGTGTGTGTGTGTGTGTGTATGTGCACCTGCTGTTTTTGTGAGAGTGTTGGACAAGGCTGAAATATTTTGAAGTTGTGAGAGCAGGCAGTTCTCGGCGCTGTCAGGAATATTCAGCTGCACCTTCCACGGAAAACAGTGAGATAAGAAGAGAAGAAGCTTCCCTGTGGATACTTGACTTAAAGGATTCTCCGCCTTCTTTTGGGGGGGAATCTTGTTTTTCATTTCAAAACTCAGAGCCGAGCTGAGCAGAGAATATGTATTTTCTTTGTGTGGATGATTTTTTCCCCCTATCCTCAGCCTCTCAGCAACATTGTGTCTGATAGTTGCTACAACTGTAGATACAGAAAAATAATACTAACACAACATATTTTTTTACTCCTTTGTGTAACCTATATGTACAGAGCTTTTATTCATTTATTCATTTTATGGTTGTTAAATCACCTTTTTGTGTGTTTTTAACTTCGGATTCATGACAAACATGATCAAAAATACTGTTTTGGTAGTTAAAGATATGAAAGAAGAAAAAACAGGAGATTAATTCATGGTAAAGTTGGGGATGTAGGACCAAGTTACCTCTTCCTCCTGTGTCGCTAGAGGCGCAAATCCGGACATCTTTGGTAACAAAATAAATGCCTTTTGGCACAGGGGTCACCACAGGGGTCACTATAGAGGAGGAAGCAGAGGTGACAGAAAACCCCATGAGTTCAAAACATTTCATCAAGAAGCCATGAAAAAGCCTCATTTGAGCTCAAATGTAAGGCCTTACATCCGCCAATGGGTACAAAGAAGAGCAAGAAGGTCAGCAACCGAGGTCAGACCTCTTCCAGAACCTGAAATGCCTGTACTAACACCGGAGGTCAAACACCCTCTGGTGTTCAAACCAAGTATTATGAACAGATTGGGCCCTGAAATAAACCCGAGTCCAATGAGAGAAATGAGATATCCTGAAATTGAAATCATCGATGAATCCGAAGACGAAGACCAACCAAGATTTACTACAGTCATAAAGACCCCCCTGCACCTGAGACGGTAAAAACAGAAGAAGTGTTCGACGTCGACGCATGGAAGTCAATGTCTCCCATTCCAGACCTGAATGAGGTTTCAACATCGGTCGAGAGGGTCGAGAAAGGAAGGGAGGACGAGCTGCCAAAACCTGCCAAAATACGGAGCTGGAGGCTGAGAAGAACCATACAGTAAGAAGAGGCCAGGAGGGTGGTTAAAGAGTTTAAGTGTATTGTGAGTATATAAAAAGTATTATTGAAATCATTGTGTGTTGTGATAAGACGTAAGGTTAAAGAAAAAGATAAAGACTGTTGACATTTTAACATTATAGGTTCTGCTTGTGTGAGAAATGTGTTAAATGTTAAAGGCCTTGAGAAAGAGGAACTAGTATAAAGTAGTAGGATTTATGATTTGTTTCATATAACCATTGTAACTAAGCTAAGACAAACAAATGATTAATAAGTACTAAAAAGATATGGAAATGTAATAAGAATGAATTTATGAAGTATCAAATGTAATAAAAGTGTGATTAAAATGTTGAATGTATAAAAGATAGATCACGAGTTTAATAGGGAAGTGAGAATTGCAGAGGGAAGCACTTTCCAGCAGATACAGATGGCGTGTTTAACAGGAGGCTCAGAACCTTATTGTTGTTATGCAAATTGCGTAATACTGGAAACTTATTTATTCCTACTGCTTTAGTTTTGCCAAAATGTCATGAACCGACATACCTAATAAGGGTTGACCATTTGGTCCTGTTCTGATGAGTTGACAGAAGCTAGCCAAGACGTAACTCTGTTGGTAAAAAAGGTGCTTTCCACAGCAGTTCTTATCCACCAATGAAGTTGTGTTTGACCAAATAAGGGACAGCTAGAAGAGTATGTAAACCCTAGATTTTTAGTCCAAGAGAGTTCTTTTTGGGTTGCATGGGGACACTGCGACACTCTGAACAAAGAAGCTACATAGATAAAGAAAATCTGAAGATTCTTTTTATGCTACAAAGCAACAGGCTTTTGGCCATTAGCATTTTTATCCAGATCCAGATCTGGTTATGAGGTGGAGCTCATATACCAAACGCCATTCCAAAGACTCTGAACTCAAACTTTTCTTCAAACATCTACGAAGATTGCTCCAACTCTGACAAAGCTGTCTTCCAGATCAAGGGGATTTGTGAGTAGTACAGGTTAGGGAATTTAGAGATAGGTTAGGGAAATAGATATTTTGTCAATTGATTTTTTGACTTTATAACCCTTTTTACTTATTTTATTTTTGCATATCTTGAATAAAGCACTCTTTCTGCATTTAAAGTAAAAGTCTACTAGTTTTCTTGTTTGATTACTTGGGTGTTTTTAAAGGATTACCCGCCTCTCCTCATTGATGTAAAAATAATTAGTTCTGTGTGCCTAAGTCAAGTCCATAGATGAAGGCTCTTGTAGGTTGATCTAGACTCTGAAATTAATATTCCCTTGACAATAAAAGTATACTTATTGTTTAATTTGATTACCAGCAATTATAACAACTGTTACCATTTAGGAAGAAGCTGTCGTTAACTAAGGGGTTTTCACCAGGTATTTCTATTATCAGGCAATAGGGGTGCAGGTGTTAAGGTAGAGGGAAATCCTTAGGAGGTAGACAGTTAGCAGGCTGGGCGAATTCTTCTGCCCCAGCCAAAAGTTAATAAATCAGAATCCTGTTCATGTGTCTCCAAGCAGGCTGATTTCAAACCACTTTAAGGTGTGGCTGGCCTGGTGTTCCTGTACCGGAGTTCCAGGGTAACACCTGTTTTTAAATTTCCCCTCAGAACATATTGAATGAATAAATAAATTACTTTACTTTGATTTATGCAGTCTTCCAGAGAATCCACATCTCCTCTTCTCTAATCTCAGATCACCTTGTCATCCTTTACTTTTCATTTGCTTTCCTCCTCCTTCACTTGTCTTGTCTCATTTTTTCATTATAATCTCTATTTTCCTTCCCCTCACCTCTTGACTTGATGAACTCCTCCACTCTGATCTCTCTTCTCTGTGCTCTTCTCCTTTCTACACACAGAGAAGCATCTAATATGTCTCCAAAGGGTTTTTCTCATCTTTATAAGATGGACAGACATGAGTGATGAAAGATTTTATGATCATCGGTGAAAATTTAATGGATGTTTGCTTTGTTTGTGTGTGCATTAAATTAAGAAAAATGTTAAATTTCACACTTTATCACTTTAACTCTGCAACACAGTGGCGCAGGGGTTTGCACTGTTACCTCACAGCAAAAAGGTTCACGACCTCCTTGGTCCTGGGTCTGGAAGATTTGTGGATCAACTCAATGCTCATTGAGAGGAACACGGTTGTTACAAGAAATGAGTACAGATATAAATTTGAAGTTGATATTCTGCTTGAGAATGTCTGTCTGATGAGCTCAACTTTTTGCCTGAAAGTGAATTTTCTAAAAACAAAAAACAAAACAAAGAACATGTCTAGAACAAAATGTATTTGTATCTAAACTATAAACACTTCTGTTTACATTCATAGAATGAATATTCTGGAATTGTTGGGGAATCAGTAAGTTTAGTGGAAAGTGCTGGCAGGGAAAGTGAGCTGTAACTCCTAGGTGAAAAACTAAAGGAGGAAACTGTTCTTATCTCCTGTCACCGCCTTGCTTCCTTTCTTTCCTTTCTTACTTTCCCTCCTTTCACCACTTGCTTCTTATCTTCTCATCCCTCCGCTCTTCCCCTCTTTTCCCATTTTCTGCCTTGTCATCCTCCTGTCACATCATCTTTTCACTTCTTATGCATGGCCTCTTTTTTTCCAATTCCTCTTTTTCCTCCTCTCATCTTGTCTCCTGGTGTAAACCGTTTGGAGAGGCGGTGTTGCCTGGTGGCGTTGCTCCCGGCGATGACTCCTCTAGACCGAGGCTCATTAGATCTCCTGGTAGCCACGGCAATAGAGCCTACTTGACAGGCAGCTGGAATGGATGCTGTGAGAATTTAATTGAGAGAATCCTGACAGCTGTCAGTGTGGTGCAAGGTTTCCATCAACTAAATGACAGAGATGCAGAGGTGGAGAGATTTATATGTTTAAAATAGAGTAGGATAGAGCAGGGGGATGAGTTCTATAGAGTGGATTAAATTACTCATTTTATTAATTACTTCATAAAATTTGAATTACTTACTGCCGTTCTAAACGTTTTTACTCTCATATTGTGTAAAAGGAGGTAACAACAAATCTTTACTCAGTAATTATTTTAAATTATTTTTAATTATTTTTTACAGGCGATCAAAACAAATAAACAATAAACAAATCAGTCTCCTTTGAACCAAATCCCTTTTTTCGTGAACTTCCACCACAGCTCAACAGAGAAACACTAACTGGGTTTCCATCCGAATGTATCAAAATTTTAGAGCACAAAAAGAATATGTGAAATGATGGCCGTTTATATTCCTTATTCTTTTGCAATAAGAGAGGTAGCGTTTGGCATGAGTTTACATTATAATGTTGTGTTCCCTTGCAGTCGGAAGATAGAGTTGGAAAGATCAGAGTCGAAAAGTCCGACTTCCAAGGTAAATGCTTTTCATTATGCAAACTCAGGAAAACATGGCCGGCCACAGTAAGGTGATGTTTGTTTGGATATCTTTGTAGCATCAGAGAGAACTGCTGGCGAAGTACATTTGATTCCCAAAGGAAGAGAGAGAAAGAGAAAAGCCATCTGCTACTAAGTTATAACCTCTGCTCTTTAACGCAGCATTGTATTCCCTTTTCCATAATTCCCTAATCTTACCCCTTGCTTAAAAATCTAGTGTAAAATAAGAAGCCTTGTGCAATGCTGTCAGGCTTTGATCATGCTCTGGCTGCTTCGAACATTCCTAAACTTCACAATTACAAGTCATGGATGTGTTATAGACCTGGATAGACTACCGCCTCTCAACACCATGCCAATTTTTCCCAGTGGCCAGTTGTGGTACTACAGCACAAAATTACATGCGACTCAAAAAACATTTTTCCCATAGACCACAATAGTAAAAGAGAAGCCTATAAAACTGTTGACAGGACACCCCCAGCTATAATCCTATTTACTACTAATCTTTGCATTCCATATTTTGCATTCCATTCCAATATAAGGCCTTACATCGGCCAATGGGTGCAAAGAAGAGCAAGGAGGTAAGCAACAGAAGTCAGACATCCTCCAGAGCCTGAAATGCCTGTACTAACACCAGAGGTCAAACACCCTCTGGTGTTCAAACCAAGTATTATGGAAAGATTGGGCCCTGAAATAAGCTCAAGTGCAATGAAAGAAATGAAATATCCTAAAATTGAAATCATTGATGAATCCGAAGACGAAGACGAACCAAGATTAACTATAGTCATGAAGACCCCCCCGGCACCTGAGACGGTAAAAATAGATGAGGTGTTCGACGTTGACGCATGGAAGTCAATGTCTCCCATTCTGGACCTGAGTGAGGCTTCAACATCGGTCGAGAGGGTCGAGAAAGGAAGGGAGGATGAGCTACCAAAACATGCCAAGATACGGAGCTGGAGGCTGAGAAGAACCATACAGTAAGAAGAAGAGGTGGGTGATTGAAAAGTTTAAATGTATTGTGAGTATATAATGATATTAATGAAATCACTGTGTGTAATGATAAGAAGTAAGGTTAAAGAAAAGATAAAGACTGTTAACATTTTGACATCATAGATTCTGTTTGTGTGGGATTTTGGTAAAATCTAACATTTAAGAAATTGGTTAAATGTTAAAGGCCTTAAGAAAGAGGAACTAGTATAAAGTAAAAAAAAAAAAAAAAAAAAAAAAACTACAGGTGTACCGCCAATAATAGTCCCCGGTAATTCACTCCCGGTGTGGAGTTTCCTTTTATTTGCAGCGCTGTTTCTTTTTGTTTGCAGCGTTTCTTTTTTTGGAGCATTGAGGGTTCCCGGCCACCGTACTAAACTCGCGTGGGCCGCACTAACATTAAATTTTCATATCAAGGCGGGGGCCTCAAACTAGCGTCCGGCGGGCCGCATTTGGGTTTGAGACCCCTGATCTAGACTCTGAAATTAATATTCCCTTAACAATAAAAGTATACTTATTGTTTAAATAAATACCAGCAACTATAACAACTGTTACCATTTAGGAAGAAGCTGTCGTTAACTAAGGGGTTTTCACCAAGTATTTCTATTATCAGGCAATAGGGGTGCAGGTGTTAAGGTAGAGGGAAATCCTTAGGAGGTAGACAGTTAGCAGGTTGGGCGAATTCTTCCGCCCCAGCCAAAAGTTAATAAATCAGAATCCTGTTCATGTGCCTCCAAGCAGGCTGATTTCAAACCGCTTTAAGGTGTGGCTGGCCTGGTGTTCCTGTACCGGAGTTCCAGGGTAACAAGACCAATGTAGCCAAAGTACTAAAGAGACTCTTAGATCACAATCTGTTCGTCAAGGCAGAGAAAAGCGAGTTTCATGCCGACACCATCTCCTTTCTGGGCTTCATTGTAGCTCCTGGAAGGGGGCAGATGGACCTGGCTAAAGTAAGCGCTGTAGCAGACTGGCCCACGCCTGATAGCCATAAAAAGGTCCAGCAGTTCCTCGGTTTCACTAACTTTTATAGACGTTTTTTCAGAAATTTCAGCGCAACAGCAGCTCCGCTCCATGCACTCACCTCCATGAGGTGACTATAGAGGCAGAGCCCGCCTTCCAGAACCTCAAGCGTCGCTTCACCACGGCTCCCATCCTCACCATGCCTGACCCTCAGCGGCAGTTTGTGGTGGAGGTGGATGCTTCCAATGAGGGAATCAGGACAGTTCTATCCCAGAGATCTGAGCATCCTTGTGCCTTCCTGTCTCGGCAGCTGTCCAAGGCGGAAAGAAATTATGATGTTGGTAACCGTGAGCTCCTCGCTGTGAAGGTGGCACTGGAGGAGTGGCGGCACTGGTTTGAGGGGGCCAGTCAGCCGTTTATTGTCTGGACTGACCATAAGAACCTGGAATACATGAAAAAAGCCAAAAGACTAAATTCTTTTTCCCTCTCTTACAGGCAAGCCTCTCATCCTGTCACGACTCTTCGACCCCGAGCCTGTTGCCAAGGAGCCTGAGCCCATCCTCCCACTGTCCTGTGTGGTTGGAGCTGTCTCCTGGCAGATAGAAAAGGAGGTTAAGCGGGCCAATGGTGAGGCTCTGCCACCTAGTGGATACCCAGAGAATCGATTGTTTGTCCTGGATGAGATGCGCCCACAGGTGATCCACTGGGCCCACACCTCGCTGCTTTCCTGCCATCCGGGGGTTCGGCGGACCATGTTCCGGTGGCTGTCCGTGGAGCCGGGAGTATGTGGAGGCTTGCTCGGTCTGTGCCCGCAATAAGACTTCCACCGGATCACACATGGGACTTTTGCACCCGCTCCCTATCCCCTCCAGACTGTGGGCAGACATCTCCTTGGACTTCGTCACGGGGCTCCCAACATCTCAAGGTAACATGACCGTCCTCACTGTGGTGGACAGGTTCTCAAAGATGGCTAGGATTATTGCTCTGCCTAAGCAGCCCTCTGCCAAAGAGACGGCAGAAGTTCTCGGCTTTCCCAGAGACATTGTGTCGGACCGGGGGCCCCAGTTTGTGTTTCGGTTCTGGAGGGAGTTCTGCTGGCTTATCGGTGCCAAAGCCAGCCTGACCTCAGGATACCACCTGGAGGCCACCGACCAGACCGAGCGCCTCAATCAACAGCTGGAAACCGGCCTCCAGTGTCTAATGTCACAGAACCCGGCCACATGGAGCAAGCACCTGGTCTGGGTAGAGTATGCACATAATTCCCTCCCCACCTCAACTGCTGGCTTTTCCCCTTTCATGTGTGTATATGGCTACCAACCACCTGTCTTCACAGACAATGAACCAGAGTCATCGGTGCCCTCTGTCCAGGCCCAGATCCGCCGCTGCCGTCGCATCTGGGCAGCCGCCCGTCAGGTATTCCTCCGTCAGGGAGACCGAGTGAAGAGAGCGACCGACCGCAAGAGAAGACCCGTGCCCAACTACCAGCCGGGCCAGAGGGTGTGGCTCTCTGCCAAGAATCTCAACCTAAAGGTCCCTTCCAAGAAACTAGCACCTTAGTTCGTGGGCCCCTTCCCCATATCACAGATCATCAGTCCTGCTGCAGTCCACCTGTGCCTGCCCCGATCCCAACGCACCCACCCTACCTTTCATGATAGCCAAGTAAAAACCAGTGAAAGACAGCACCCTGGTTCCACCACTCACACCTCCTCCGCCCCCAGAAGTGGTAGAGGGCGGCCCCGTGTACAAGGTAAAATGGCTACTGGATAACCGCGGTCGGGGAAGACAGTTTTTAGTGGACTGGGTGGGGTATGGTCCCGAGGAATGGCAATGGGTTCCTTCTCGACACATTCTTGACCACAGCCTCATAGATGACTTTTACAGAGATCACCCAGATCAGCCTGGGCCGTCAGGAGTCGGCCCTAGAGGGAGGGGTACTGTCACGCAGTGAGGTCAAGTTGGGTTTTTGTTTTGTCTCCATGTCTTGTCATTTCCTGTTTTATTCTGAAAAGTAACTCTCCTCTCGTTTCAGGTCACTTGCCCTTCCTCATGTGTCACCGGTCTGATTGTCTTGCCCGCCCTGATTGTTTCCACCTGTTCCCTATTACCCTGTGTATATATTGTCTGCGTCTCCCCTTGTCTTGTGCCAGAGTGTTTCGTCCCATGCGTTCACCCCAGCCCTTCTGAGGCCACAGCCACAGCCTTCTTGTTGTCTTTTCCTCTCACGAGTGATTTTGATTTGGTATTTTTCATAGTTTAGTTAGATATAGTTAGTCCTAGATTTTCAGTTCTTTCTTTTGTTTGTTCCTCTTCCGGAGTGGATTTTTGTTTCATGTTATTAGATTAGTGTGCCTCCAGTTTTTAGAAGTGAGTTTCAGTTTAGCTTCCTTTGTTTTCTAGATTAGGTTATCCTCTGGTTGGAGTGCCTTTTGTTTGATTCATAGATAGATTCCTAGTCATAGATAGATTCATAGATTTGTAGTCATAGATAGAATTATGGTGTTAGATTTATAGCCAGAGATAGTTTGGAGTTTCCATAGCCACTTCATTTTATTCATTGTGAGAGAGGTTTTCCTACTGGTAAAGCATCATGAGGTTGACTCTACTGATCAGTCTGTTCATTTTTCAGTTTTTCATTTTTTTCAACATCCCCTGTCCTTAGATCCTCACATTGTACAAGAAAAAAAATCCCTAAGAAAAAAAAAAAATTGTACAGGGAAAAAAAAGAAGAATCCTCACTAAGAGTAAGAGAGGAGGATCCCTCTTCCAATATGGACAGTCTGCAATAGATGTTTTGTAGACAGGATAGAATACAATACATTTAAAGGCCTTTGGTGAGAATCTACAATGTAAACAGTCATGAAAATAAAGGTAACACATTGAATGAGAAGGTGTGTCCAAACCTTATTTAATGTTAGTTTGATTCATCTTAGCTTAAGAGATAACTTATCAAATTCAACACATTAATTACAGTTAAATAATATCAACAACTTCAAACAACTTCCCACTTGTGAAATGTTATCTCTTGTTTCTTGCTTTCAGCGTTTCTTTATTTCTTTCTTAAGCAGCACAAAAGTCTGGCATTTCGATGCCTGTTTGACCCAGGGCTGCCTGATCCTGGTCCTAGAGAGCTACTGTTCTGCTGGTTTTAAGCATTTCCCCACTCTAATACCCCTGATTCTACAAGCCCTTCACATGCTTCAGCAACCTGCATCATAGTTGCTCTGCAGGTGCAGGACTGGGCAGTCCTGGTCTCATTGGATCTGACCAACCCCAAGCCTGTAGGCAGCATCTACATGTTTATATCTATGACTGTTCACATATCCAAAAGCTGCATTGTCCTTTTATCGATAGCTGATAAATCCACCCCCTCCAAGCATAAACAATTGTATGTAACATTTTTGCTTTTTTTATTTCTGGTGTTTTCATCCAAGTATTTATATGCAATTTTTGAAAATGCGAATGAGAAAAGGTGGATGGAAATGCAACTACAGGACTATAAACAGGTCACATGTTCAGACTGAAGCCTCATAAAACCTTCCCAGCTTGAAAGACTCCTTGATTCAAGATGTACCTTTATATTTGTTCAGATGTGAAGACGTGATGAAATGAAGTGACAGCGGAGGCAGTTCACAGTGAATGCTCTCTTTATTAAGACTCGTCTTCTTGGGCTTGGTTGGTTTCTTTTTGTCTCATCAACATTACAGACATTCAGAGGAAACATTCTCCACAGTGATGTGCAAAACAGTGTGAAAAGAAAACGGGTACATTCTCAGTTACTGTTGGCTTCCAGTGACAGATTTTTTTTTTCAATTGCATAAACAAGCTCAGTTCATTGCAATGATTTTTTAGTGCTAAAAAGAGGAAGTTTACATCACTACGGGTGAAAAGATGGAAGTGTCAGTAGAACCGTCAGTGGGTCACGGCCCGCTGGTCGTCAGCAGCAACAAGCCACACATCAGGTCCTTCACAAACTCCAGCTCGTAGTTTACAATACAACTTTATTCATGCCACTAGGGCTGATTTGTTTGGAGCAGCTTGTTGTACACAAACAACAATAACAAACATAAATAATCACGTTGAGCATTAACAGCAGACAAACATTCAGCAAAAAAAAACAACTTGTGGTTGAGAAGTGAGAGTCTTTCAGACATCTGGGTTCCATCTGACACTTGTTTTCACAGAGCATCAGTGATTATATTACAGTAGTAGAACCTGTCATTTATGATTTTTAAATGTACAGTGTAAGATTTAGGGGAACAAACTATATAACATTCATAAGCATGTTTCAATTAATAAAGAACAAAATAAATTGTTCTGTTTTGTGACATTAAATCAAGCTATTTGAGTGAATCGTCTGCGATGTCTGTCATGTTGCACCACCATGTTTGTACAGTGACCCAAAATGGACAAACAACGGCTCTACAGATACTCACTTGTCTCTCATGTTTCTCTGCCACTGTAGCTTCTCTATACATTGGGGTTCTCAGTTTGTTACAATCTGCAACCAGTAGATGTCACCAGAACCTACACACTGTACCTTTAAAAAAAAAAAAGGTTTCATGTTTGTAGAACCAATTTTAACCCGGTTTAACAGTGAAGGTTCATAATTCACCTTGAAAATAGGTTTTGTTCAACAAACTTGCAGCAGCCTGCTGCTCAGTGGACAGAACACTGAGGCTGACTTCCTCACAGCAGACATTTGACTTGTTAAAGCAGGAAACACTCAGGTGGTATCAGTAATATTAATGACGGTTGTGTTTCATTTAGGTGAACCAGTTTCAGGACTCTGGTTACTAGGCCTTTATATGTTCCAAGTGTGCATCTAACCAAACACTGTCGAAATGTTGATGCAGGATACTTTTTTTTTTGGAAATTTGGCATCAGGCTAACAGCTGTTGTCATTGTTGCCATATGCTGGGATGTTGATGTTTATATTTGTGTTAGTCTCAGCTGTCAGTTGCAGACTGAGTTTTTGAACATCTTGCATTTCCTTGCCTGGATTTGCCTGTTCTTTTACGCTGGAAATAAATACGGACATAATCGGATGGCTTTGTTGCGATGGCTTTGTTGTTTGTGCAGCGAGTCTACAGTACAATGCTCCCTCACTTAGCCTCTCAGTGACTTCGCTATTTGTTTGTCACTATACTAAGACTGTTTATTACTTTATAAACTATTAAAGTTTACTTTAGGCAAGGATGAGCGATAGTGAGAATGAACTGTTTATTTATCCAAATGTTACTTAAATTGGAATTCCTGTTTTCAGTGACCTAACTGGTCATAGGTGTGAGAGAGTGAGTAAATGATGTGTGCCCCACGATAGACTAGTGACTGTCTGAGGTGTATCCCTGCCTCTCACCTGTAATGTGCTGGGATTGGCTCCAGCAGACCCCCGAGACCCTGATGAGGAATAAGCAGGTATAGAATATGGCTGACTGACTATTTTCAAAGATGTGGGGAGCTGCTGGTGAGACTCTTCCAACATCTGTCATAGTATTTGAGCTTCAGGACCCATCTTGCTGAAAAGAAGAATCTGAGAAAATGTAAATTAATTTTGGGACAAGAGTTGGGGAAAAAAACTGCTAACAACGAAAATGAAAGCTCAGCTGACTCATAGCATGTAAAGTTCAATATCTGTAACTTTCCTTTCCTACAACGTTGTGCAAATGTATGTTTATCATCAGTCAGTCATTTTCTATACCCGCTTATTGCTAATTAGGGTCATGGGAGTCTGTTGGAGCCAATCCCCGTGCATTACAAGCAGGGATACACCCCAGACAGGTACCTCTATCATGGGGCACACACACACCTATGGACAATTCAGTGTGTCCAATTAACATGTCTTTGGACTGTGGGAGGAAGCTGGATAACCTGGAGAAAATCCATACAGACAAGGGGAGAAAATGAACCTCCACACAAAAAGGTCCCAGAGCAAGGTCTTGAACCTGCAACCTTCTTGCTGTGAGGCACCAGTTACTGTGCTGCTCCTTTTCTGTTAACATTAAAATGTTCCAATAACATTGCCCCCCCCCCCCCGACACAACCAGCTAGCAGCATTTTATATAACTGAAATACATATTGTTGATGCCACAGAGTTTTTCTGTTACATTTGTTTTTTTTCTGAGACACCCACACCCACGTACACACAAGATGGGACTGAAAACACAGGCAGATTACCACAGCAGCAACACTCAAACTCAAACTCTGCAACATTCATCTTCTACTTTCCCAGTAGTGTAAAACACAGTGATGTGGTCAGAATACTGATCAGGACAAACAGATATTCATTAGTTTTTAATTTTTTCCCCCATGTTTTATATTAAAATGTGAAGTGGAAAGTGAATGAATTGACTACTGAGCATTGATTGTGTGAATGGAGCCCAGTGGGGGAGCACTGTGTGTTTTGTAGCAGCTAAAATCAACAGTTCTGCTGTGTGAGGGCTATAAATAAACACACAGTATTGCTTCTGAATGGCAGCAACACCATGCTTTTGTGTTTTGTTTCTTTAGTTTATTTCTTTCACACAGATGTGTTTCGCTCCATGGGTGTGAGGAAACACAGGATGTCCCACAGGTGCTGTAGCGGGTGAAAGAAAGCGATGATGAGAAGGGAGAGACCGTCCTGGAGATAAAAGATGCAATGCCTCTGCTGTACAAATCACACCTCCAACTATCCAAGTGGGACCAAGTCAAGTCCAAACTTTAAAGTTACGCTAGAATAAATCTTTGATTGGTCTTACTCTCTTTAGTCAAATTACTGATATTTGTAAAGACATAAGAAGATAGAAAGATAAATTATAGGTGCTATGATTAGAAAAATAAACGGAAATGCAGAAATTGATCATAAATATATACACAGCACTTTTGGTTTTTCCTCCATTTTTAATAAGTCAAAATAAAAGACCTGAGACTTGTTTTATGCACACAAAATGATTATTTCTCTCTAACTGTTTTTAAATCCATACAAGAGAACTTTGCCAAAATAGCACCTGACAGGTGTGAAATAATGGTCTGAGCAAGTAAAGTCAATTATATTAGTATAGTCCTAAATCACAAATTGGCTTCAGCAGGTTTTACAGTTTGTACAGTAGCAATATAACATCACCTGTCTTTACATCATACATCATAGGGAGAAAAATAAAGAAAGAAACCTCAGAAAGAGGAATAGAGAAAGGATCCCTAATGGCTCTTCCAGGACAGACCTGCAGTAGATGTACAGGATGGAACACAAGGAATAAATTACAGAATACAGCATTAACACACAATAGAAGGCTCTAAAATGTGCAGGTCTATCACACAACACAATCCCACAGATGCTGCATGTTTTGAGGCAGCAGAAATAGTCCTGCTCACTGCAAAAATATCTTTTTTCAAATTAAAACTGCACATATTAGAGCCGGGCAAAAGGATGGCGCAGGGTTTAGCGCTGTTGCCTCACAGCAAGGAGGTTGCAGGTTCAAGACCTCCTTGGGTCCTGGGTCTGGGACCTTTCTGTGTGCTTCCTCCCACAGTCCAAAAACTTGCTGAGGCTAATTGGTGACTCTAAATTGTCCATAGGTGTGAGTGTGTGAGTGAATGGTGTGTGTGCCCTATGATTGGCTGGTGACCATCTAGGGTGTATCCCTGCCTCTCGCCGTAACGCACTGGGATAGGCTCCAGCAGGCCCCTGCGACCCTAATGAGGGATAAGCAGGTATAGAAAATGACTGACTGACATATTAGAGCCTTTATTGTGACCAGTCCAAGGCTCACTGTACAGTTATCCTGTTGTTTAATCAGCGTTGTCAGGTGGATGAATAATTGCTCACTAACAACAGTTTAAACTCATTCGTGAACATGTTAGATAAATAATCCTTTTGTGTGTGTGCATAGCAAAAATAGCAAAAAGTTTATATTTGTGTTCAGTGAAGTGGTTTTAAGTATGTTTTAATTATATAAAATTCAGTCAATATAAGAACTATTGTTTTTATTACCTTACTTTGATCTGGAACTGTCACTGCTGCTTCTTTAGTTACAATCAGGTAATTGCAGTTAAACTCACCACTAGATGCTGCCAGAAACTACAAACTGAATATTTTTGGGTAAGGAATGTTGGTTGGAACAAAACAACATTTGAAGTTGTCACCTTTCAGAAACAAAACATATATAATCAAGAAAATAATCAACTAATTGGTAATTAAAGAAATCATTGGTTGCAGCCCTAAAATAGCATATTTTAACACGTTTAATGTGTTACTCCAAATTTATACTGTTAATTACAATAAAAAGAAAATCTTGAAAAGAATTGCGGGTTTGGAATTGATTGTGCGGGAAACACAAATTAATTTAATGTCTAAAGGCTTCATCATGTGTCTTTAGTCAAAGTCACATCACTGTATTATGATTTTGTTTAGTTTGAAATTATTGGATTTGTGACTTTGAGCCCATAGAGCCCTCTGTCAACATCTGTCACTCCTCTGTCTTCTTCCCTGGGAGAGTTTTTGCTTGCTGCTCCAAAACATTAAAGGTGGAGTGGGAGATCTTGGAAAAAACGGTTACAGCTATTCAACACAAGTGAGATTTTGAAAATATACACTCCCTCCCCTCCTCCCAAAGGCTCGGCCTCCTCCTCTTCAGCTCACCCCTCGAAACCAGGCCTTCACGATTCATGGATACATGAATGCGCACACTCTCGAGGGGTCACAGGAGTTCACGAGCATTCACGCCAATAGCATGACAGACAGTGACTAACTTCAAGCAATGTCGTCTTCACAAGATTTGTGAACATCGTAATGAACGTAAACAGTCTTTCATTATTGTAATTTCAAGAATATTGACATAAAATTCAAACTAGAGTATCTGTTAGATTTCCACTAGTTGATTGGATACATGTGTCAATTACTTTGTTATTGCAGTAATGACACAATGTATTATGTGTATTATTATTAGTAATGCCTGCTGTATCATGTCCCTAGCCAGCCATCATAGGTTACAGTCACAGACATGGATTATTATGGATTAAGTAGTATGCATTTGCCCGTAGTAGCCTACCACATACCTGAATTTGAATGATTTATGTTACTGACTTATTTACTTGCGGGCGCTTTATTTCACGGGCAACTAACGGAACGACTCACACGGGGGTATGGGGTATCTCTGGCATAAAGGCACCTTTCTGTTGTAGTCACCATAAATTTGCGATAATCAAATTGCGGCAATCACAGTATTGTTCACATGTTATTTTTGTATTTAGAGTTTTCATGACGAGAGCTCAAGCTCAGACTTAGCTTAGCCTTGTAGTTGACAGAGTAGGTAGCTTAGCGAAACATGCTGGAATTGTGCTTATGTCACTCGATTGACAATAAGTGTGTCATCATCTTTCATTTTCTCACTGACTGGTTGAATAGGCCTACAATACCCGTAACCGACCAGTATGTCAAAATATTATGTAATTAGAAGACAACATCTTACATATCCAGTAAAAATACGGCGACTTTGGCATCTGTCTGGAGCCCCTTCTCACTTTTTAGCTGGCGCCAGCGCTGGAAAGCCGTACCGATAACCACTCTTGTCCTGTTTCGTTCTTCTGTTAGCTTCCGCATGGCTGTTGCTTTTTCAAGAACAGTTTTCCCCTTGGTTTTGCTGCCAGTCGACGTCTTCTTCTCTGCCATTGTTGCAACGATATATCTATGCGAGCTAACTTGAATGTTGGCTTTCTAAGCTGTGTCTGCTCACCTGATTGCCAGAGCTGTGGGGGGTCGAGTGACGACGACACAGTGAACGCGCAAAATGGGGGGAGGGGTCGAGTGGGAGGGGGAGGGGGTGAAGCGGGGAGCCGTTGGGAAGGGAGGGGTGGGGGTGTGTGCATAGGTATTTGGTGGACGTATTAGACAGCCCATAAATGTAAAGATGATCAGCACATTGATTGGTCAGAGTTTTCCTCTGAATACACCCTCTAGACCGGACCAAAATGTTTCGAGTTTTTTGCAAACATTCTATTTTAGTGTGTGCGGTGGGAATGTGAAAAGGTTTACAGGCAATATTTTAAAAAATGCTGCAAAAAAGAATCACCCACCCCACCTTTAATGAAGTCAACACTGGAAACAAACTGGATGACAGCTGAGACTGTCAGCATCTATACTGTTAAAGGTGCAGTGTGTAAGATTTAGCGGCATCCAGTGGAACAGATTTAGCAGAAATGGAATATAATGTTCATAAGAATGTTTTAATTAGTATAAAATTCCATCAGAATAAGATTGGCACCTGGATACTCAGTTGGTTGTAATATGTAATCCTACCACTAGATGCTTCCAAATTTCACAAAATATCAAATATCGCCCGAAACTCTACAGGGATGCTTTATCATAATATTCGGTATATTCGGTAATCAAGTATATTGCAAAAAATGCAATATTTGGCCCTTGGTTTTGTGAGATAAAAGCAAGGCGAATAGTGGCATGTGAGGCACAACATGCTGAGAGAGAGAGAGGCTGCAGCAGCCAAAAGGAAAGATGGTCACAGCACGCCTACTCGGTCTGTCTTTGAAAAGTAGAAAAAGTTTGCAAAGGACAGCACCAAAACAAACGGAATCGCAACAAAAGCAGCAACACATCAAAGTCAAAGCCGTTTCTGTTGCTGTTCAGAAATCAACAACGTTTGTGTGTTTTTGGTTTTGCATCATTTCTGTGTTTGCAGCGTTTTGCCATTTGTTGCATGTTTGCTTCTCTCAGATGTGTGTTTACCAGAGATGTTCCTTTGAAAAACATGCCTAACATTTATTCTAGACTATTTATGCAAATAAAAAAAAAATTGTGAAAAACTTAATAACCACATTTGATATTTAATATTCAGTCTTCTGTATCCACCCAAGCCTGTTTACACTTTGCTGTGCTACTTTGGCTTCGGCCACAAATTTTCACTTCGGTGCATCCCTAGTAACCTAGAGAATCGTTACAAAAGTGTAAATCTCTTGGATACCAGTTAAATGAAGGAAGATGGTTGGATTAGATTGAATTTGACAATTAAAACTCCCCCGTTGTGTAGTTGAAACCTTTACTACAGGTCAGAGAAACAAGGTGAGGACACTGTGGGAAATGTAGTCTGAATGAGAAGAAGCTACCATTTGTGTGAAATAAAAGCTGCCAGTCATCTCCACCTACTGTTCCACTGATTAATAACCCTAAAGAGCACCAATTTGTTATTCTATCTATATAAATAAATTCATTTTTCTATATAGCTTTCTCTCCATTCTGAAACCAGCGTTAGTCATTTCTCTCTTCTGGTAACAATACAAACAAATGTTAACTGTCATTTAGTGTCCTCTGAAATAAACAGAGTAACAAGTTTTATTTTTTTTTCTGTAATTCATGAACAATTTTATGCATCAAATGAAGGAGATAGACAATGTTTAGAGAATCGAAAATGTGTAAGTTTCTATAAAGATTCATTAGAGAAATTTAAGATGAAACATGTTATTAAATAAAGAGTTATTCCAAAACTTTGCTCACTCTGCAATTTCTCAGTTTCTTTTTATCCCAGTTACCCTGAAGGCATCACTGATAACTCTCTATGTGGTTTCATTTATTCCCCTTGGTCTCTGCACCTCATACCTCCAGCTATTAAAGTACTTTTATTTTTCTTCTTTCTACCTTTCATGTTTCTTTTCCATCTTATTACCAAGTTTGTGACTCTTTGTCAAGGTCAGATTCTTCTTATTCCTGTCAACATGTTTTAATTGTCTTTTCTTCTTGTTACATAAAAGTAAAAATAATCCCAACCTCCAGCCACCCCTCAGCATCTTTTCTCAGAGGTGGAACTTGAAGATGATCAGGACGATCCTCTTGTATTCCTTCCTGAAGTTATGGTTCAGGACGCCGTAGACGACGGCATTGAGGCAGCTGTTAAAGTATGCCATGAAGTAGCTGGCTGTGAACAGCCACTCCGGAATGGCCTGGCCCAGTCTGGGGTCCAGCGCCACCGCCAGGCCAATCAGGTTGAGTGGTGCCCAGCAGACAGCAAAGAGTACAAATACCACAAACATGGTGAGGAAGTTGCGGAGGTCATGCGGTTTGATCTTTGGCCGCGTGTCCGGCTTGACCCTCCGCCTCACCTGGATGACGAGGATCCAGATGCGCAGGTAGCAGTAGGTGACAATGCCAATCGGCAGGATGAAGTGCACCACCACCACAGTGATGGTGTACAGAGAGCTGACTGACTGGGCGAAGGTGCAGGAGTAAACCCGGGGGTCATACTGCAGTGACTCCACAAACCAGTTGGGCACGATGGCGAGGATGGTGAGCGCCCAGACCAGCACCACGTAGCACATGGTGTTGCTGTTGGAGAAGAGTTTGTCATACTTGAGGCTGTGGCAGATGTAGCAGTAGCGGTTTATGGCGATGCCCGTGATGTTGAAGATGGAGCCGATGACGCTGAGGCCCATGAGGAAGCCGCTGATCTGGCAGTGGATGTATCCGGCGATCCAGCCATCATGGAAGATGGCGGTCAAGACCAGTGGGTAGGGATAGATGGCGACCACCAGGTCAGCCAGCGCCAGGCTCACCACGAAGGCGTTTCCTGCAGAGTGAAGGAGGATAGACATTATAAGAAGGAGAGAATATGTTCAAGTGTGAATTAACCCACCAACATATCATTACCAGAACTTTCATGTAACATTTGTTACATAACATTAACATTTGGTTCTGGGAACTGGTCTTATTGAATATTCTGGCATAATGTTCCTGAGATGGTAAAGCTCAGCTAACAGCAGGGGAACCAATATGCAGTTAGGGCTTAGTGTGTTAAGAGAACAGAGCCTTAGAGGAACAAACTTTTTGTTATTATTTTAATTTGTCCAGTAATGGCTTTGAAACCAGCACAAATGTGTTGGATTTTTTAAAATTTGTCCAGGAACAGCTTCAAAAACATTGTAAATGTGATATAATGTTTCAGACACATGGCTTCCTTCAATTTGTTACGCATTTGATGTTAAACACATCAGAAACTGTCATAAACTGTAGAGAAGATTTCAGGAGATAAACACTGATGTTGAGCTGAGCTGATGTATGAGGTTTTGGTTATATGATTACTAGTTCATTGGAGAAAATCCTTAAAATATGGTTTAACATCCAAAAGCCTTCATTTACACTTTAACCCAACTCCTCTATTTGGGAATATTGACAATGATGAATTCATTATGATGTCATGTATCAAGCAAAAACATTAAGTATCTTTGATTTTAGCTTCTCAAATGTAACAATGTGCTGCCTTTCTCTTGTATACCATTGTAAATTGAATATTTCTGGGACAAAGGTCAGAAAAATTTCACTTTGGGTTCTGTAAACTTATGATATTTTAAAGTCTAAAGAACTTTTTAAATGTAAGGTTAGGCGTAGTATACATGTCTATTGGTATTTTTTAAGACAAACTTGGCCCCTGGGTAAAAAAAAAAAAATCGCGTCCACACCACCAGCATTGCAAAATCTGCCTCAAACAATGCCATGCACATGCCAAAGCAGTAGGTGGCAATAGCACTCCTAACAGGAAGGACATTTTAGCCAATCACAAGGCTAGAGCACTGTCGCACAGTGTGACGTCAAACACTATCGAGAAGAAATTGTACATGTTTTACTTTTTTGCAGAAATTACTATTACTGTCTGAACAACTGTTGTCTTCCAAAGACAACAGTTGTTCGGACAGTTGTAAGAAATTGGCTTGGAAGTGGAATCTCTGACAATCATTTTAGAAATAGGGTCAAGTGGGAGGGGAAGTCATATTTCTATTGGATTATAGAGTAGGGTATAGTACAATAAAGTACTTGTCCTGCAGATGGCAGCAATGCAACTTTTTGTAGGCCCGCTGCCTTAAAACCCCAAAGAAGAAGAAACTGTTGTTTTTTCCATCCACACATAACTGTTGAAACTGGACATTTGGAAAAAGTTCACCCTGGATTCCAGTTACAAAAAACTCTGGTTTCAGGATCATGTGTGGATGAAAGGCGAAACAGGGCAGAGAAACACACAGTTTCAAAAATCCACGCACCGGTGCGGACAGCCCTTTAGTCTAAACCAGGGTTAGGCAACCCTGGTGTGAGTGCAGGCTTTTGTTCCAACCCAGCAGTAACATACTTGATTCTATTAATCAACCACTAGAGGCCTTGCTGAAGACCTTCATTAGTAGAATCAGGTGTGTAACTGCTTGGTTGGAACAAAGACCTGCACCCACAGTGGCCCTCTGGAACCAAGGTTGCCTACCCCTGGGCTAAACACTTCACTTGACTACAAACTGAGGACAGCTGTGACAACCTTGTGGTTCATCTGCTGATTTATTCACTGTGTTGTGTGCTTGTGGTGAAAGGTCATGGGAGGAGATGAGGCTCACCTGTGCAGCCTGGCTTACCTGGATAAAAGATGGCTGCCAACACTGCCACACTCCTTCAGCTTTCCCAACTCTTAGCTGTTAGTGCACTCATGACACTGTCAGTCCTGTTGCTGCTCTAGTTTTCTCTTTTGTTAAACCTTCACTGATTATATAAAATTGGTTAAGTAATGTTTGTGTGATCTTCCTTCTTTGTTGCAAGCCGGAAGCAGCTTGTGACTGTAATCTTCCAGCTAAAATGTCCTATGTACTTGTAAACCCTGTCACACAACTACACGTGCATTACATCTATCAGCCATATACAACCCCATTATCTTTTACTCGGACATGAGTCATAAAATTCACTACAGAGGAGAATGTGGAGGAGAAGCTTTAACTTGTGGTAAGATGTGATCTTGATATAAGGGGCGTGGCTTGTTAGCATGTTTTTGCTGTAGAGAGAGAAGCAGCTTTGATATGATTTGTAGACAACAAATGTAAAAGCATAAACAAAACAAAACAGAAACTTTTAGAGTAGCATAACTCTGATCAGGAACAGGATGATACTGAAGGAAACAGTTCCAAAACAGAAAAAGAGAAAAGCGAAGGAAAACATGAAGTCAAACTCTAGTAGCATCACTTAACTTTTAATCATGCGGATGATTAAATTCTTTAAAGCTCATCACTGCTTTAGTGTCTCCTTCATCATCAGATTTGACTTATAAATAAAACTGGGGAAGTGTTAAGAGAAATGCACCGTAAGCAGCAAAACTCTTATCACTAATACACTATGTCCAAAAATGCGTTGTACTGATGAAACTATTGTTGGAAAAGGAGTAAACACTTGTTTGCCAGGTGAATTGTAATTTATTCCATGGTTTCTTGTATCTTTGCTCAGCTAGACGTTGCAGGCTTTGGTGATAAAAGAAGGTATCACCTGGCTAATGTGCTGTAAAGGTCCACACAGGAAATGAAGTTTGAAGACCATAGACCTGTCTTTTCCGAGCCAACCATGCTGCATTTCAATTATATTTGCTCACCCTTTTAGCCATTGGACCAGCTCTCTTTATGCCACTGTTTCATGTCTGTCCTGCATTAGTATTTCAAGCGCTTCTTTATCTCAAATATGTTTATCCTCATCTAATTAAATCAATCAGTTTGTGTGGAAAAAGTCCTGCATGAGAGAAATACATTGTTTTTTCCTCTGGCATGTTTATCTCTTTTACCAACAACAAAGACTTTAACTTCACTATGCTCTTGTAACTACGACAACCAAAAGATTCTAAAAGAATCTCTTCCTTTATTTTTGTCATGGTGGACACATCACCCTGCCTTCGACTTAAAGGGCAGATTCTCTTTTTTTATATGTGTGAACACTGAAAGACGTTTTCCCTGCTGTAATGATAATAATAATCCTCTTCATACTGACAACAAAATAGCCTTCAAATATGCTTTAGTGTCAGTGATGGAGGACAAAACCCACAATGAATCCACAGTAAAAGTACCGTAGTTTCCAGACTATAAAGCGCACAGATTATTCATATTTGTATAACATATTGCACTAAATAGTAACAAGTGTTACTATTTAGTGCAATAGTAGTACTGTGTAAACTGTACTGTATCACATAGCATTTCAGACACAAAGTTTCACGTTTAACAGCATTTTAAACACATACACTCACTGTGCAGAAATAGTATCGTAAACAGTGAGCTCCCAGTGCACATCCCAGCTCTCCTTTTTTCTTCTTCCTATGTCAGCTAGATCGACTGCCTTTAACTTAATAAATATTAATATATATAATTTCTTATTTTGTCTTAAATAGTAAGGGTTTGTGCATGAAATTTTTTTTTACGCAAACTGTTGCTCTAGTGATTTCTGTCTTGGTCTTGGTCTCAGTCACTTTTCTGGCCTCCAACCTTTCCTGCTGGAGCATAGAGAGAGATTTATATGGTCCCCTAGTGGCTGTTAGCTCCGAAACGATGTATAGGCTGCAGGGTTCAAAGCATGGGGAAAAAGTTGCGTCTTGTAGTCCGGAATGAACTAGCTGTGAAGCTTTTATGAGGCTTCAGCAGTTCACATCATGTATATCTGACACATTTACAGCATTTTGGCATTAAATTCCCCCAGCTTCACTGTTGAGCTGGTTGAGCTCATTGTATGTTAGTGTTTTCACTCAGCTCCTTTTCTGTTCTTAAGATCATCACCTCACCACAATGCCTCCAGTCAACGCTCATCTCACTAGTGTAAAGTGAGAATGTCTGAAATATGTAATTGTTACCTGGTTTTGGTGGAATCTTTTATCAAAGCGCCTACATTTTTACCCCTGGGAAGAATGGGGTTGTAAACTCTGGTACTGTTAATACTAACTTTCCCTCCCTGCACCATTCAGCATTGATCACCCCTCAATTGCATCTTCATTATGAAGAAGCCCCATCCTTAAGATTCTGAACAAAATTTCTGTCTCTTGCATGCCACAGAATGCTGGTTAGAGAGAAGCTTTGGCTTGGGACTTCTTAACCACCAGTCAATAAGAATTAGTCTGTGGTTCTGTCTTTATTAAAGTTATTTCCTTTGCAACAATTCCCAACAATGTCTCCCTCTCATGGATCTGGATCCATATGGTTAATTGGTGAGGAAGCGAGATATGCCAAGGTTTAGGGTTATGTTCTCTGTGTAGGTCAGAGACTGAGGACGACATTAAGACATTAAGAGCAGTCAAAGCTGGTCTCACTTCATGCTGAAAATGTATACATTCATTGTTCTAGGAGGCAGAGACAGTAAAAGAAGCAAAGAAATAGGACAATAGAACAAAATCGGGAACTCTGAGTGTAATAATAGTCAATTTATATCAGCCTAAAATGGCCTATTAAGTACAAAATAATTAAAGTGCCAAATTCCACAACATTAAACAAATGTACAAATTCTGTGAGGGAGCTGGAAGGGAGCAGCCCTGTATGATTCACTCTGTATTTAATAACCTAACAATTAAACTGTTTGGGACAAATGATTTCTTTTAGACATTTTTTTTGCTTTTAGCTTTCTAAAGTTGGTTTGTTTATTATAAGGATCAGTAGTTGACCGGCTAGTCTTATTGGGGTCCAAGACAAAAAACAAAAATCAACAAAAAACATCAAATGCAACTGGGATTTACTGACCTGACTGTTACCCCTCACCCAGCATGCATTGCTGGAGCAGTAATTGCTGCTAATAGTTATAAAAGAGAACAGTTCTTGCAGAGAACCTGGACTCTGATGAAATCATAAATATGTTCAAGGCCAAACCATGCACTCTTATCCTTTAAATTGAGAGCTGCACAGTGCACACAGGTAAGCAGCAACATTGTTATGTCCTTTACTCTGCTGCTAGGCTCAATAGTTGTGTTCAGATATTAAATAGCTTTGTTGATCATGGTAATGTGGCTAAATTAAAAATTGTGTTTTTTCTATTAATTTGTTATTGATTTATTTAAGAGCATGTGAATGTTGAATGATATTAGATATTCAACACATATTCAACAGATTCAAAGACTCATTTAATATGTGATACATATCACTCACCTGTGTGATATGTATCACAACTTCTGCATAATCATCCAGGGTATATATCACAAGACAGTAACTATTAAGAAATCACACAATGAGTTGATTTAATGTATTTTTGTGAGTCTGTTGTTTGAAAAAAAATCTTATCTAAAAATATAATCTTACCAAAAAATCTAAAAAATATGTATATGTTGAATTATTGCTGAATTTATAAAAATGCATCAGCTAGTATGATTTTGTAATAATTACTCTCTTGTGATATATACCCTGGATGATTATGAAGACTTGCAAAATATCAATTCTTGCAAAATAGCTGTGATATGTATCACAAGATAAATGAGTCTTTGAATCTTTCGAATATGTGTTGAATAACCAATATCAAACCAGTTTAATGGTGGGTGACTATTACTGATGGAACACACAAAACATGTGGATATGTTTTGTATTAATAATGTTGTATTTGAGAGAGATAAATTCTTTTTAATGTTTGTGGAGGTGTAACACTGTTGAAAATAAATTTGGCACACCCAGTATTTGCTGGTGCACACCCAATGTTTTTTTTTTTTACACCAGTGATAACAACATCAGGACTACAACTAATGATAAATGAGACTATGTTCTCTACACATGTCATAAAATTTCCCCAGACATCAATACTCAGTACATTCATGCACAGAATTACTCCTTATCCCTTATTTATGTCTTATCTTCTTTTTTTCTCTCTCAAAAACCAACTCAATACGACCAATCTACTGACAATCATCTGTCTCTCTGTCACACATAGGCCTGTAGGTAACCTATGCAATTTCCATGTGGTGCTGATTGGATGTGAAAATGATCTATTTTGATTCATTTTTAAGCTCTAGGGTCTGCATTAACATATTTTCCTGAGTAGGCGTGCTGTGACTATCTTTCCTTTTAGCTGCTGCAGCCTCTCTTTCTCCTCATGGTGTGCATCACATGCCACTATCCAGCATTGCTTTTAACTCACAAATGCAAAGGCTGAATATTGCTTTTTTTTCCTCAGTATTTGGCTAAATATATTCGGTTACCGAATATTCATTGCATCCATAGTAAGCAGTGTTTCTTATGATTGACCAGTTGATAAGTAAAGTCAGTTTTGCTGTCAGCCTCCTGACTCATTTTGAAAAAGATAGGAGTAAAGTAAGTGAGAGTAAGGGCGCTTTCACACTGTCCTTATTTGGTCCACTTTAAACAGGCCTTTGTTTGTTTCCTCAGATAGTCTGCTTCATTTGGGCAGGTGTGAAAGCTCATACGAACTCTGGTCCGGTCCAAACAAAGGAACTCTAGTCTGCGACACCTGTAGCTGCCAAACTCTACAGTGGGCAGGTGTGCACCTGTAACCGGTCTGCATTGTCTTGTGTTTTTGAAGAAAGAAAAACTGCAGTTCTTGTTTCTGCGAGCCAGCGGGATGTTTATACTGTGCACAGAGACACAGCACAGCAGTCCTCGTCAGTCTCACTCACCTCCTCAGTGTGTAACTTTTTTTTCCGATTTGAAGTCATTTTGGTAACCTTTCACAGATACAATGTCAGACGCTTTTATTTTGACAGAGGGACATACGCAGTGTTGGGAGTAACTGCGTTGAAAATAACGCCGTTACGTAATGGCGTTATTTTTTCAGTAACGGGTAATCAAATTAATTACCGTTTCCATCGTTACAATGGCGTTACCGTTACAGATGATGAAATGCGCTCCGTTACTATGTCAAGCATCCCCAAGCTTTCTGTTTCCGCTGATTGTGTGTGTGTGTATGTGTGTGTGTATCCGCTGCTACTACAGGCTGGGGCTACCCAGGGGTGAAAGTAGTTCAAAACTCTTGCTGGAACTCAGTGCGTGTAAAATGATGCATCACACGCTGCTCGCGATTTTTTACGGTTTCGGCAATTTTTAGCACAGTTTCGGATGCATGTCACTTAGTCAGGCATGCATATATGAAAAAAACAGATTATCAATATCTCTCAAAGATTTATTAAGCCAAATATCAGTTGACAGTGAGTGATCGCTCGCCTTGTGTTGCATAGCAACCAGAGACGCACTGAGACTTGTTGCTCCGTGCCAAACGGCACAGACAGACACCGAAACAGCGTAGATTACACTGAAACAAGCACACTGGAATTGTTCAAGCACTCGGATAATGTAATCTAACACCATCACAGACATTAATCAACGTAAACAAAGGGCGCTTTCACACTGTCCTTATTTGGTCCTCTTAAATGGACGAGAGTTTGTTTCCTTGGATAGTCCGCTTTTGTAACATAATTACTCTGTTTTTATTGTTTTCATGTCCACTAACTCTCCTGTCATTCCAGATTCCACCTTGCAATCAGCTCATTTCCCCCACCTGGTTTTCCCCAGCCATCTCCTCACTTGCAGCCCATTTGCTCATCAGTCCCTCAGTATATATACTGGCTCACTTCTTCTTCATCCCTGCCAGATTGTCTTGTTGTGTTTTGCCAAGCTCTCTAGCGTTACCTGATTAGTCTGCACGTTCTGAACCTGTTCTGCTTGGCTGTACTTCGGATTCCTGCCTGCCCCTCGTGGATCTGTTTGCCTTTCTGATCTCCTGGTTTTGACCCTGCCTGCACTTTGGAATTACTAAACTGCTTATCCCTTAAACTTGTTTACCTCTGAGTTGTGCTTTTGGGTTCAAGACTTTGTTCAGGCGTGACAGCTTTGGTCGTCCAAACAAACAAACTTTGGTCCGCTTGAACAGGGGGGTCTCGGTTCTATGCAGTGTGAATGCTCGGCAGACCAAACACAGGACCAAAGGTACATTTTATATTTATATTTCAGAACCAGCATTTTTATGTAGGAAGGGATCGCTCTGTTTTTGGCTTTCACTTTTTCTCCAAGCATCTGCACCTCAGCGGAGAGAATACAGTCCTCACTGTTGAGCCAAGCATCAGGAGACTATTTGGATATATTAGGCCTACTTTTAGCTCCCCATAGTCCCGGAGCACCCCCCACAGGACTGCCCGAGGGACACAGTCGAACTTCCAGACTGGATTACTGCAATTCTTTATTATTAGGCCAAGACTTTTATTGTTGTATTCATTCCACTTCCGGAAGTGCATTCTTCTTCATGACTTAGTATTTCCTGGTTCAACTGCCTCTACCAAAACATGAGCTGCCGATGTCTGGTATGTGTCATGGAGTTTATGAGTTTAAGTATAAAGTATTAGTTTCTGTAGTTCCTTTGAGTTGTCACGCGGTGAGGTCAAGTTGGGTTTTGTCTTGTCACTTCCTGTTTTATTGTGAAAGATAATTCTCCTCTCGTTTCAGGTCACTTGCCCTTCCTCATGTGTCATCGGATTGTTGGCCCCGCCCTGATTATTTCCACCTGTTTCCCATTACCCGGTGTATATCTTGTCTGCGTCTCCCCTTGTCTTGTGCCAAAGTGTTTCGTTCTATCGTTCACCAACGCCCTTTGTCCAGTGTCCACAGCCATAGCCTTGTTGCTAGTGATGGGTCTGGCAACACTGATGCGTCGGCGCATGCGTCGAGCTCATAGAGCGAAACTCCGTGTCGGTGCGCGCTATGGGTGCGCGTATCACTTTAACAAAGTCACGTGACCGATACCGAAACTGTTTCAAACACACGCTGACGCACCAAACTGTTTATAAGGCAGCGAATCTGTCATGGGACGTATCTGCCAACTGAATCTCGTAATAGCGCATCAAGAATTATGGAGCCTCAATCGAAAAGAAAGGTTTCCGCCGTGTGGGACCACTTTGATGTCGTATCGGCAAATAATAATAAATAAATTGTTTTCCTTGTTTCATCCTGTTCCTCTCAGAGTTTCCACTTGAAAAACTGTGGAAACACTGTTAGAACCTATCTGAATTCAAATTCATTTCAAAGTGACTCTTCGTTCACTATTGATATTTTTTCTGCAGGTTAAATGTCGCATTTGTTCGACAGAGCTGTCTTATTTAAACAAATCTACCTCCTCAATGCTGAGGCATTATAGGGCCAGGCATGAAAATGAAGTGACAGATACACCCAGGATAAACTCAGGTATACAGCCATTCTACAACTTACTCACGGTTGCTTTATTGATAATAAATTCATATTAATTTATTCTTTATGTAGTTTTTTTTAGGAATTAGGGGGCAATTGATTGTTTATCCAGTGGGTGGCGCTGTGTGATCATTGTAAGAAGGTTTACTGAAGAAGAGTTTCCGCGCATGCGCGAGATGTCCCAGGTCTCCCCGGGACTGGAAGGAATGTGTTGTTTTTGTCTATCGGTTTTTGCTGTTAGTGTGAAAATAACATGTGAAATGATATACCGGTAATAATGTGTTAATAATAACACATAAGTTGCTCCAGAGTATAAGTTGCACCCCCGGACTAACTATGAAAAAAACGCGACTTACAGTCCGGAAAATACGGTATCTATTATATAGTAGGGAAATATAGAGGGAACTGTTGCAAGGACCCAGGATCCATTGAGATACTGGGAGAACCAGAAACCAATTTATCCAAACCTCTGCCAGTTGGCATTAGAGTTCCTCTGTATTCCAGCCTCATCTGTGCCATGCGAGCAGGTGTTTGACTGCCGGAGAAGTGATTTAATAGAAGCGCAACAGACTAAACTATAAAACATTGGAAAAACTTACTTTTTGGAATAAAAATTTGTAAAAAAAAAAATAAAAAATCCCAGTCCACAAGCATCTTCATTCACAACATGTTCACTCAAATCTTGACATTATGATACATGTTCACATTATTTATTGACTATCAAAATGATCAGATATTTTAAATGTTAATGAAGATATGAAATAATACAATTACTTGCATTATATTATTATATATACTAACTCATCAAATCAGTGTCAGTTGAGTGTCAACTAGGTTGCCTGTAGGGATTTTTAAGGTCCAGCAGGTGTCAGTATTCAGCGACACAGTATCGACACAGTATCAATACAGTTTGGCAATGTGTCAAAACGCTTCATGACGCCTCATCTACCCATCACTACTTGTTGCATGTGTATTTCCTTGTTTTGCCTCAAAAGAGTGATTTTCTTTTGTAACTTTTGTAGCCTAGCCATTTGTTTTCCCTTTGTCCCTGCTGATAAATCCCTACAACTAGTTCGTCAAAGTACGACGCTTGCAAACGGCGATTTCGCTGACGTTCAATTCAAGATGGCCGACTTCCTGTTGGACTTAGGATATGGATCCAAGAGGCTTTTTTGTCCGTCCTGAAGTACTCCATGTGTCTGCCGAATTTCGTAAGTCTAGGTTAAAGATAAAGCATGGGGCTTTACATTTGAAAGTTATTTCCTGCTACCAATAGGGGGCGCTATGAGTGTAAGTGAATATGAGTGTATAAATATGTTTAGGGCGGGACTCTTATGAAGCATCAGAGATTTGGTGCAGATAGAATACAGCATGTGGAAGTTATGATGAGTTGATGTCACATGGCGAGGGATGGAAACTCGCCGCCTCGCCGAGGCCACGCCCTCCAATGAAAACTCATGGTATTAAAGACTTCATCACAAGATTTCATCACAAAGGTCTTGACATGCCAGAAACACAATTTGAAGTGGTTATCCATAATTTCCTCTGAGAAATTCATTAAAGCGTGACGACAGTGACTTCCTGCTGCCAGCAGGGGGCGGTTTGACGTGGCGTGAATATAAACATATACACGTGTTCAGGGCGGGACCAGCATCATACACCATCAATTTAATGCAGTTTGAATGTTTCTTTCATGGAGAAAACACAACTTCCTTTTTCATGGCGAAACATCAGAATTTGAGGCCTCGCCGAGGCCACGCCCTCCGATGAAAACTCACCATTTCAATGATTTTTCATGATCAAGCCCTTTAGATGCTACAACCAAAATTTGTAGTCGCTGTTGGCAATTTCCTAGGACTAGTTCGTCAAAGTACAATGCCTGCAAACAGCGATTTCTGCAACTTTTGGCGATGTTCGATTCAAGATAGTGGACTTAGTGGAGTTAAGCTATGGGTACCATGGATCATTTTTGTCCGTCTTGACCTGATACATGTGTGTGCCGAATTTCGTTCCTCTATGTGAAACTATATGGTGAGGGTGTTCTTTTGAAAAATGTTAGGTGGCGCTATAGAGCCATTTTGCCACGCCCATATTCAAATCCTATAAAATACGTAAATTTTCACCAGGCCCGATGCAGCTGCCAAATTTGGTGAGTTTTTGTCTATGTTCAGGCCCCCAAAAAGGCAGTTGATTACACGGAAGAAAATCTGAAGTGTCAAACGAAGAACAATAGGGCCTCGCGTCCCGCGACTGCCTTGCAGTCGCCGCTCGGGCCCTAATAAATGCTACAGGATTCTATATATTCTGCAGGAAGAGTTAGTCTTCCTCTCAAACTTTTTGGTCAGTGTTTATGGAGCCTCACACTTTTAGGAGTCACAGTTCAGTCAGTTTAAATCCCCTGTGAAGCCAAGCAGGCAGGACAATTCATAATTCCTGAGGATGTTTACTAGTGATGCTCCTGGACATGTTAATCAAACAGGTCCCATGTGAGCAAAAAAACAGACTCTAGACAGACAGACTCCTCAAGTCTCTGTAGAGAATTTAATGTGAGGAGGTTGCAGTGCATTGAACCACACAGTCTATAATTTAATTCCATGACAGATACATTTGTAAGAAAGCTAATTTTCTAAGGTTAAAGATAAGTCTGTGTTGTTCTCCAATGTGTCTTCTCCAATTTCAACAACACAAACAATCAGAATTACAGCAGGTAATAAAATAGCTGAGCAGTTAAGAGAAATTAGATGAAATAAATAATGGCGCCCGCCGCAGGTGGCTGAGAGCTTCATGTCAGATGCTGATTCAAAGCAGATGCTGCACAGTTCAGGAGATGTTCACCAGGTTGGTAAGCCTCCTGCCACCTGTTGCTGATCTCTCCTCTACACTCTGAGGATCAGGGAGGGGGGTGGACTCAGGATGTAAAGCACAAATAATGCAACGGAAATCAAATTTTTTTATCTGCTCTAAGTTGCTTGTAATTATTTAAACAATTCTATCTGCTAGATAGGGCTTAGATTTCACTATTTATTTATTTCATCTATGTCACATTATTAAAACTGACCAGTTTATTAGAAAAAAATTAGTGCTGTCAATCGATTAAAAAAATTAATTGAATTAATTACAGGATTTTGTAATTAATTAATTGAATTAATCACATTTTAATGTCATATCTGCTAAAGGTCTCCTGATAAAGAATTAGAATTCTAGGATATTAATAAATTGAAGTGCATGATCAATTGAATACAGTAAGAAGAGAAGATCTGAAATCCAATGTTTTATTGGTGAACTGTGCTTCATGAATTAAATCCAAAAGTAAAGGTCCAGCACATTAAACCAGTTAGACCAATTGCATTATTCATAAATGTACATATACAACATATACAACAATTCAGTTAAATAAATAAAATTCTGAAATAAAATAAAGCAGTCGCTTAAGCTCAATATAGCAATTCAAAAATGAAAAATAGAAGTCGTATATTTTGCACTGCATTGTGCCAACATAGTTTTGCTCTGTGAGAGCAAACACGTGTGGTTTGAACCAATCAGAATTAGCAATGCTGATAACGTGACCACGTGTCCATCAGCCAACCAGAAACGCATTTGTTTAGCTTGGCTCGCTTCGCGTTGCAACCAGAGACGCGCTCAGACTTGTTGCTCCGTGCCAAACGGCACAGACACCGAAACAGCGAAGATTACACTGAAACGAGCACACTGGAATTGTTCCAGCACTCGGATAATGTAACTCATGTGACTTTAGCACATCGTTTTCTTTATTTAACATGGGATTTTCGCCACCATTGATACTCATAATCAGGCCCGCCGCTCCGTACACGCAGACTACACAGCCAGCGTAGGGCCTCAACTAGTGGAGGGGGGCCTCCAAAATTAAGATTGGGAAAAAAAGATAATAAATATATAAATAAATAAATATACACTAATAAATATAAAAAATATTTAATTAGTTCTGCGGGAGTTTTGTATACCATCACTGAAATCGGGAAAATTAAATGTGTAATGCGTAATAAAAAGACTCAGACCCCAGCGGTACAGCGAGTGATGGGAATTCCGGCTCTATTTGGAGAGTCGGATCTTGTGGCTTAGCCCGCTAATACGAGTCGGCTCGTTCGGCTCCTCTGTTGCTCCCAACGAGGAGCCGGCTCCTATCTGTCACTTCAAAGTGTCGAGTCGGATCGTTCAACTTCAAAGACTCGGATCGTTCACGACGGCACAAAGTTTCGGAGCCACTTTTCTTACTATGCTCTGAAACGGCTTTAATAAGCAATTTTATTCAGTTAAAAACTTCAACAATCGAAATGAGAGAATATCATACAAGAAACACCATGAATCTGGAGCTGAAAAGCAAAAGAGGAAAAAAGAGAAAGACGACAAACTTGCATCCCTTTCTGGTAGGTCTGTGTTATACCTTGTTTGTTTGTTTTGCTAACACAGCACTACGTGATAAACTCGACAAGCTAGGCTAGGTTAGCCCAACAGTAAACAGGATTGGACAGAGAATAAAATACAGCTGTAGCATCTTTTCTCTGCTACAGGGGTCGTTGGGGATAACTCCCAGTCTGTCCTGGTAGTGAGGGGGTGGGGGTGGTGGTTGGGGGATGATTTTACATCTGGCCACAGTGTTGTAGAAGGTGTGTTAAAGTCATGTGTAGTGCAAAAACAAAATGTTTGGCCACCTTTGGTCATTCACAAAATGCCACTATTGTTTTGTTTAATGTGTAGGATTAGAATATGTTAATTTTTAAGGTATTTGATTTTGTCCTGGGGCGACGCAGTCGACGAAGCCCACAGTCCATGTTTTTGGACTGTGGGCTTCCTCCCACAGTCCAAAAACATGCTCAGGTTAATTGGCAACTCTAAATTGCCCATAGGTGCGAGTGTGTGAGTGAATGGTGTGTGTGCCCCACGATTGGCTGGCGACCATCTGGGGTGTATCCCTGCCTCTCGCCGTAACACGCTGGGATAGGCTCCAGCAGACCCCTGCGACCCTAATGAGGAATAAGCAGGTATAGAAAATGACTGACTGACTGACTGATATTGTCCTACCATATTAATATCATATAAATACAAAAGCTACTAGATAGCATAATATAATGAAGTGATATTTTTGATTTGGGTATTTTTATTCAAGTTTTACTAATGAGATATTTTTTCATTTAAATCATATTCATAGGGTCAATGCTCAAATATATAGACGGACCACCACATCAGCAAGAAGATGAACCAGATGATGAACCATCGACAAGCAGTGCAATAAGCAGCCAGCAACCATCCAACGTGTCTGAAGGTTCAAGTAAACAGCCACAAACAACAACAGTCACCTTAGAAGAGACATCCACAACTGAAAGCCTTCCCTTGGAGGCAGTTTGTTTATTTGTTATTGTGTTGTTGCTCTCTCTGATTTATTATTTGAAATACAGTATATTATTGTATAATAAAAAGTTAATTTTTATTAACTTCTAACTTTTATTATTTTCAACTGTAAATTTTGTAAATTTGCCTCCCTACAAGCTGAGCTTAGGGCCTCCAAAACCTTAGCAGTGGCCCTGCTCATAATTAATTGCATTAGATTTTTTAACGCGTTAAATTGTGGCGTAATTAATTAATCGAATTAACGCGTTAAAATGTCAGCTCTAAAAAAAATAGAATTTAGTATTTATTAGAAAAAAGCCTGGAGTAGCAGCTGGATTTCATTGAAACCTGCTCAAACCTTGGCTTTTGACCTTAATCAGAACGCCAATATATAGAGTTTCCAATTAATCTAAGCATGTTTTTGGAACATGCTTAGGAGAACCCTAAGAAAACCCACACAGTCACAGGAAGAACAGGCAAACTCTACACAGAAAGGTCCATCCAAGTCCTTGAACCTGTGACCTTCTTACTGTGAGGAAACAGCGCTTCGAGCTTCGAGAAGTTTTCATTTTCAAGAGAAAACCGCCAATTTCATCACTGCCTAGTTAATTCAGCTGACTGATCATTTTGTTTTTACTTTGATCTGGATCAATATATTGATTCCAAGTACAAAGTAGTAGTAGTAATGTTACAGTAATGTAGACTGCTGCGTTTCATGATGCACAGTGTCTTTGTCTTTTCTACCTCTCCATCTAATCTTGTCCCATTAATGCACATTAAGGTTTCTCACTTGACCTCTTCCTCATAGAATTTTGTTTTGTTTTCTCATCTCAGTTTTGTGCAGATCATAGTCATGGCTACTGAAGGTTGTGGACTGATGCTGTGGACCAGCTTGACATCCACTGCACAGAGTTTTTTCTCTGTGCCAAGTGCCTTCTCATGGAGGAATGTTGGGTGTTTGTATATATTACTTTTAATATTATGGTATTAGACATACTCTATATGAAAAGGTGTGATGAGATCATTTAGTCATCAGATCAGATAGATCAGATTGTTTATTCAAAGTTTTTAATATTTCATTTGTTGCATGCAGGACGCAGCAGACAAGAGGAGATTAATTCACTACTAGGAAAAGAAGAAAACTGGAAAAAATCAGAGAATCGGCAGACTTGATGAAGAAGTGGCAGAAAAATAAAAGGAGAGAACAGTAGTTAAAGGAGGAAGAAAAGATTAAGAAGATGGGGAAAAAACAAATAAGAGGGAAGAAGAGAAAATAAATGAGAAGGAGGAAGGTCAGATGAACAAGAGAGTGAATGATTGATCCCATTTTCCAATTCTAACAGTTACATTTTCTTACATTGGAAAAGCAGGAAATGACTTGTCTTTCTTTTGAGTGCCGGCTCGGCGAGTTACAATGAATGACAGGATATGGATGTTTCCATAGTGATTCTGGCAGTAGCTGATTTGTTACCATGACAAGTCTGGAGGTCAGAAGCAGGACTGCGCAGAGGCTGCACGTTCACACACAACTGACAGAAGATGATCATGGGTCGAGATAAAGATAATTAAGTTAACATACTATCAATTGCTTCTTGACCTTTGGTCATTTTATAATCTTATCACTCTGCATATGAGATGTCTCCATCATGTTAAAGAAGTCTGAATAATGTGAAGTTTAAACATGATAAACATTTACAATATGAGTGTGTGGATACACACACACTGCGTTACCTGTGTTTCCCCCCAGAATCTGGGGGAAAACACTGACGGACAGTGTTTTCCCCCAGATTCTGCTGTTTGTCGTCCCCTGGTTGTCTCCCTGTGTAAAGGATCCCTTTAATTGCATATGGGGTGTGGGGGAACCTACCAACCTAAATCACTGAAACAATGGTAAGGTATGGGGTTACAAAAACCACTGTGATCCACACGGGAGAGAAGTACACAGGGCCAGCAGAAGACAAAGGTGCCACTTGTGTCCAAGAAACAAAGATCACAGAGCCACCAATTGCTGAAATGCTGTACCCCTGTGTGTAATAATCACAGTCATAAGCAAAAAGTTTTCCACAGAGTGAGAAGAGAGAAGATCTTTGTGTGTGTACATACAGTTGTGTTCAAAATAACAGCAGTGCATTTAAAAATGTGAGTAAAGCTAAAATTAGTCAGTCATTTTCTATACCTGCTTATCCCTCATTAGGGTCGCAGGGGTCTGCTGGAGCCTATCCCAGCGCGTTACGGTGAGAGGCAGGGATACACCCCAGATGGTCGCCAGCCAATCGTGGGGCACACACACCATTCACTCACACACTCCCACCTACGGGCAATTTAGAGTCTCCAATTAACCTCAGCATGTTTTTGGACTGTGGGAGGAAGCCGGAGTACCCGGTGAAAACCCACGCAGACACGGGGAGAACATGCAAACTCCACACAGAAAGGTCCCAGACCCAGTACCAAGGAGGTCTTAAACATGCGACCTTCTTGCTGTGAGGCAACAGCGCTTAAAGCTAAAATCCGTATATATATTTTTTATTGGAAACACTGCATTGTATATCCTCAATCAAAATGTGAAAAATGTGTACATTTCTAAATAATTTACAGAAAATAAAGAAAAAGGTTTAGCATTCCTGATATAAGAGAGAATAATTGATAACAAATATTTATTTGTTATCAATTAATCAATCAATCTTTTCTCTTATATATATATATATATATATATATATATATATATATATATATATATATATATATACTTGTCATCCATTTAAAAATATAGCACAAAGTGATTTACATAAGAAAACAAAACACAACAGAAAACAGAAGACAGATAATTATAATAACCCCACTCCCTTTCCACACATAGACACCTATAGACCCACCCACACACATACACACAAACGCACACATATAACCAGCAAATGATGGTGAAGAAGAGAGACATGGCCAGGCTGAGGATCCAGATCGGGAGTCCTCCCCCTAGCGAGTGTCATGTCTCATCATAAATGTTAAGTCATCACTCGTGTTGTCTTGTCGTGCACTTCCTGTTTTATTTTGAAATAACTCTTCCCTCTCGTTTCAGGCACCTTTGCTTCCTGCCCTTGTGTTTTTCCCGCCAGTGTGATTGCCTTCCCCTGCCCTGATTGTTTTCACCTGTGCCCTGTTACCTTGTGTCTATTTATTGTCTGTGTCTCCCTTTGTCCTGTGCCAGTTCGTCATGTTCCATGTCTTGAGAACCAGCGCCCAGCTCCATGCTCATGCCCTTTCAGGTTTTGTGTTTTGTTCCAGTCTATTTAGTTTCCAGTCTTGTTTTGACAGCTTTTCCTTTGTTACTTTTTCTAGTTATCATTAGTCTGGTTTTCCTCGCAGGAGTGATTTTTTTGTTTGCCTCGTAAGAGTGAATTTCTGTTTACCTCATGAGAGTGCATTTTTGTTTTCCTCGTAAGAGCAAATTATTGTTGGTACTTTTATAGCTTTAGTTTAGTAGTATTTTTCCTCCTTGAGCGTGATTTTCATTTTTTGTACGGAATTACAATAAAGACTTTCCCTTTTTGAACGGACTGTGAACGAGTCGTGCATTTGGGTTCAGCCTCCGGCCCCCCCTTGTGTCAGCGAGGAGGCCCGGAGGACTCATGAGGAAACACTCATGAGGAAAAACTGGAGCCAGAAAATTAATAGAATAAACACATAATAAAAAAACACAGTGCAACAGAACTAAGTTTATACAGGCAAGACAGAATAAAAAACTAAAATACATCTAAATAAAATAAAGAATTTAAATATCTGAATAAATCAAATAAAAGCTCAAACAGATGAGTCTTGAGCCTTCTTTTAAAAATATCAACCGGCCAAGGTCTGCTTCACATCTGTGTTACATGGAGTCGACCAACTTATGGCTCTATGAATCAATATTTAAGCTTCACAATTCCTCTGAATTTCTTGGTTTTGTCTCAGACACAGCATTTCTGTTGTCAGCCTGCAATGCTTTTTAATGGGATTAAGGTTTGGAACTTTAATTCTGTTGGTCTGGGACCAAGATGGGGCCACACGGTGGCGCAGGGGTTAGCGCTGTTGCCTCACAGCAAGATGGTCGCAGGTTCAAGACCTCCTTGGTCCGGGGTCTGGGACCTTTCTGTGTGGAGTTTGCATGTTCTCCCCGTGTGGGTGGCGTGGGTTTTCACCGGGTACTCCGGCTTCCTCCCACAGTCCAAAAACAGGCTCAGGTTAATTGGCAACTCTAAATTGCCCATAGGTGTGAGTGAATGCGAGTGTGCCCCACGATTGGCTGGCGACCATCTGGGGTGTATCCCTGCCTCTCGCCGTAACGCGCTGGCTCCAGCAGACCCCTGCGACCCTAATGAGGAATAAGCAGGTATAGAAAATGACTGACTGACTGGGACCAAGATGCTGCTGGTTAACTGGTGTGTTTGGGGCTGTTGTCTTGTTGAAACAACCATTTCAAGTGTATTTCCTCTACGGCACATGTGTCAAGCTCCAGCCCTGGAGGGCCGGTGTGGGTGCAGGTTTTTGTTCCAACCAAGGAGCTACACACCTGTTTCTACTAATCAGCCACTACAGCCCTTGCTAAGGACCTTCGTTAGTAGAATCAGGTGTGATACTGCTTGAACAAAAGCCTGCACCCACACATGACTTCTTTAAGTACTTCGATACAGGAAAACTGATCCATGATCCCTTGCCAATCGTGCAATTTGCCAAAGAAAACTTTAACTGGCCTTAGGAGAAATGGAGAACGAATGGACTAATGAAAATAAGATTGTTCTTTTTTGGTCAAAGGGCCACAGGGAGTTTGTTACACGACCACCAAACACTGAATTTAAGCCACAGTTCACTTTGAAGACAGTGAAGCATGGTGCGGCAGCATCATGATATGGGGATATTTCTCTTACTATGGTGTTGGGCCTATTTATTGGATACAAGGGATCATGGAAAGATTGCCGATATTTAAATACTTGAAGAGGTCATGTTGCTTTATGCTGAAGAGGAAATATATTTGAAATGTGTGTTTCCACAAGACGACCCCAAACATACCAGTAAACCAGCAACATCTTGGTTCAAGATCAACAAAATTAAGGTTCTGAAGCGCGCAACTCAATGTCTGGACTTTAATCCTAACTTGTGGACTGTGGACCTGTGGATAACAAAAATCAGTTTCTGACTTTCTGAGGCAAAACCAAAAAATTAAAAGGAATTCTAAGGCTGAAACACCTCTTTTTAGGTGCCAGATGTTAGTTGACGGCAAGCAACACAGACGTGAAGCAGGTCTCAGAAACCATTGTTATACAAATAAATATTACTTTAGTGATTCACAGACATGTTAAATCCTGAACATTTTTCAGTTTGTACATAAAAATATAAGTAAATAAATTTGTTTGTAAAGAAAAAACTCACACTACTCTTTCTTTGAACAGCCTAATATTAATTTGTCTTCATTTTTTATAAACCAAATATAAAATATTCAAATATTGACCCATTTCACATTTCTCACATTTTGATTTCCATTTGATTTAGGATATAAAATACAGTGTTCCCAATGCACCAAAATAAAATCAGTATAAGGATTTTGGATTTTCGCATTTTTAACACTGTTATATTACAGTTTTAGCACATTTATGTATCTAAGAGTTAATGCAAATCACTGGACAGAAATGTGTGAAACCATTAATGATACTCAGTTTGATTTGAATTTAAACTGAATTTAGACAACTGAAATATTTTATCGTGCATTTGTTATTATTGTCTTGTCCTGCTCAGCAGCTGCTGACCCTCACTTCTCATCAGCACTTGAATACACTGCACACACAATGCTCTCAATCCAGTTCACATTATCAGCTGTCCAGCCTTTTAAAGAGGAAGTAGACAATGTGTGAGATCCCCCTTCTTTTGCTTTCCAAGTGGAATCACTGGCTTTGCTGCTGTGGCAAACACAGCATCCTGCTACACCATAAGTCCTAACCAGAGGTGCTGCTACAGAAAACACAAATCTTACAGGGGAGGAAGTTTATTTGAGGGGGGCACAAACTTCGACAGAACACAGAATTGCTTTCTGTATTGATGATGTTAGAAGGAAACATTAGTTTGATCATTACTCCACTGTCTAAACTAATCTTATCCAATATTGTGCTGTAAATCAGGTCTTTATATTCCTGGGAAACACTGCAGACAGGATTATAGAGTGAAAATGACGTTTAGCGAATTAGTGAACCAATTTAAATGCTGATGGTGTCATTATTCTATACCTATTACACTGTTCAATCCACATTTGCTTTACAATGATTAGTTAAAGAAAAACAGGGGTCAACTTCCACTTTAACAATAACAGCATATCAAAAAGCATAAACACACGTTTTGTGAAACATTTGATACATAAAGCTGGACATAGAACTCAGAGTGGTTTAATGTGGTCATGTAAATGTAAATGTGGATCTTCCCAACAAAACTGGTCTGTGGTCTGACCTGCAGGCAAACTTTAAAACAGCCACATTTCACTAAAAAATTTGTTCGCCTAAAAACAAAATCTCAGATTTTTTTTTTTTACAAAAATCAAAAGCAAAAAAGAGAAGATGAATAAATGGCTCAAAACAAGTTTTAAGTTAATTTTTTTTCCCTCAGTCGCTGCCATGCTTGTGAATTTACAGTGTTTGGGTGCACCCTGCTAACTTAACCGTGTACAGCACAAAATGTGGACAAACTCATTTTCTTGCAGAAGAATATGAAAATTAAGTGAGCAAATGAGTGTTTAAATAATGCAGTGTGTTTGATCTTCATGCAACAATTTATATGGACTGCCAGTACTTTTTAGTTTTCAAGTTGTTTTCATAAATCCAGCCATGTGTTCTGAATTACTACATTCTCATTTCAATTGAAAAAAAGGCACATAATTTATTTTAGTCTAGATGTCACTAAATGACAATACACACTCCTTTTTGTCAAAATAAAGAAAAACATGTTGAAATCATGAATGTCCCCACTCATGCTGTATCAAAATATCACCTAGCTTTCAGAGATGGTTCCAATAATGTCAACCATCAAATAATGTCATATCAAATTCAATTTGTATATGATTATTATGACATTATATTAAGTTTTTACATTACATTAGATTCTTATACTTTGTATCATCTTATGGCCTTTTAAATGTTGTACCTTGTTATTGTGGATATTTTAAGATAAATTGATATAAAGTGTATTTTAAAAGAAACAAATAAGAACTGTATAGAACCGAAAACCATAACTCTTAAACCTTGATATGAACCGAACCGTGATTTTTGTGAACCGTGCCACCCGGTACATCCACCACATATATATATATATATATATATATATATATATATATATATAGAGAGAGAGAGAGAGAGAGAGAGAGAGAGATAGTACAGAAGTTTGGATACACCTTTTCATCAATATGTTTTATTTTCATGAATATTTACATTGTAGATTTTCACTGAAGACATCAAAATGATGAATCAACACGTGGAGTAATGCACATAACAAAAAATGGTGAAATAACTGAAAACATGTTTTATATTCTAGTTTCTTTAAAATAGCCACCCTCTGAGTGATAAAGCAAGAAATTCCAATGAATGAATGAACCCTGATAAGGCACAACTATGAAGTGAAAAACATTTGAGGGGACTACCTGAAATGGTAGTTCATCAAGAGAATGCTAAAAGTGTGTAGTAAAGCAGTAATCAGAGCAAAGGGTGGCTATTTTGAAGAGACTAGAATATACAACATGTAAATAGTCATGAAAATAAAGAATGCACATTGAATGAGAAGGTGTGTCCAAACGTTCGGCCTGTACATGGGAGGGAAAATCAATTCTGGCTGCTAATTTTATGGAACTGTTGGGCCATTTGTGTGTGTGTGTATATATATATATATATATATATATATATATATATATATATATATACACACACACACACACAAATGGCTCAACAGTTCCTATAAAATTAGAAGCCGGAATTGATTTTCCCTCCATCTGTATGTTTGAGTTATTTATGAACAGTGGTGCTCTTGGAGGCTTGTAGTCCACAATTGTCTGCAGCTACTATCAGATTTACACATTGATTACGGTAGGTCACTGTTTTTAGTTTCTAAAAGTCCTTGACCAAGATCCAAAATGGCAAAGTTCCCAGCTTCCTGCTGCATAGTTGCTCCAGAAGTCTGCACTTTCTGTCACCACAGCAGTTGTTTTTAATAAAAAAATTCTGTCGAAGATCATCGATTAATACGTGAGACAAACTCTACAGTTGCTCAGCATGGCAGTGACGGGAAAATGCAAAACTGTAAAAACTTGAGGCTTAAACGAAAAATAGATTGTTCTGTTCAAAAGCTGTAGATTATACTGACAGAACTAGAACTGACCGAGTGTATTTAATGATATTTGTAATTATTTATATCTGGAATGTTTCACTAATTGTACAATTACTACAATATCTGTTTTGTGAGTTTAAAATTACCTTTTTTTCTTATAACTATTTCTTTTTTCTTCTAAATATCCTATTAGTCATGTGCTGTTGTTGAAATGAATTAAATGTGATGAATAATGTGTGATTTGTGTATGGTTAACCTGGAATATTATATTCCAGGAAAATCATAATAATTGTTTCAAAGTGCTACAAGTTGACTAATTTCTATGAGTAACCGAAAAAGTAAAGTAACAGTTTTCTCTTAATAGCGTCACTATGATCCACACATCACAATGATTCTATTAATAGAAAACTGAATAAAGTTTTTAGAATATATCGACAAGATCAGGATTTGATGACCATATTTCATCATTCAGCGATGTCACAGGTTTTTGAAAAGACTCCAATGATCCCAAAGATAACCGTCAGGGCATTTCAGCATCATACATATCTAACTGCTCTACCTGCTTTCCTGAGTTTCCTGTTCCTGAACACGGACACGATGACCAGCAGATTGCCTAAAACATCCACCACGATGGTCGTGATCAGGACTCCGGCCAGCAGGGTCTCCGCCCAGGGAAAGGACTGGTGGTGCTGGCCAGGCGCCCCCTCCTCCCACGCCGCTGTGCAGTTGCGGGGAACCAAGGTCCCCTCCACCATAGTGGGCTCATAATCCTCCAGGGACATCAGTTGCGGAAGGTGCCTCGGGGCGACAAGTAGCATCGGGTCGTGGTCCATTCAGCATTACGCACGGCGGCGAAGATCAGGCACACTGGGAAGCTGGGCGCTCAGTGGCATTGCAGGGAGCTGGAGTTTCCAAACTGGGCACAACGGGATGCTTAAATTAAAATAATCTAGTATTTACGTTGTCCCGGTTTGTCCTGCTGTTTGCACATATCTACATCTGTGTAGAGGAACCGGAGGAGATTAAACAAATCTACTCGTTTACCAATCAAGAGACGCGGGAAATGCCTCCTGTTTCATTTATTCCTACTTAACTGAACAAATGCAGCAAAAGTATGAATCGGAAACTGCTCAGTCACCAGCTTTGTTTTTATGAATCGCGATGTTTCCACTGAACGTTCATTTACAAATCCAACCGCTCTGTTATTCATGAATCCAGCAGCTTCATTCAGCCGCAGCCGGTTCATCCGGCTGATCCACGAGGCTTATAATGCGCCTTATAGCTTCTCTCTCTTCTCTCTCTCTCTCTCTCTCTCTCTCTCTCTCTCTCTCTCTCTCTCTCTCTCTCTCTCTCTCTCTCTCTCTGTGTGTGTGTGTTTCTTTCTTTCATCTCATTTACTTTTTTTGTCCTTTTTCTCACTTTTTGTCCTGGTTAACTTTACTTTTCATCTGTTTATCTAATGCTTTCAGTAATGTCAGTACTTTCAGTAAAGGACACAATCAAATACCTTAAAAATTAACATATTCTAATCCTACACATTAAACAAAACAATAGTGGCATTTTCTGAATGACCAAAGGTGTCCAAACATTTTTTTGGACTACACACGACTTTAACACACCTTCTAGATGTAAAATCATCCCCCAACCACCACCCCACCCCCTCACTACCAGGACAGACTGGGAGTTATCCCCAACGACCCCCTGGAGCAGAGAAAAGATGCTACAGCTGTATTTTATTCTCTGTCCAATCCTGTTTACTGTTGGGCTAACCTAGCCTAGCTTGTCGAGTTTATCACGTAACGCTGTGTTAGCAAAACAAACAAACAAACACGGTATAACACGGACTTACCAGAAAGGGATGCAAGTTTGTCGTCTTTCTCTTTTTTCCTCTTTCGCTTTTCAGCTCCAGATTCATGGTGTTTCTTGGATGATATTCTCTCATTTCAATTGTTGAAGTTTTTAACTGAAGAAAATTGCTTATTAAAGCCGTTTCAGAGGGTAGTAAGAAAAGTGGCTCCGAAGCTTTGTGCCGTCATGAACGATCCGAGTCTTTGAAGTTGAACGATCCGACTCTTTGAAGTGAGCGATAGGAGCCGGCTCCTCGTTGGGAGCAACGGAGGAGCCGAACGAACCGACTCGTATTAGCGAGCTGAGCCAAAAGATCCGACTCTCCAAATAGAGCCGGAATTCCCATCACTCGCTGTACTGCTGGGGTCTTAGTCTTTTTATTACGCAATAAATAACATTTAATTTTCCCGATTTCAGTGATGGTATACAAAACTCCCGTAGAACTAATTAATATTTTTGATATTGATTAGTGTAATATTTATTTTTTTTTTTCCCAATCTTAATTTTAGAGGCCCCCCTCCACTAGTTGAGGTCCTACGCTGGCTGCGTAGTCTGCGTGTACGGAGCGGCGGGCCTGATAAAGAGATAACAAAAACATGAACAAAATACAGGACAGAATTGTTGTTGTGTTGAAAATACACCAGCAAATTAAAAACTGTAAAAGTTTGAAGATTGATAAAGAATTCAGGCATGACATCACAAAATCAAGGTTTTCAAATCCAAACTGTGACCATTTCTCCATTTTTCTGAGTGTTTAGTGGATGGGACAGCTTTTATAAAACCTCTGGATCTTATTGAGTTTCTATGTTTTTATATGTTGTTGTATGTTACATGTTACAATATTTGCTAAATATTATTAGTCAATACCAGCCAAAAATGATTTTCTCTTTGTATGAATCTGACTCTGAAAAACAATCCATAAACATGGATAATTGCATGAAATAGGACCTTGAAACAAAGCTGCAAGAAACGCTTCCAGGTTGTTGCAAAAATAAATATGTTGTTGTTGTGCACAGTACTTGCCTCACGCACGGCACCATAAATATGTTGTGGGGCAACACCTCTCGGTTGAGAGGAAAAGTCATTTCTCTGATTCAGTCTCATGAATTGTAATAAACTATTAATTTGGACTTCTGATTAACAATTATCTTAATAATAGAAACCAGGGTCAATTAATAGCTATTAATAGTTGAAGGATTCTGAGTTCTAAAGTAGAGATTGGCAGAATTCATTATTGTACAACATTAAAGAGGCAGAATGTATGACTCAAAAGCATTCATTCACAAAAATACAAAAGTCAAAACACATAATACACAATCTAAACTAAATGTATCCATGTACATGTGAATGTGCGTGTATGGATGCTGTGCGTGTGTGTGCGTGCGTGTTCATATCTGTGGGGGGGGGAAACTACAAAGATGGCTGCAGTGGTGGCTGTTCTATGTAGTCCAGGCCATGTGGGGCTCTTTGTCTGTTAAGAACAAAGGAAAAATGGCCGACCATGTTAATGTGTGTGTGAGTGTGTGTGTGTGTGTGTTCGTATCTGTGGGGGGGGGGGGGGAACTACAAAGATGGCTGCAGTGGTGGCTGTTCTATGTAGTCCAGGCCATGTGGGGCTCTTTGTCTGTTAAGAACAAAGGAAAAATGGCCGACCATGTTAATGTGTGTGTGAGTGTGTGTGTGTGTGTGTGTGTGTGTGTGTGTGTGTGGAGGCTTAATGTCACTTTGTGTGTGTTTCAAGGTATCATGTTAAAGAATGGTTAGTATGCATGCAGATTGGGACACTAGCATCAAACTAAACCTTCTTACAAACCTAAAACATAGTGAACTGTAGCCTATGATCTCATCATATTGTAATGAACCCTTTAGTTTACCAATAAATGTCAGAGGATTTGAACATACCCACAGAGACAAGAATCAGTTATAAAAAATATACTTTATTTATTTCATTTAAAAGGGGTCTTAAATTAGGGCACAGGAGAGAGCAGCTTTAGGCCTACAGCGCACAGGGTTAAATAACCAGGAGGGAATTCACAACTACAGAGCCTCACAAGAAGGCTAGATAGGAAATAGACTAGCGTACACCACAATCAATTTAAGTTCACACCTTCAAGGCAGTCACTGCATTCTCTGATCAAACACCCCACCACTGCACGCTTTAACCATGTAACACACCACTGCAACCGTTGCTTAGCAACCGCACTGTTTACTCCTCCCCCAGGCTTTCACTCCCAGTTGCCAAGCCTGCCGCTACCCCGCGCAATCTAAAATACACAAATACACAAATCAACATTACATAAGAGAACAATAATAAGGAAACAAGAACACAAAAATGTATATAAATAAATACTCAGCTCGCCCGTTGGCGAGGACCCCCCCCCCGGGGTCTTCGCTTAACGCGCCGTCCGACCCCCCGGGGGAACAGTGCTTTGTCGGCGGCGCTTGTCTCTGCTCTGGAGCCACTACAGCACCCGTGGCGAAGTGCTGCGGGAAAGACGGCTGTGGAGGAAGGCGGCTGGCGACCCCACTAATGCCCCGGCCCTGGCTATCTAAAGGAGGCAACCAGCCTCCCCTCCTGACTCCTAGAGTAGCTCCCCTGCCTTGCTTTCTTCACGCCGGCAGCCCTAACCAGCTGCGAGCGCCCCTCCCAACCCAACGGGGCCTCAACCACCAGACAGCCGGGCAGTCTACACAACCGAGAGAAAAACTAAAAACCTCGCGAAACTGAGCGTCCTTACTTTTTACCTCCTCTGCTGTGGCATCTCTCAGGTGTTTCCCATCACTGATTAGTGTCTGTGTGTGAGTGTGTGTGTGTGATTGTGTGTGTGTGTGTGTGTGTGCTGCAGGGAGACAGCTCCGCCCACTGTCCCACTACACTCTCCCCTCCCATGGCAGAGAGGACTTGTCCTCAAGTCAGTTTAATGGTCCTGATAATCACGGGACCACACTGGGGGTCTCCGCTGGCGCTGCGGTCTTGTTCCTTCAGGTCCCGACTCCTCTTGAGGCCTTGGTCCACTACTGGGAGTCTGTGCAGTGATGCTTAGCTGCTGGTGTTGTGAAGGAGGGGCATCACTCACCCCCGCACCAGCTTGCAGTTGACCATGTCCCACCTCCAAATCTGCACTTCCTTCCACAGTCCCCGGACGTCGCCCCCGTGCAGGCGCTGGCTCCCTCTGGTACTGCTCCTGCCCCGCAGGTCTTCGTGCAGTGGCTGCACTGGCCCTGTCGCCGAGTTGTCCTCCTGGATCCTGCTGCCTCCGGTAGACCCAACTCGACCCCCACTGGACATCACGCTGGCTTGCTGGTACCCTGGCCGGCTGCCTTGGCAGACGTGTCGCATCCTGGTTTGCTTCAGGTAAAGAGGAGAGATAAGGTTTAAGCCGATTGAAGTGCAACACAATCTCCGTCCCTCCCTGCACAGGGCTTACTCGGTATAACACTTCAGTAATTCTCTGCAGGATCTTATAAGGGCCCTTAAAACGTCTCTGCAGTTTAGGGCAGAGCCCCCTTTTCTTTGCTTTATCGCGGACCCATACCAGCTCCCCCTCTGAGTAATACTGAAAGTTTATCTTTACATCAAAAGCACTTTTCTGCTGAGCAGATGCCCTTGTTTGATGTTTTTGCACAGCCTCCACTACCGTAGACAGGATTCCTGTTAAATTTGTCACATATTGAGTAACTGATGAAAACTTCTCTCCCTCCCCTAAATTCAGCATAATGTCAACTGGAAGCACAATCTCACGACCAAAAAGCACCTTGTATGGAGTAAAGCCTGTGCTGGCATGTACACTACTGCGATACGCCATCATAACATAGGGGAGCAGTGCATCCCAGTTTGCCTGATTGTCCTCCACAAAGAGGGATAGCATGGACAAAAGCGTGCGATTGAAGCGTTCAATTAACCCATCTGACTGGGGATGATAGGCTGAGGTTCGAGTTTTATGAATATTCAACAGTACACACATCTCTTGAAACAGTCTGGATTCAAAGTTGCGACCCTGATCACTGTGAATTGTACGTGGTGCACCGAAACGACAAACCCATTGCTCAACCACCACCTTAGCAATGGTATGCGACTCTTGATTAGGGATAGGGAATGCCTCAGTCCATCTGGAAAAATAGTCCCCCACCACCAAGATGTACCTATTTTTATCATCAGTTTCTGGCAAGGGTCCCAAAATATCTAGGGCTACTCGTTCATAGGGCCTTGATGTAACAATCGTTTGTAATGGGGCACAGGGAGGTGGGCCGTGCATTTTTCGTGAGGCGCAATCTTCACATTCTCTACACCACTGTTTCACATCTTTAAACCACCCAGGCCAATAAAACCGGTCTTTAACTTTTGCCTGCAGCTTCTGTACACCCAGATGTCCGCCTGTTGTAGAATTATGTAGCTGAGCCAACACTTTAGGTACCAACACCCGAGGCAAGACCACCTGCACTTGTGAGGCAGCATCAGAGTTAGCAGGGGGTATCCTTACCAGCCAGGAACCCCGGATTTCTAGCTGTGCCCATACAGGGGCGTACTTCTGCAGACCCGGCTCATCAGGCAAAGTTCCACATTGCTTACTACCCCTCTTCTTCAAACTGACCAGCTGCTGTATTTCCTCATCCTTGGCCTGTGCTGCTGCTATTTCATCTCCCTCTGTGCCCTGACCAGGATCGCCCACTTGCCCCACCTCACGAGCCGCATATATCACTGGCTTGGAGGCAGACTGTACACCAACACGACCCCCCAATTTCTCAGCAGCCTGACATTCCTCCATAAACCCTGGGAGTCTGGACATAGCATCGGCATTGGCATGTAATTTCCCAGGCCTATGAGCTATTTTATACTGGAAGTTGGCTAGCTGCTCTATCCACCGGGCTATTTGACCTTCCACCTCATGAAAGTTATGGAGCCACCGTAAAGAATTGTGGTCGGTACGCAACAGAAACTGTTTGCCAAGAAGGTAATGTTTAAACTGTTTGGTAAAGGTTACCATACTCAACAGTTCCTTCTTGGTGGTTGCATACTTTCGTTCTGACTTAGTCAATGCCCGGCTAGCATATGCTACTACCCTTTCCACACCACCTTCCTCTTGAGACAATACCGCACCAATGCCAGTATCACTGGCATCGGTGTCTAAGATGAAGGGTTTACTAGGGTCAGGATATGCCAACACAGGTGCAGACATCAACTCGCGCTTCAGCTGTTCAAATGCACTTTGGCATGCATCAGTCCACTTGAAGCGCCTCCCCTTCTCCGTCAACTGATGCAATGGCCGCGCTATTCCAGCGAAACCCTGTACAGCGCCGGTAGTAGGATGCTAGACCCACAAAACTCCTCACTTCGGTCTGGTTCCTGGGGACTGGCCACTCCCGCACAGCCTCCACTTTTGCTGGGTCTGCCCTAACCCCCTCTGTTGAAATGATGTGGCCAAGATATTGTACCTGGGTGGAAAAGAGGTCACATTTTGATGGCTTAACTTTCAAATTAGCCTCACGCAACTTTGACAACACTTCATCCAGGCGCATCAAATGCTCCTTGAAGGAGCGACCAAAGACAATTATATCGTCTAGATACACCAGGCAAGTATTCCACTGCAAGTCAGCCAGCACAACGTCCATGAGCCTCTGAAATGTGCTGGGGGCATTACACAATCCAAAACTCAGCACATTAAATTCAAAGAGTCCCTGTCGCGTAATAAAGGCTGTCTTATGCCTATCCTCGGGAGCAATCTCCACCTGCCAGTACCCGCTGGCCAGATCAAGAGTAGAGAACCAGCAGGCATTGCACAGGCTGTCCAGCGCATCATCTATTCTTGGCAAAGGGTAAGCATCCTTGTGTGTGTGTGTGTGCTGCAGGGAGACAGCTCCGCCCACTGTCTCACTACAATATTAACAAAGTTCAACAGTCTTGCTTAACCGCGTTTGTTAATGTTCTGTTCTGCCCAAGTCATGTTACCAGTGAAAAGGAAGGAGAAGAGTTGATCTCTGGTTCTGCTTCCTTGAGTAGCTGGAGATATTGTTGCAGCTGTGGTGTTCGTTGAGGAGTAGATCCGTTGTGTAGGTCACGTTGCTCTTTGTTAATCCTTGTCTGGTTGTAGCACCAGGCCTGAGTTTCTTCAGTGCTGCTGGCTGGACGTTGTTGAGTCCTTGGTCACTTGCAGGTCCGTGAGATGCTGAAAGCAGCTGGATAATCCCTTTTAGAGCAGAGAAGCTGCTGAAGGCTTCTGTCCTGCAGCTTCTCCTGCTCCAGAACGGTGCTCTGCTGATGAGCAGGAGCCCGGGAGAGAGTTTGGAGCTTGTGAGTTGAAGAGAGTCTGCCTAAGAGAGCGAGAGCCTCCTAAGAGATTAAGAGCAGGTTAAAAGAGCCTGAGAGGGGAAAGGCTGGTGCCTTTATACCTCTGGTGACATTCCTTGAAGATGGGAAACAGGGTTTCCTGTCGGGGAAGGGTCAAAAGTTCCAGGCTCAGCAAGGCATCTGGCTGAAAATGTTTATTACCTTTGTGGGCACAACATTGTACACCATGGAAACTAGAAAACCATCCAGTATGTCAGAGAGAGTTGGTTCCTATATAAGAACATAGATGTCAGAGCTCTGTTCTGTGTACATGAAAACATGGATACATTCTTCAACAAAGAACCAGTATTTCTCTCAGCACTTGAAAATCATAAGATTAATTTATACTGAGAATTGACCCACATTCACAGGGCCTAAGCACACAGGAGAGTACAAATAAATATATAGATATGTTTTTAATAAATAATGAACATTTTTTTCCATTTCTTTTGTTAGTATGAATAGATGTATCTATTAGATGTAAATCTGCTATAAAATTACAATTTGTATGTGGCTTTGAATCTTTAGAAAGAAAACTCATTATTAAAGAGTTTAACCTTGAAGATTCAAACCTCTTCCTGACTGTGTGTTTTGAGAATGTTAATCAGCACAATGATTCATTTGTGTGTGGTTGTATGTGTGGGGGAGTTTTTCAGGAATAGGTTAACATGGAGGACGTTTGAGATGTTGTGATGTATGACGGATATAAGAAGAGCAATGTGCTTTAAGCCAGGAAAATGCCACGGCCAAGTAAAGAAAGGGTGAATAACGCCTTGATTCAAATCAACAGTTCCCAGCAAATGGCAGCTTCAATGTCAGTCAGATAGAGAGAATTAAACTTCTCTTAAACTTCACTTCTTCAGATCACTTTACCTTTATCACTATTACCTTTCAGTTCATAATCAATGATAATTCCTCACCAGTAGTTAAAACTGAAATGAAAAGGACATTATGTGACCATTCAGTTTTGAAATATATAGAAATAATTTGGCCTATATTCACCCCATATATAATTATGAGAACAGCAGCTCAGACATGCACACCCTCCATGGCGCTTTAGACCTGGTAGCCCCATTAAAATGTTTGCAACATACATCAACGAGTGATGCAACCTGGGAACATGGTCAGTGATGATACCTGGGATCACTGAGTGTTTCGGGTCTTTCAAGCATCATACACTCTCCTCCAGGCGACCCTGCCGGGGCTGATCAGACCTTAGCCTGTGCCGAGGAAGTGCTACCCTACCCACGGATCTCCTCTCCTGATCCACAGCCACCGCGAAGCAACCTCAGCTGCCTCCGTGGCCTCCTTAATGGCCCTTCGCTTACTGGCCCCTGTAATGCCCAGCATGCTGTACACCCTGCAGAGGGACTGGCCTGCGAACCCTCTGCACCCCACCTCAATGGGGTCACATCTTGCTCGCCACCCGTTGCGCCGACACTCCTCCACCAGGTCCTGGTACTTTACCCTCTTCCTCTCATTGGCCTCCTCGATGCGGTCTTCCCATGGGACCGTGAGCTCCAGGAGCACGACCTGCTTGGAAGACGCCGACGTCAGCACCACGTCTGGCCTTAGTGATGTTGTTGCCACATTCTCTGAGAACTTTAGTTGTTTTCCCAAATCAACTCTCAGCTCCCAGTCTTGTGACATTCCCAGCAGGCCAGCTGAAGAGGTCCTAGCAGCAGCTGGTAGTTCTTCCCCTGCTCTCACAAAGGTGATGGTCTTTCTCACCAGGCGGAGGCATTTGTAGTGGGTGATTCCACTGCAGATGGTGTTCGCTATCACCTTCAAAACCTGGTCATGACGCCAGCGGTAGCGCCCCTCACTCAGGCCCCTTGGGCAGCACCTCAAAATGTGCTCCAAGGTCCCTCTCTTCTGGCACAGAGTGCAGGCTGGAGACTCCACCTTTCCCCAGCAGAATAAATTTGACGGGCTAGGAAGTACGTCATAAACGGCCTGGATCAGAAATTTTATGCGCTGGGGCTTGGCTTTCCACAGCTCGGTCCAGGTGACTTTGCGCTCTGCTACCTGCTCCCATCGCATCCAGGCTCCCTGCTGCCACATACCAACCACCCTGCTGGCTCGCTCTTCTTCAACTGCTGCTCGCACCTCCTCCTGGAGTGCTTTCCTGTCCTTCCCCTTTGCCTTGTCGTAGCGAAATGTTATACTGCTACCCAGGCCTGCTCTTCCCCTAGCTACCGTCCCCACCAGAGCCCTGTGCCGCAGCCGTGATTCCGCGACATCCACCGCCTCTGATGCCCTCCATTTCCACCCTGTTCTGACTTCAATCCCAGAGAGACTTTTGGGTCGGATGACTCTCTGTATTGCATCACCTCCCTAGTACGGCTCACCTTGAATTCTTCATTCAGGCTGCTGATGGGGAGCTTAAGCTTGTTGTTTCTCCCGTACAGGGCGATGCTGCTCAGACTTCGAGGTAGACCAAGCCACTTCCGCAGGAACCTGCTCACTCTCCTCTCAAAGCCCTCGACTGTGGAGATCGGGACCTCATACACCAATTCAATTCAATTCACTTTATTTGTATAGCCCAATTTTACAACACAGTTGTCTCAAAGTGCTTTACAAAATCCAGTCCAAAGTGACCCAGACATCCCCCGTCCTTAGACCCTCCTTCTCGGCAAGGAAAAACTCAAAAACCCAGTGGGAAAAAGGAGAAACCTCGAGGAGGACCACAGTGAAGGAGAGATCCACTCCCATGGACGGACAGGCTATAGATGAAACAGGACTGACAGACATCCATCTGATGATGAAATAATAGTCTATAAAGATGTTTCAGTCTGTAGAGATGCCGTAGGGTGGGGGCAGAAGGGTGGGTCCAACCAGGCAGGTGAAGGAGTAGTAGTAGGTTCATCAGGGGCCTCGATGAGTCGCATCAGGAGTCGTCATCGTTGGGCCTCGTGCGGATGAACTGAAACAGTAGCCACTCCCCCGAAGGGGAGTGGGGAGAAGGACTCTGGGTGAATAGTGATGTAAAGACCAAGTATAAACTAGATGCTGTTTATTAATGACAGTGGTGCATGGTACCAGAAAGAGATGATAGAGCTCAGTGACTGTACTTCCCCCAGTATTCTGACTCCTAGGGCAGCTTAGACTGAACTGTGGGTTTAAGTCTATCTGTAGCTACCCTGTCCGTAGGCCTTTTACACCAAGAGGGGCCAGAGAATCCTTGGGAGGATGCCATGTTGGTACACCCAGGCCTTGAACTTGCCCGGTAGACCTGATTTATCCACAGCGGCTAGCCAAGCCTCCAGCTCTTGGTTGGTCGACTGGATTGCTGCTTTGTCTTTCAGACTGCAGTCGATCATCTTCCCCAGGCTCTTCACTGGTTTGTCGGTGATGGATGGTATTTGGGTGCTGCCAAGTGTGAAATAGAACTTGTTGGTGACCTTTCCTTTCCTTAGCACAAGGGATCTGGATTTTGCTGGCTTGAAGGACATCCCCCAGAGCCTGTGGAGTAACTTTGGGCAGTTCTTATATACCTTATATGTTACTCCACTAGGTCCTGGGACGGAGTTAGATCTTGCCTTCATGCCCACCTCCTGGATCTCCTTCCAGCCGGGCTCCCTCCCATCAAAGTCCTCCCTTGGTACAGGTGGATCAATCAGGGACTTGCAGTCACCCAGCTCTTGTTCCCTGGATACATCTCTGAGGGTTGCATCTAGGTGGCGGTCCATCTCCTCTTTGGAGCAGGTCAGTTGCCCACTACGCTTCTGCCCCTGCAGCTGTTTTGTAAACCCGAGCTTCTTGCGGAGTATACTTCGCAGCTCTGACAGAGGTCCCCTCTCCTCTTCACTTGCCTCCTTAAGCCGCCACCTCAGTGCCTTCAGCTCCTGTCTGAGCTGATGGATCTTGTTTGCCCGGCTGCTCTTGGTATAAGGAGGTTTTGCCACCTTCTTCTCCTCGTCGATCGACTTCCCCCTTCGCTGTTGCTTCCAAGATGGAATTGATGTCCTCATCAAACTGGCGCCACTCCTGCTCCTGCTCACCTGGAGGTTCTGGGCACTATGGTTTGACTCCAGGCCTGGCTTCTCCTGCGTCTCACCAGGGGGGTTCCCTGCGCGTTGTGATGCCTGCGCCATCTGCACACATCCCATTTTGGTCTGGTGGATCTTCAGACCACGTGGGTTTTTGCACACTTTGCCACAAAAGCATTCTGTACTCATTGTAAAACTGTTAGACCGAGGACATTATCTCCCTGGTATAATACTGAAACATGTTCCCTTAAAAAAGCTACACGTAAATTCGAAAAGCTATGGTGTCGCTCCCGCACAGATCATTCCCTCATGGCCTGGAAGAACAGTCTATTGGCTAATAACCAGGACCTGCGTAAAGCAAAAATTATGTAGTCTCAGCTGTGATGAATTTCTTTAATAATAAAATCTTAACTATTAGAGATAAAATAGATCAAATCCTTCCAAACATCAGTGCTTAGAAGCCCCTTTAAACCCAGCAGTATTACTGTATAAATTCACCCCTGCAAACCCAGCCCAGTTAATTAAAATCATTGTCGTCTAAGTCAACTACGTGTATTTTAGATCCAATTCCAACTAAACTCCTTAAACAGACACTGCCCTTAATTATTGATAATATCTTAGATATAATTAATATGTCCCTAATAACTGGATACGTGCCACAGGCTTTTAAACACGCAATTATTAAACCGCTCATAAAGAAAAACACTCTTGAGCCAGATATTTTAGAAAAACTACAGTTTTTCTAAACTTTTCAATTTCAAATCTAGCCTTCCATTAAAAAGTTCTTGAAAGAGTGGTAGTTAAACAGCTATGTCAGCACTTACAGGACAATAGTTTATTTGAATATTTTCAGTCCGGCTTTCAGGCCCATCACAGCACTGAAACAGCACTAGTCAAGGTCACTAATGACTTGTTGTTGGCTGCTGACAGTGGATTGGGCTCGGTTCTGGTCCTGCTGGATCTAAGTGCTGCATTTGACACAATCGACCATAGCATCTTACTGCAGAGATTGGAACGGGACATAGGCATTAGAGGATCCGCCCTCTCCTGGTTTAAACCCTATTTATCTAATAGGTTCCAGTTTGTTAGCGTTAACCAGCAATCATCATCATCATACTCAAGAGTCACTTATGGTGTCCCACAAGGGTCAGTCCTTGGGCCCATTTTGTTTACTCTATATATGCTGCCCTTGGGTAATATTATTAGAAAACATGGCATTAATTTCCTCTGCTACGCAGATGACACGCAGCTATACTTATCAATTATACCCGATCAGATCAGGCTAGTACACAACTAAGTGCCTGTGTTAGAGACATAAAGACCTGGATGTCTGTTAATTATCTCTTACTCAACCCTGATAAAACAGAAGTTATTATATTAGGCCCTAAAGTGTTAGAGAGTCCCTATCTGAGCAACTAGTAACTCTAGATAAAGTGAAGATAGCCTTTAGCGCCACAGTTAAAAACCTAGGAGTTTTATTTGAGCCAGACTTATCATTTAAAGCTCATATTAATCAAACCTGTAGAACAGCCTTCTTTCACCTGCGTAACATAGCTAAAATTAGAAATATCCTGTCGAAAAATGACTCTGAAAAACTAATCCATGCGTTTGTTACATCTAGAACTAATAGAAGAGAACACATCAGCCCCATACTCCAAGCCCTTCATTGGCCTCCTGTTGAGTTCAGAATTAAATTTAAAATCCTACTCCTCACTTATAAAACCATTAATGGTATGGGCCCCTCTTATCTTAAAGATGCCCTTATCCCGTACCATCCAAACAGAACACTTCGGTCTCAGAATGCAGGTCTACTGGTAGTTCTACGGGTCCATAAAAGTACAGTAGGAGCTAGAGCCCCTGTCTTATGGAACCAACTCCAAACTAATATTAAAGAGGCCAACACAGTCTGTACATTTAAGGTTAGACTGAAAACATTTCCATTTCAAAAGGCCTATGGTCAGGGTAGCTAAAGGTAGACTTCAACCCACAGTTCAGTCAAAGCTGCCCTAGAAGTGAGAATGCTGGGGGAAGTACAGTGCATTGAGCTCTATCATCTCTTTCTGCTACCATGTACCACTGTCATTAATAAACAGTATCTAGATTATACTTGGTTTTTACATCACTATTCACCTGGAGTTCTTCTCCCCAAGCATGACAATATGGGGAAAACCATGCACTACCCATTTAGAAACCTTTAGTCTGGCTGTGATTAGATGCTGAGAAAACCCTTTTCACTTAGAATAACAAACTGATATGTGCTCACTTTATAAATGCCTCAGAAGGATCTTCTAATGTCAGTATGTAGAGAAGCAATGATTAAAGCAAGAAAAACCTGCTTCAGTGTACACATACTGTAGCTCCCTGACTGTTGTCTGTTACCCTTTAAGTTACTTTTTAAAGCTGATTTGAACCCCACACATCCAGTTTTAAAGACACCTTCAGACAAGTCGATGACAGCATTAAAATTAAAGCTCAAATTTAAAAGGCTATAATGCTGCCTCACTGTCACAGTGGAAAACTGGTGAAACTCAGATGTCACCAACTGACAAGATAGGATTACTTGAACCCTAGAGCAGCTTTAAATAAAAAATTAGTGCAACACTTTACTCCTCAAAACATCCCAAATGAATAATATCACGAATAACAAATATGGCTTCTCCTATAAATAACACCACAGCAGCTCAGATTGAGAGTGACCTGAGTGGCTCCTGTGCACATGGGTGGCCACGTATCAGCAAATCTCTGGTTTGACTGTGGCAAGGGACCTTTGTTGCCTGCCATGCTCCTCTCTTTCCCTGTTTCCTGTCTGCTAATTCAATTCAATTCAATTCACTTTATTTGTATAGCCCAATTTTATAACACAGTTGTCTCAAAGTGCTTTACAAAATCCAGTCCAAAGTGACCCAGACATCCCCCGTCCTTAGACCCTCCTTCTCGGCAAGGAAAAACTCAAAAACCCAGTGGGAAAAAGGAGAAACCTCGAGGAGGACCACAGTGAAGGAGAGATCCACTCCCATGGACGGACAGGCTATAGATGAACCAGGACTGACAGACATCCATCTGGTGATGAAGTAATAGTCTATAAAGATGTTTCAGTCTGTAGAGATGCTGTAGGGTGGGGTAGAAGGGTGGGTCCAACCAGGCAGGTGAAGGAGTAGTAGTAGGTTCATCAGGGGCCTCGATGAGTCGCATCAGGAGTCGTCATCGTCATCGTCAACAGTAGCCACTCCCCCGAGGGGAGTGGGGAGAAGGACTCTGGGTGAATAGTGATGTAAAGATCAGTTGCTATTAGAGGCTCTGTTCACTCTCAGCATTTCCTGAGAGGTTTGAGGCCTTCATTCCCTCAGTTCAGTCAATAAATAACACAAAATGAACCACAAAAGATGCTGAAAGTTAGATTTTACTTAATTTTCTTAAAAAACCTCTACTATTACTTAACACATAGCTGAGTCAATGAAACTCAGCCGCAGAGTCAACAAGAGCAGCAAAGGTCTGTCCATGGCCTCCCCAAAAAAACTCCCCTTACTTCTAATTGGCACCTTCTTCTCTTACTGGGCAAACCATGATGAAGTCAAGATTGGTCCTCAGCCTCCAATGTCTCTGTAGGTGAAAGACGGGCATGGTCAACCTGCATAGCCGCTCCTGTGTCTGACAGTGGAGGGTGGTAAACTCCTGTCAAGGCAAGACCGAGGAAGTGCTCATCCTGCATCGCTGGTCCAGCCTGACATCAATGCGGATGGCCATGTCTACCAACTGGTCAAAGTCTGTTGGCAGATCATGTGGTATGAGCTCATCCTTGAGCTCCTCGGACAGCCCATTGAGGAAAACATCAAACATGGCCAGCGAGCTCCAAACAACAGGGACTACCAGTGTCTGAATCCAGATTGCATAGTCTGAGACAGACTAGCAGCCCTGACAGAATTGTAAGATCTCCCTTTCAGACTCTCAACCTTGCTTAGCCCGGTCAAAGACTTTCCTCATCTCTGTAGAGAAAAGGTTGAAGTTGCCTCAAATATCTTCCCTGTTAGTCCAAACTGCCGTGCCCCAGTCACAGGCTCTCCCTGACAGCAGGGTAATAATGTAAGCTACCTTGGCTTTGTCTAATGGAAAAGTGGAGGGTTGGAGAGAGAAGACAAGGCTATATTGCATCAGGAATGATTGGCATGAGACAGGGTCTCCAGCATAGGTCTCTGGAGGTGGAAGATAGGGTTCTCTGAATGGCGGGTTTGGGATGGAGCCACTGGGTTCGCCCCCCTGGGCAGACAAGCTGGGATTGAGGAGGTCTTCCAAGTTTTCCTCCCACTGACCCAGAATGTCCAGAGTCGTGGTCAGCAGCACCCTGTCCCCACTGAGCACAGTGTCAACAGTGCACCGCTTGCCCCGCCTGAGAAGCTGGATGGTGGTCCAGAACTTCCTCAAAGCAGTTTGAAAGTCGTTCTTTATGGCCTCACCGAACTCCTCCCAGTTTTTGCCTCTGCAACTGCAGAGGCTGCGTTCCGCTTGGCACGTTGATACCTGTCAGCTGCTTCAGGAGACCCACAGGCCAAGAAGGTTCTGTAGGACTCCTTCTTCAGCTTGTCAGCATCTCTTATCGCCGGTTTCCACCAGCGGGTTCAGGGAACGCCGCCATGGCAGGCACCGATGACCCTACAGCCACAGCTCCGGTCGGCCGTCCCAACAATGGAGGCACGGAACAAGGTCCACTCTGACTAAATTTCCCCCACCTCCCCCCAGGACATGGTTGATTCAGACAGACGTTCCCAGCAAGCAAACCCTCACAGACCGTTTGGGTCTGCCGAGTCTGACCGGCCTCCTCCTCCACTATCGGAGCTAACTCACTACCAGATGGTGATCAGTTGACAGCTCCGCCCCTCTCTTCACAAAATGAACTGAATATGATCATGTGGTCTGGAATATAAGGAAAACAACACCTCCCATTTAAAAATAACTTTTTAAACATTCAGTTTTCATTAGAGGAACTCTAATGACTCTTTTAACACTTTTTATTTCATGAGAGCCTCCAGCTCATCTCATCATAAGATACATAATGGAAATTCATAAGGCTTTTCATTACATCTTGTGTGGGTATAATAGGGCATTGTCATATTTTCTTCCCCCGAAGGGCTCTTAAGTCCAGATAGTCACATAAAAGGGTCTTTATAGGGCATTTTACTTTTGTGTAGGCACCTCAGAGGGAACCTTCACTGTATATTTCTGGAATCTAAATCCACCAGTTAAACTGATATCTTCATATGTTCAAGTCTTCACGCTCAGGCCAAGATCAGTGGATTATCAGTTAATCAATGAATCTTTATTTAAATAACACAAAGTGCCTCACAAAAGAAAATAGGTAGACAGACAAACTACAGTAACCCTTATCCCCTTTACACATAAAGACACACACACACACACACAAACATACATACACAGACTCAGACACACATGCAGAGCAAGTGATGGCTTAGAACATAGCCAGGCCCTGAGGGTCCCAATTAACTGGGGGGCCAAATTCTATCATTTATTAAAAAAATAAAAATCAAGATTTTTATGGGCCCTCTCTTTACTTGCTCCCTGGGTAGTCAGGTCCAATTTTCCCCCCACTACCATGCCTATGTCTGCACATATAACACATCATTACTTCTGCTTGAACCTGCTCACATGCCTGACTGCCTCTCTCCTCCTGTGTAACAGCAGCAGATTGTTAAGTCATCTCTCGTATTCACTCACATGCTCAGATGCATGCAGGCACACTGTGGCTCACTGGTCATTCTAAGTGGATAATGAGGACAACACCTGGGGTGCTGAAATAATTGAAGCTGTTTGATGTCAAACAATATTCTCACACATGCACATGCACACACCTTTGACACACACTGTCTCTCATACCAAAACCTTTCCTTATCCTTAAGTATCATGAACACTTAAATACACATGCCAGCAGGACGCACACACACCTTATCTGTCCTTTGTTTCACCTATGTTACAAGCATAAATCAGACATTCTGTCTCCAAAAGGTGCAGAAAAACAAGTCCACACATTTGTTATCCTTACTTGTAAACTGGATTTGTGCAGTTCCTTATTGTCAGAATTCTCTAACAAGTCTGAAGACTATGCAGCTGATCCACATATACTAAGCTAAGAGAGAGAGTGAGATTATAGTTGCATGATAACGGCTCTGTGTCAGCTTCACTGGGAAGTTTTCAGCTCTAAAGCACCATTTCAAATACAAAGACAGTCACCATTAAGTAGAAATGTTGCTGCCTCATCTTAAAAAGGATCAGGACCAATAGCTGTAAGACTTGTTATTTATTTAGTATTTATTATCATATTTTCAAAAACATTTTTTTATTAAAGACCACAAACTATTGGCAATAGCAAATCTGTAGCTGTGTAGTATGAGGAGAACTGGTTGTTTCTGAGGCTCGTGTAAAACATAATGAAGCAGGATCTACTGCTTGCTGTGCTGTGTGTTTGATGACTAGTTGAAGCTAAGAAGGAGGAACAGGGTCACAGCTCATTTTTGCCCCGAGCCTCTAACACATTAATCCAGCTGTGACAATAGCAGTGACGATCTGTGACAGTAAAAAGGAAATGACTCACATAAGCAATCATGTTAATGTGCAGCATGTACATCTAAGCATGTGGATGAAATGGTTTGTACATCCAAACCTCCTCCTCTTTTTTATCTTTGTCATCTTCCTCCTCTTCTCTACATCTTCTTGTGCACCATAATATCTCCTTAATTCATGCTTTGGATAAAAACAATGTCTAAAACTACAGCATGTGTCACTATTCAGCTCATTCTTTTCATGCAGGCTATAGAAACCCCTTTTTCCCAGTCTCAGCAGTGATAGTATGTGTCAGCACGTGGATTAGTTAGTGGATGTGTCCAAAATCCCTCTTTATATGTTGAGTGTCTGAATTCTACAGAGTATTAAATAAAAACACAACTAGTGCTGCAAGCAGCATTGACGGGCCCTCGCCGTGCCACCGCCCTGCTATGTCACCGCCACCCCGCGCCACTGCCCTGCTATGCCACCGCCACTGCCCTGCAATGCCACAGCCCCCCCGCGCCACCGCATTGCTATGCCGGAGTAGCGCATGCTTTGTGCTCAGACCGAGGAGGGTGAAAAAAAATAGTCGGCCAAAACAGAAAACTGCCATGCCACACTTGTCCAGCAGGTGGTGCTGTCGGCGTAACCATGCTTGGGTGTCTATGTTCAGTGGCATTCTCTCATCACACATGTAAAGTTTGGAGCAGATCGTGCAATGAACCACAGTTATTTGATGTTAACAGTATGACCACCAGGGGGCAGCAGCACGGAACCCAAACTTGCGATGTAGCAAGTGCGGTTTATGTGGGACGGAGTTATGACAAGTTAAATGTGTCCACCAGGGGGCAGTAGACTTCCTGATTGGCATAGACATTTGGTGCCAAAAACTTTTATGTTTGTCTGGACAAGATACACGTGTGTATTGAATTTCATGTTTCTACGATAAAAGAAACCCTCATGCTACAACCCACATGCCTTGACAGCATCCTGGCCGAGTTTGAGGTCGCGACCTTGTAATCTCTAGGAGGAGTTCGCACAGATGCGAGGTGTGGAAATGGCCAAACTCGCCCGTTTGGCGAAATTTCAATTCAACATGGCCGACTTCCTGTTGTGATTTCACCATGGCGTCAAGAGGCTTTTTGGTGTGTCTTGGCATGAGGAAGGTGTGTGCCGAATTTCGTGACGATTGGGAAAACTAAGCCCAATGCGGAGGGGATTTTGAAAATTTCCAGGGGGCGCTGTAGAGGCATTTTTGTGCGTCCATGCTGGAGACCAATAAAATACATAATTTTTAGCGGGTCCTGATGTGCACGCACATTTTGGTGAGTTTTGAGGTATGAGAAAGTCCCCAAAAAGGCAATTTAGCACGGTGAAGAAAAAGAATAACTAGTGCTGCAAGCAGCAATGAAGGGCCCACGCGGGTGCACCGTGGGGTATGGGCAGTTGGGGTATGGCGAGTCAGAGTATATGTGTTTGCTTTGTGGTGGGGCGATCATTGATTTTGAGGCAATATGTTGAAACTATCTCAAGTCCCTGTCTGAGGGAGAGGCAGCGTAATTTGCTGTCTCGTAACGCTAACACCCATTACTGAATTGTCACCGTTTGTAAACTTTCTCATAACAAAGTTCTTGAGATGTTAGAGACACGATTTGAAGCGGTTGTGGGTTATTCTCTAGGAGAAATTTATTAAAGTGTCACGACAGTGACTTCCTGTTACCAGCAGTGGGCAGTCTTACGTGGTGTGAATATGAACATATACACATGTTCAGTGTGGGACTACTATCATACACAATCAATTTCATCCAGATTGTATGTTCATTTCCTGGAGAAATCGCCACTTCCTTTTTCATGGCGAAACATCAGAATTTGAGGCCTCACCGTGGTCACGCCGTAAACTGTAGAGCCAACATTACGAAAACTTATCATCATCAAGGTCTTTAGATGTCACAGCCAAAGTTTGAAGTTGCTGCTGATAAACCCCTAGAACTAGTATGTCCAAGTATTATGTCTGGAAACAGCGATTTCGCTGACGTTCAATTCAAGATGGCCGACTTCCTATTGGACTTAGGATAGGGATCCAAGAGGCTTTTTTGTCCGTCCTGAACTACTCCATGTGTCTGCCGAATTTCATAAGTCTAGGTTAAAGATAAAGCATGGGGCTTTACATTTGAAAGTTGTTTCCTGCTACCAAAAGGGGGCGCTATGAGTATGAGTGAATATGAGTGTATAAATATGTTCAGGGCAGGACCCTTATGAAGCATCAGAGTGGTGCAGATAGAATATAGCATGTGGAAGTTATAATGAGTTGATGTCACATGGCGAGGGATCGAAACTCGCCGCCTCGCCAAGGCCACGCCCTCCAATGAAAACTCATGGTATTAAAGACATTTCATCACAAACGTCTTGACATGCCAAATCCATAATTTCCTCTGAGAAATTCATTAAAGCGTGACGACAGTGACTTCCTGCTGCCAGCAGGGGGCGGTCTGACGTGGCATTAATATGAACATATACACGTGTTCAGAGCATGACCAGCATCATACACCATCAATTTCATGCAGTTAGGATGTTCCTTTCCTGGAGAAAACTTCCTTTTTCATGGCGAAACATCAGGATTTGAGGCCTTGCCGAGACCACGCCCTCCGATGAAAACTCACCATTTTTCATTTTTCATCATTGTTTGATGTTGGATTCAAGATAGTGGACTTCCTGTTGGAGTTAAGCTATGGGTACCATGGGTCTTTTTTGTTCGTCTTGACCTGATACATGTGTGTGCCGAATTTCGTTCCTCTATGTGAAACTATATCGTGAGGGTGTTCTTTTGAAAAATGTTAGGTGGCGCTATAGAGCCATTTTACCACGCCCATATTCAAATCCTATAAAATACGTAAATTTTCACCAGGCCCGATGCAGCTGCCAAATGTATGTTCAGGCCCCCACAAAGGCAGTTGATTCTGAAAAGAAAATCTGAAGTGTCAAACGAAGAGCAATATGGCCTCTGCCTTGCAGTCGCCACTCGGGCCTTAATAATAAAAAGAATCAGAGTAATTCCAATACGTCCCTTCGCGGACTGCTGCGCAGTCGCCGCTCGGGCCCTAATAAAATGACCTAGATGCAAATCAACACAAATTCATCACATTTGACAGAGGCAACATTTATAGTGAAAATTAAAGCTGTGTAAAAGCTGCCAGCGATGGAATGACATTTTTGAGTGTTAAATTGGAAAAACAAAGCTTTATATTATCATTATGAAGTAATAATTGATTGCCTATAGAATAATGACAATGGCGCAAAACATGTTAGGTAACAACTGGAAACCGTGATTGATATTTTTCACCATTTTCTGTCGTTTTATAAACCAAACAACCGAATTGGGGGCGACACGGTGGGGCAGGGGTTAGCGCTGTTGCCTCACAGCAAGAAGGTCGCAGGTTCAAGACCTCCTTGGTCCGGGGTCTGGGACCGTTCTGTGTGGAGTTTGCATGTTCTCCCCGTGTCTGCGTGGGTTTTCACCGGGTACTCCAGCTTCCTCCCACAGTCCAAAAACATGCTCAGGTTAATTGGTGACTCTAAATTGCCCGTAGGTGTGATTGTGTGAGTGAATGGTGTGTGTGCTGGCGACCATCTGGGGTGTATCCATGCCATGCTCCAGCAGACCCCTGTGACCCTAATGAGGAATAAGGAGGTATAGAAAATGACTGACTGACTGACCACTGAATTAAATAAACAAGAAAGTAATGATCAGATCAATCAAGGATGAAAATAATGCTTAGTTGCAGAGTACAGGTTCTGCTGCAACAGCTCACAGCTCTGAAATACATTTATATAAATACCTATAGACCAGTGACATGACATGAATGTCTAATTATTACTGACTTAGTCTTTAAAATATTAACTCGTAACAAGTATTTTGTTTGTAATTACTGAGAGAGAAGGCGGAGATCAGGGAGGAAGACAGAGTAATAGTCTAGTTGTTACATTATTTTCTGTTGCCCAATAATAGGCTGACTATGGAATTTGATTTCTCATAAATAGCTGGGTTTTTCCCAAGTGGGGCAGATGAATTATTATACATTGATATTCTGACAGAATAAACTAAAGTAGCGGAAAAGCCGTTGTTTTGTGAAATAGATTCTCTTGACCTTTTCAATCATAAGAGACAACAAAAAGTTGTCAAAATAAAATACAGCCACAAAGCCTGTATTATCACAACGGAATTATCTCTAAACGATGGCCATACAACTCAATTATACCGTATTTTCACGACCATAAGGCGCACCGTACTAAAAGGCGCAGTCTCAGTTACGTGTGCCATTCCTGTATTTAACACACACATAAGGCGCACCTGACGATAGGGCGCGGGTTTTATATACATGTCCTCTACTACGTGCGTCCACCTTACAACAACACACACACAAGCAGACGAGTGAGAGAAGTGTGCGTATTTAAAAAATAGATCGGGAGATTGGCTGGATGCGCTTGTCGGCGATGTGTTTCTCGCAGTAGGACCGGAAATTCGCCATCTTTTCAGAATAATCCGCCGGACGTTGCTGCGCTACCGTAGTCCTGGTGCGGATGGAAATATGGCACCGTTTCATAAAACGCCAGCACCAAGACGGACCTCCTTGAAAATGTTCAATTTTCATTTCCTCCGCTATCGTTGCTGCTCTGAGTCGGATGGCGACAGTCGAAACGCTCCTCCTGCTTGCTCTTTGCTCAACGATCCATTGCTCGAGTCTCTCCTCCAACTCCGGACACCTCGCTTTATGTCCGCGGAAACTCAGCTGAGTCTTCTTCACCTGTCCAAGCTCATTCTCCAGCTTTCTCCACTTGCGAATCATCGACTCGTTAATTTTATATTCTCTCGCGGCGGCTCGATTCCCATATTCTACGGCGTAGCTGATAGCCTTCAGCTTAAACTGAACTTCGTACGCGTGTCTCTTTGCCATTTTTAGTGTTGTTAAAACAACAATGTTCTGCATAAAGCACATACCTGTTCTTTTATACACAATCCACGCCCACACATCCCCCTTTAACGTTCTCATGTTCTCTACTACGTCCTCTTCGTGGTGGTCTCTAATACGTCCGCACATAAGGCGCACTGCACTATAGGGTGCACCGCACATTTTGAAAAAAATCTAAGACTTTTATATGCGCCTTATAGTCATGAAAATACGGTATGTGAAATATTGGCTGCAGACAAGTACGAGGAGAAGAAAGACGGAAATATTAAACAACTGTGATCATATTCCAGCAAACAGAAGGATGAGCCTCAGTCAGTATTATGACTTCTTTTTTTCTAATCCTTTCAATCTGTCAAGACTTGACTCTGGTTTTAATCCATTTTAGGGAATTAAAATATGAATATGAAAATCTGTGAATATGCTGTGATGTATTCAGACAGGTGAACAGAACATGGAACAATAATATGACTGAATCAGGATTCTATGCCCTTTCTAGAGTCCTGCAGGCTGCACTGAGATTATAGGGAAAGAAATCCTCAACATAGCTGTTTTTTACATTCTGTCATGGGTCTGAGCCACAAGCTTAGGCAATTTAAGATTGATTGCACACCCATGTTGTGGTTGAGCAGGAAAATCATAAATGATATTCCTTGCAGTGTCAGCTACATGGCTGTCAGGGCACAAAGAAAACAGGTAAAACATTTGTTTTGTTTACAATGTGTGTCGAATGAATGACAGGGATGGAGAGAGTGATTGACAGCTGGTTAGAGAGGACACATGGCTACACAGCTGGGGTCTAAAAACACAAGTGTTTCTGTGAGAACATTTTATATGTGACGGGAAAAAAGTGAGGATGGAAAGGGAGGACCTAACGTCAGACCAGCAATGATTAGTCAGTTAATTAATTATGCCATGTAATTTGCCATACTTTTTTCTGATTGGCTGGCAGGTTTGCAGCAAAACCATTTAGCACACGTAGTTCAGCTCAAATTTAAGCTTCTTATTTAACATTCATTTCACTCTGGAGAGAAAACAACTACTTTTCTGTTTGGTAGGTCTGGCTCATTTACCCTAATCAATTAAAGGTGTATGATGTTTTCCCGGAACAACTTTTATCATATTGTCAGTACCGGTCTTAAACACAAACTCAGGCGGAGTTTGTGTTTAAGACCGGAGTTTCTTTATTTCAGGTAGCAAGATCACTCGACAGAGTGAGGCTATAAAATACAGGCCTAAAGTAGGGAAAATGAAAATCACTCCTATAGAGGTAAAAACGCTAATCTGTTCTATTAAAATTATCAAAGATCAAAATCACTCTTAATGAGGAAAAACAAAAGGCTGAAAAACATTACCTGGATATTTCAAATCTGCTCTACAAAAGTTATCAAAATCAAAATCATTCTTAACGAGGAAAACAAAAGGCTGAAAAACATAAACATGAATTCTCTGAGACCTAATCTGTACTACAAAAGTTATCCAAATCAAAATCTCTCTTAACAGGCTGAAAAACATTAACTAAACTAAACGCGAGAAAACAAATGCTACAAAAGTTACAACAGAAAATCACTCTTTCGAGGCAAAACAAGGAAACACACGTAACAAGGCTGTTGCTATGGACACTGGACAAACAGTTCGGCACAAGACAAGGGGAGATGCAGACAAGATATACACCGGGTAATGGGGAATAAGTGGAAACAATCAGGGCGGGGCCGACAATCAGGCCGATGAGGAAGGGCAAGTGTCCTGAAACGAAAGGAGAGTTATCTTACAAGACAAAAAACCCAACATGACCTCACCGCTTGACACATATTGCTTAAATTTATCATCACACCCAGATAGCAATCAATTAATTAAATGCGCTGACACCTGTAGGACAAGCAGGACTGAATAAACTTCATCCACTCATTTTACCCGTACCGGTCATAACTATTGGATGGTGACTTGTCAATTAAACTAAACTTATATTTCCCCCTCCCCCTCCCTCCTCTGTATGTACACCTCTTCATGCACAAATGAGTGGTGCATACATAGATGCTACACTAGTTGTCAAATAGCACAAGCTGCTAAAAGAAAATAAGGTGGAAACAGTAGCAACATCACAGCAGAAGAAGTGACAACTGACGTGGCATCAACTGAAGCAACAAAGATGCCATGATGACAGTATTTCTACTTGATAGATGTAGAATGGTCAAGGAAACGTTGGGAATCCACGTAAGGTGCAAACTTAATTAGAGTGCGATTTCTACAGCATACCATATTTTCGATTACCCAGAGATTCCCAGCGGCAGTTCGTACGTCACGTCCCTTGTACGTGTTGCCGGGGGCAACCACTAACACATATTCTACATCCCCCCTCTCAATAAAGCATAACAAACGGGGGTGCTCCTATTAAGAGCAGGAATGCCGGAATGACATATTCAACAATTAACAATTCAAAATCTTCAATAGCATGAACTGCACATTCATTAACTTAATGTGAACAAGGAGTGTATAAATCTTCAATGACACAGACTTATGAATTCATTAACTTTGGTGATTACAGCATAGAAGTAGTTGGACATTCATTCATTGAATAAGGCATATAGAAGATGGAACCTTTATATTGTAAACATTACATTCATAAATGTAACCTGCATGAAGAATGAACACAGTGACATTGTATAGTGAAATATTTGCTGTAGACCATCTTTTTTTTTTTTTTTTGTGTGCCTTGATGCACACATGGATGTGTGTGTGTGTGTGTGTAGAGAGAAGAGGAGGAGGAGAATGTCTAAGTGGTGTAGTCTTTGTAGAGGGCATTGGGCCTCGACAACCTTCCTGAGCGGGTGACGATCACCCCTTCCTGTGATGGGCCCGACTCTGGCTGGGCGGTAGCGGGCTGCGGATCCACTGGTTGGTCTGGAGTGGTACTGGCCGGGAAGCCTGGTGTGGGAGAGGCGTAGGTCTCATTAGCAGATGACGTCTGTTCCTTTGTGTATGTAGAATCCCCGACCTGGACCTGGTAACTGTTGGGTTGTGCTCCAGCTCCTGTGACCATTGTGAGCCGATCGTATCCCCCAGCTGTCTGCATCCTGACTGTATTCCCTTTTTGCAGTGGTGTCAGGTGTCTGGCTGATTTGTCGTAGTGTGCCTTGCGTTACTGCCTTGCATGTGTGAGAGCAGCCTGCACCTGTGTCTGCGGCTGTTTGAGGTATTAGTGTCATAGTGAATGGGGAATGATGGCTGTCGTCCATCGTGAGCTCATCCCTCATGCTGTAGAATAATCTGAGGTCATGAGGTAGTTTCTTTGATGAGTCTGGCCAGCCTGCGGTGATGACCTGGGCTAGCCGCCGGTATGTAGAGTCTGCCAGTGTTTCGCGTCTCAGTTCCTGCAGTCTTCTGGAGGAGAGCACCTCCACCGTCATGACGTCGTAGTCCCCGGCACTGTCTGGTCAGCAGCTGGCACATGTGCATGTGAGAGGATGTCTGCAACATACAGTTCTTTGCCTCTTTTGTATATGACGTGGAGGTTGTAACGCTGCAGCTTCAGCAGCATTCTCTGGAGGCGAGCAGATGCAGTGTGGAGGGGCTTTCGTAATATGGTGATGAGGGGTTGGTGATCGGTCTCCACTGTCACAGGGTGGCCATATATGTAGTCGTGGAACTTTTGACAGGCGTAGACGAGGGCCAGGAGCTCCTTTTCTATTTGTGCGTAGCGTCCCTCGGCCTCCGTGAGAGCTCTGGAGGCAAACACTACAGGTTTGTTGTTCTGTAAGCAGACAGCACCTCAACCGTGCTGAGAGGCATCAGCAGACAGCACCACTAACTGGTCTACGTCAAAGTACTGAAGGACTGGGGGCCTGGTGAGGAGGTCCTTGAGTTTGTTGAAGGCCACTGTGTGATGCTCCTGCCAGACCCAGTCCACATCTTGAAGGAGGAGCTGACGCAGGGGTGCTGTGACTTCGCTGTAGCCTGGGATGAACTTCGACAGGTAATTTGTCATGCCGAGGAACCTCTGGACCCCATGCATCTGTCGAACCATGTCAGTCTTGGCAGGATCTGGTTTGATGCCCTGGTCGGTGAGCAGGTGCCCCACCTATGAGACTGCAGACACTCTGAAGCGGCATTTGTCTGGGTTCAGCTTAAGATTGACGGCTGCCCTTCAAAGAGTTGCTCCATGCACCTCTGGAACACCTCACTCCCTGTCGATATACCATATGGCATTCAGAGGAAGGCATACCAGCCCACTGGTGTCATGAATGTGGTCAGTTTGGATGACTCGCTACTGAGTGGCACCTATCAGAATCCACATTTAGCGTCTAGTATGCTGAACACTTTGGCGCCTGGCATGTCGGCTATCACTTGTTCGACTGTCTTCATGGGATGGTGGGGCCTGAGAAGTTCTTTGTTGAGATGGACTGGATCAATGCACAGCCGGATGCTGCCATCCTTCTTGCAGGCAGCCACCATCGCAGACACCCATTCTGTGGGTTTGTGGACTGGCTTGACGATTCCCAGCTTGGTTATTCTGTTGAGCTCCTGTGGGGTGGACTGTGTCATCCAGGCACATGTGGTACACCACTGGAAGCTTGCCAACAGTGCTGTTGTCAAATAAGCCTTTGTATTCCGTCAGTTCTGGTACCCCCTGTTGGAGTGGATGCACATTTGATCCAAATTTCACAAAGCCTAGTTTGATGCTATCATCAAATCGAGAAGAGGTTTCACATCACTGTCAACAACATGGAAGTGTAGTGTGCACATGTAAGATGCACATTAGCCATGCCCATTGTTCTAATTACCTGTACTTAGGGGTGTGAGGAGATCTCGTGTGACGGGGATCTCGCGAGATGTGATTTGACGAGATTGCTTGTCGCGTTAAAATTCTGTCTCGCGAGAGTTATCCAGCAAGCAGCCAGAATGACATAAAACACAGGTATTACTATTGACGACGCCCCCGCTGCTTTTAAATCGTTTTTTTGGCAGCATTTTGGGTTCCTGGCAGAAATGATAAATGGTAAGAGAGTGACTGATAAGACACGGACAATATGCAGACACTGTATGCAAACAATGCCATACAGCACGGTAAATACAAGCACAATGCAGAGACATTTACAGCACTACCACCACGCAGTACTCCATGAGGTTGATTACACGGCTGTGGTCGATGCGATGCATTGGGGTCGGTGCGATGAAGTGTGGCTTTGGAGATGACATTGCATCGAGCTCCAGTGTCAATCTTTACTTTTAGTTGTTTTCCAGTGGTGGAGGAGGACAACATGGAAGATCTCACCCTTTTCTGTAGCTGTTTCCACGCTTTCACAGTAAAAGTCCTCAGCTGGGTCATGTGCGGTCTCTGTGTCCAGTTCACTTATCCTGTGCACGTATCCTCCTCTGCGTGGGGTGTGGGGTGGTCTGCCCGGCTGCTGTCCCCGCTGCGCACAGGTCTACGCTCCCCACTCGATCTGCAGTATTTGGAGAAGTGGTTCCATTTTCCACACGAGTTGCAACATTTATTGAAAGCTGGGCAGCTACTGCGATTAGGTGGGTGCTGCCCACTACAGTTTGAGCACAGGTTGAATTGCACTGCACACACGTCTCCTTCCCTTTTCTCTTCTTTGATGTCTGTGTCTTTCTTTAGTTCCTTGTTGCCCTTCTCTGATTGCTCGTGTAGCACACACATTTCAATTGCTGTATCCAGCGTCAGCTTCTTTGCTTTCAGACGGTATCATCGCGGTATCGTCGTGGACACCACACACCAGCCTGTCTCTAATCAGCTCATCCTGTAGCGGTCCGAACTCACATTTCCTGGCCAGAGACTTTAACGTGGTTACATAGGACTGGATCAGTGTTATGTAAAGTACTGAACAATCACACTCAAGTAAAAGTATCGGTAGCTCTCCAAAAAATGACTTTGGTAAAAGTCAAAGTCACTGTCTGAAATGTTACTTGAGTTAAAGTCTTAAAGTATCTGAAATTTCTACAAGTACTGTAAAAATAATAATGATAATGTACTCAAGTAATGTAATTAGAAGTACAAGTAAAAGTAAATAACAATAAAGGCAGTCTGAAGTTTCTCTTTTTTTTATTATTATTATAATACACTTGGTCAAGTACACTACCAGAAATGAGGGTAACGATTTAGTATAGGCCTCATATGTTGGTCAGTAATACATGCCTAATTAATGTCTGCATAAATGACTTATGACATTTAAGGGCCAACTAGGGCCTTATTATATCAATAATAAAAGCCTTATTGGCACCGAACAAGAAATTTGTGAATTCACGCCCAACAAATGATTTATTTTGCATCATAACATGTATAGTCATACAGAGAGTTAGGTATGTGTTAGTGGCTAACATGTCAGTACAGAACATGAGGCGAATCACACCATTAACAGAAAGATGGTGTTGTGCATGTAGGGGCTATAAATAGTTATTAGTAGTAATTAATAATTATCAAAGATGATTATTAATTATAAAAATATAAATTAAATTTATTAATTGTACTGGACTAATAACTATAATGATCAGTCTCATAAAATTATTACCTTATAATTAGCTTTATGTTAGAACATAAATTAATAGAAGGTATAAAAAGGGAAGGTGTGAATCCGTACACTAGCCCAATCAACCAGCTCTTTGTGACAATACATGGACAAAATACAAGGAGGCTTCTCTTTAAATACACAAAAGAGTTTATTTACAAACAGTCAACACCTTACAATTAATACTGTTGTCAATATCCTCAGGTAACTATAACTACATGAGTATGGTAACTACAAAGACAGAATAAGCTAAGTATAACAGAGAGACAAACTAAGTAAACAGTGTAAATAGACAAAACCAAGCCAACAGCAGGGGGGTTGTATGTGTAGGTGTGTGTGTATGTGTGGGTGTGTGTGTGTGAGTGGGCGTGTGTCAGTGGGCGTGTGTCAGTGAGCGTGTGTGAGTGAGGTCGCAAAATGGCGGCTACGCCGGGACAAAGTGGGACTCTCAAGATGGCGGCTACGCCAGGAACGGGTGTTACGCCACTAGTGGTCACACTGTGACAATACACCCACGGATACTTGTGTGTGAGACAAGATGGCGACTTGTCCACGACACGTGCAAGTGTTCGTAGTAAGCGAGAGGATGGAGAGCGAAGAGGAGAGAGAGAGGATGAGAGTGAGAGAGCGAGCGGGAGAGAGAGAGAGAGAGAGAAGAGAGCGAGCGAGCGGACTCGGCGCTCAATCAGCTGATCACAGTAACAGAATAAACAGCGTAACGGATGCGGCGATCCGTACAAAACAACAAGTGAAAACACTAATAAAAACCTATAACCTCTTACTCTGACGCAGGCTGTAGTTGTGGTGGTCCGGAGTTTGTCGATCCGGGCTTTGTTGGTCCGGAGCTGCAGCACGTCCTTTACTGACGGTCCAGGGCTAGCGGCACGCTAGTGTCCTCTCACAGTCCGTGGTTCGGAGGGAGAGGGTCGCGACAGGAACGAAAGGAGGGAAACGTTGTGTCTCAGGTGTCCTTTCATAGGCGGGCGTCGCCTACATCCGGGGGAAACAGCTTGATCCGGGGGGTGACCGTCGATCAATCAGGTAGAAGAAAGTCTCGGCCAGCGAGGATTTCTTCTCTCAGGCCTTCTGGAAATGCGCGCGGTAACTGTTCGCTCGGCTGCTGCTCGGTGTGGGCAGGCGGGTTGAGCGAGTGTTGTGTGCTTCTGTTCGTCACGCCCGTCAGCGCGACTGGAAAGAGCGCAGTTTGCAGGTCCTCCATGCATTTATAGCCTTCGTGTTGTCACCGCCCAGTGATGCACTACAGCCAATCAGAGTCCGCTTTCTGTGGGACCCCTGCTGGGATTACCTGTGACGTAGTTGCTGGATCCGACGGAAACACGGGTGGCGCTGTTGAGTACCACCCGGGGCTCCTTTGTTTAGGGACACGTGGCAAAGGGGTTTCCTTTGTCTCAAGAGACAAAGGAACTCAAATCAGGCTTCAGGCTTGCCTGCAGGCCTGAAATTCCTCAGGGCGAGGCACAACAATGACAAGTGCCGATTTTTTCCCTTCTACAAACATGACATCAATACAAGTCAAATAGGGAGAAAACTGAAGCTTATCTGGCTTGTGAAGAGGGAGATCAGTTTGAAACCCCCCATAAACCCTTAAAAAGTGCTGGAAATGAGGTGCACACCACAGAAAACAGTTGCTACCCTTATTGCACTTTTGGGCCAAAATCTTTTTAGAAAAACATTTTACATAAAACCAACAGCTTTTCCCTTTTGCAAAGTCAAGTCCCTCATCCCATCCCCCAAACACACACAAACACATCTTTGCCCTTCACTGTTACTTTTCTCCCTCTTCAACTTAAACCTTCTTTGGGGGCATCCTTGCACATAACCCCATGATCACTTGAAAGTGTACAACTTTTTGTTTATCTTCAAAAGCAGCTGACTCTCAAAACGCCTAGAATTTAGCCATACTCTTCGTGGGCTGAAAACAAGACCTGCTATGCTGAAGAGCCTTTTGCATGCTGCTGAAACTGGGAGGGGAGTGTTGAGTTTGACAGACAACTTGCAGACAGAAGGAAAGGACTTCATGTCTTTGATGCTTGCAGAGAAGAGAAGAAGTCATCCTCGTCTGAACTCGACCTGGTCACTTCACCTGGCTGCATGGAGGGATCCTCGATATGCTGCTTGATGTAATCGATTCCTGAAATATAAAAAAGGAAGGTTATAGCCAGGAATATAAAATCAACTTCTCATCACGAGCCAAATTTGGCCCGTAGATGTTAATTGTACGAGTCAGACATGCACTCACTACCAGTGAAAGTGGCTACTAAGCTTCATTTTCGACCAGCCAAACCAGAATTTGGCCCGTCGAAGGATGTTCATTTAGAGCCCTGGTTATAGCACTTAATGATGCAACTCTACCATGTCATCTCTGCCTCAGAGTAGTGAAACATTAAAGCATATGATTTTCTCCCCTTCACCTTCTTTCACTGTTCCTTTTCATGCACCAACCGATATGCAAACCCAATATGTTGCTACTAAGTGTTAAGGCACAGACAAACTTAAGTACACTATATCTATGCCTTACCCATTTTAATGGTAGCATCATCCTTCGTCCATGTCGTCCGGAATTTGGGAAGAAGAATTGCAGCTGCAACCAGCTTGGCATCCATGAACATGTGTCCGAAGCGGTTCTGAATTCCAGACAGCAGAGCATCAATAAGAGGCTTGCAGTACTTCAGCTGCAACTTCACCTTGTTGAGTTTCACCTGTAGCAGGTGAATTGTAGGCAGCAGCCACCCCATTTGTGCGTTGGTTTCTGCTTGCAATATCTTGGTTGCCTGGGCGACAGGGCTCATTACAGCAGCATATTCACTGAGAAATGCGAGTTCAGCTGGGTTGAACCTGCACACACACAAACACACACACACTTAGGCATGATAGAAAGTGAACAGCGTCTGTGATGCATTAAACCTCTATTATATGAAGCAGTCATTCCACTTTTATTTTAGTATCATTTTAAAATCTCAGGCCTACTTACATTGGGACCTTCAGGTCAGTGGCAATGGCTCTCAACGCTCCTTCTCCTTTCTCCTTAGAAATCCTGAGCAGGCATTCCACGGCCATGAACAAGGAATTCCTAGTTTTATTTGGCCGTAGAAGCTTAAGGGAAGAGACATCTTCAATCATCTCAGCTGCAAGTGTGGATCTTCCACATTTGTTCCATAAACCATAACACTTGCCAAAGGTTGCATGGTGCAGCTTCTTGTAAGCATCGCTGGAGGTTGCAGTAAAGGAATCTTCACTAGCGATAAGATTTAAGAGATGGCAAGCGCAGCATTGGTGTCTTGGTAGCTGAAATTCAAACCCATCATCTTCATTCAGAATCACATCACATCATCAAATCACATCTTCCTCCTCATCTGCTCCATCCCCTTCCTCTTCAGACTGTGCACACTCTTCAGCAACTTCTTCATTGTTGTTTCCATCTTCCCCAAACACCTGAAAGGCCTTCAGAAAATTTTAACCATTGTCAGTGGTTGTTCGCACTATCTTGCCTCTAATATCAAATTCTGCATGAATGTCATGCAAAGCATTGGCCAATCGGTCGAACGTGTGGGATCCTCTCAGCTGCCGGCATGCCAAGGCTGCTGAACATCGCTCAAGATTCTCCGGGTCAATCCAATGTGCCGTAACGCCAATGAACCCTCGCCTTCTGACCGACCAACAGTCAGTAGTAGTAGCGACATATTCGACCCCCTTCATTGCCTCAGTCAGAGCTGCTTTCATTTTGTTGAAGCCATCTTCAATTTTGGAGGTGAGAGTCACCCGGGACATCATTTTGGCATTAGGGACGAGGTCACTGACGAGTTCTCTGAAGGGTTCCTGCTTAACTATTGAGAAAGGCCGAAGCTCATGTACAACATAGTTCACAATGGCCTTGTCAACGGTCTTCTGAGGGGTGATGGACACAGTCTGGGTTAATGTGGTCTGCTTGCTGCTGGGGGTGGGTGGTCCACTGGCCCTTTTTCGTTTTGCTGTGGTCAACTCGACATATTTTTGAAAATGGTGTGGATGCTTTCTCTGAAACAGACAAGAAAATGAAATTGAATAATTGTCAACCGGGAAACAAATTGTTTCCCCCACAGTTACAAAGACTGCTTCAAAACTAGAAAACTATTAATTGGGTATACAAATAGTGTGTGGGGGGGATACATATATGTTTAGTCAAGTACAATGATAAAGTTGGTATTGACACATTGCAATAACAGTAGACCTAATATGTTAACTTGATTCGGTAATGACATTAACTTTTAAAATAAATAATATTGTTATTTTTGTTTAAAATTATTGCCCGACAGTATAAGCAAGATAATTGAGAGGGTCCAAGTTGTTTGACACATGTGGGATTTACAACGAAAGTTAAACTATTTGAATGTTAAAAAATCAAAAGGGGAGTACCGTATTTTCCGGACTATAAGTCGCAGTTTTTTTCATAGTTTGTCCAGGAGTGCTACTTATACTCTGGAGCCACTTATGTGTGAAATTATTAACACATTATTACCGGTATATCATTTTACATGTTATTTTCACACTAAACCGCAAGAAGGCGCTCTAGGCTTGTGTTGATAATTTTAAAAACAACTGAGGATGTGATGTTTGGTTCTTGGCCAGACCCCGGACCAGAGACAGAGCAGGTGAGTGTGCAAAAACAAGTTTATTCCAAACACGAGGGTGAAAACGAAACTAAAGGCGCTGGCTGGCAGAGGAGGCAGTGACGGTCCGGACTGCCCAGCCAGGGACGGGGAAGGCAGGAGCTCCCAAGCGGGACGCGGCGTGAGGACGGAGAAGTACTGGAGACTGTAGCAAAAGAGGAGAACACGGTGAGTGCGAGAAAAAAGGTACATCCAGAGGTCATAGGAGACGAACAGGTACGCCACCTATGGTCGACGATTACAGGAGGCAAGGGTAAGTATAATCCGACGCTGGCGGAGCGTTGCTTCCGGATATATAAAAGGCCCTGGTGATCTCCGCCAGCTGTGTCTCGTCCAACGCCGCTGACGGCTCGCCGTAACCCATCGCTCTGCAGGACAACAGTGGAAAAAGAAGAAAAAAGAGAACACAAAACCAAGAACCAAACCATAACAGAGGAGGGTTTAACAAAAACAGCACCGAAAAGAAAATCATATTCTGCAGATTACAAGCTGCAAGATTTCATTGGATTTTATTTACCGGATATTTGGAATGACACGGAATAACAAGTTTTTTGGTAAACTTCTTAGCATGTTATTGATGCTATTGATCGGGACAGCATCGATAACGAGACTTGCAGGTGTAACCATTCTAGTAGTCATACGCTAAGCCAAGGCAATTTGCCAACAAGCCCAGGGCATGTCCTAACTTCGCTGCAGTCAGTCAGTGAGGGTCTTTGAAAATATATCGTAGTAAAAGTATGCAATTAAGCTCGGAAAAATAGTGAAGTAAAAGTGAAAGTTGTCAAAAAAAATTCAACTCCTGAAAAGTACAAAGTATCCCAAAATATACTTAAGTACAGTATTGAAGTATTTTTACTTCGTTACTATACAACACTGGACTGGATTGACTGGTGTGGTCTCTGACTTGTGGTATTGAACGCATGTCTGTACATAATGACATTTTTTAACAGGAAGACAGATCTCATCAAATTTGTTTACCAGTATGTCAGGATCCTCTGGATCTTCGTCTGGTCCGAATGTGAGTGTGTTGTATTTATCCAGTGCATCGGATCAGTGTGTAAGCTTTCACCTTTTTGCTAGCCAATGTTAGCCCCGCGATGCTGTAAACGCGCCATTCCCACTTGAACTTCTCCCAGTTGTCTGCAATGTTGTCGTCGAAGACGAGTGGGTCGATTCCTCGAAGATTCTGGGACATGCTGAGTAGAGGCTGACTTCTGACACCATGTAGAATGGTCAAGGAAACGTTGGGAATCCACATAAGGTGCAAACTACGAACTTTATTAGAGCATGATTCCAACAGCGAACAATCACTTCCGCATACCCTATTTTTGATTACCCAGAGATCCCCAGCAGCAGTCCGTACGTCACGTCCCTTGTATGCATTGCCAGAGGCAACCACTAACACATATTCTACAATAGATAAGATAACGCTGTTTCTTTCGAGAGTATCCTTTTCTGGGATGTTGTTGTTTTAATTAGGGATGGCCCCGATCCGATCACCTAATTTTTAAAGCATGGCAGTAGTGCTATAAACACAACCAGGAATCCTCCATCACTACGTCTACATATAGTTAAAATGTGGTTGGAAGCAACAAACAATTATTGCATCACTGGTTGAAGTTAAAACTACTTTAAACAGCTGTCTGTCACCACTGCTGCTGCTGCTGTCGTTGCACCAAAGCCAGTCCTTGTCCCACAGTCTTTGCCTTGACTTTGAGAGTTTTTGTTATAAGTTTCATAGTTTTGTTCAGATTTAGCTAAGTGAGTATTTTATAGCCTTTTTTGTCCTGTGGGATTGTTTTTGTTTCTAGCCTCAGATAGGATATTTAGATTATTTAAGTCTCAGAAAGTCAGTGTTTTCCTCCTCCTCAGCGAGTGAGTTTTGTTTTGGTAAACCCTTATTAGTTAGTTTCTTTCAAGTTTAGTTTTCAACATTGATACTGTGAGAGTAGTTAGGATCCTTAGTTAGACATAGTATTTAGTTTGGAGAGTAGGATTTTTCGCTGTAATTTCCATAGCGCCCGTTCACTGCAGCTCGGGAAAAATAAACTCCCTGAACCTGACTTCTGCATCTGAGTCCTCTGTTCATTCTGGGCTTGACACTACACCCATGAAATAAGGTTTCCTGAGACCCCCTCTATCCCACCTGTATCCCAGACCTGTATCCCCTCGGTATCATTTATATTTTTGTGTTTTTCTACTATCTATATTGCCAAAATATATCAATAAACATCTGTGATACGTTTTGTTTGGGATTATTTACTTTGAAAAGGGATGATGACAAGTTGTTTATGCAGAAAACCCACAATAAGTTATTTAAAATGAAGAAATGTATTGCTTATGCATGACTGACCATCAATTGACAGAACCCAAACCAAATGGTGTTAATAACATTATCAATACTCGACACGTACAAGAAATACTGGTAATGTTAAATATGTACATTGATTTCTGGTTCTATTATACCTTATTTGTGGCAAATTCTACAGGCAATATGAGGAACCCCCTCTTGCAAAATGTATAAATCTTTCTGTGGCAGCATAGAGATGCAGGAGTCATGAAGTTGTACACAGTATTTCCTCTCTGTCTCTGGTCATCTCCTTGCAGTTTGTGCAGACACACCAGGTTGGTTGACCTGCAGCTGGGGGTCTGATGGGGGTCACAGGTCGGACAGAGCTCCAGCAGATGATGATATCTGTAAATAAATACATACATAACACAGTTTACAAGTCACTGACTAGCAACTAGAGTCAAGCTGCATTTTAATGTAATGGTACCAAGGAGCAGACACAGACACAGAAGTTAAAGAAAAAGGCAGGAAAAAGGGAGGGGGACAGGCGGCCTGACAGAGTCTGACTGACAGCTTGGGAAATGGTGGCAATGCAGCTGCAGACATGGAGGCAGATGGTAGCTGGCGTGTGGTCCCAAGCACAGAGAAAAGCAGGTTGATGACAGGAAAACACATTTACAAGAAAAACCTCCAGTACCACAGTCAGGAGAGTGAAGCTACCTGTTGGAAGTGATGATTGTCACCTCCAACAGGTGACAATCATCCTCTCCTCTCGCACCTGTGCACCCTCTCCTCCAACATCATTCTACTTGGCGATTTCAATATTCACATGGACAACCCCTCCAACCCACTGACTACTGACTTCATCTCCTGCCTCGACAGCTTTGGTTTTCAACAACACATCAACTTCCCAACACACTGCAAAGGCCACATCCTTGATCTACTCTGCTGCTCTGGTATCACCCCTCTCAACATTACATCATCCTCTCTCCCTGTCACTGACCACATTCCGATTTTCTTCAACATCCCCCTCCCCCCTCACCCGAAATCTGGCTTCCCCCGCAATATCACCTTCCGGAATATTAAGAACACCAATATGCAAGCCCTCACAGATGCCATTGACTCCATACCTCCACCAGTCCCACATTCCTCCCCTGATGATCTGGTCACCCACTACAACTCCAACCTCACCAATATCCTGAATAACTTGGCTCCACAAAAGACTCGGTCCGTTTCCTTCTCACACTCTGCCCCTTGGTTCACCCCTGCCCTCCGCTGCCTCAAAGCCAAAGCCCGCCGACTGGAACGCCTCGCCAGGAAAACCGGCCTCACCATACACAAAGAATTACATAACAACCACCTCCTTGCCTATAAAGATGCCCTCTCCTCAGCAAAAACCACCTACTACACCAGTCTCATCTCATCCTCCACCAACCACACCAGATCCCTATTTTCCCTTGTCAACAAACTCACCCTCCCCCCGGACCCCCTGGCCTCTCTCCTCATTTCCGATAACCTCTGCAACTCCATGCTGTCTTTCTTCAACAACACAATCACCAGGATCCACAATCAGCTACACAACACTCGCTCCTCAAGCCACCCCCCCCCCCCCCCCCCAGTTGGTCCTGTCCGCTCTCCTCCTTCACGCTCCCATCCATCACCGAAGTCACCTCTCTTGTATCCAGCTCCAGACCTTCAACCTGCCACCTAGACCCCCTCCCATCTCCTCTCGTCAAAACCTGCCTCTCCTCCCTTGCACCCATAATCACCACCATCATCCACTCCTCCCTCTCCTCCGGTATATTCCCCTCGCCCTTCAAAATCGCTTCCATCACACCCACCCTTAAAAAACCCAATGCAGACCCTGAGGACTTCAATAACCTCCGACCTATCTCTAACCTCCCCTTCATTTCCAAAATACTTGAAAAAACCGTTGCATCCCAACTCCATTCCCATCTCTCACACAACAGCTGGTTTCCGCCCCCTTCACAGTACTGAAACAGCTCTAATCAAAATCACCAACGACCTCCTCCTCGCTGCCGACTCTGGTTCCCTGGCCATCCTCATCCTCCTCGACCTCACTGCCGCTTTCGACACCATCTCTCACACCATCCTCCTCGACAGACTTGCCTCCATTGGCATTACCGGTACACCACTCCTCTGGTTCAGATCCTACCTCTCCGCCCGCTCACAATTCATCAAAATCGGCTCCCACTCCTCGAACCCCTCCACTGTCACCTCCGGCGTCCCCCAAGGTTCTGTCCTCGGTCCAATCCTCTTCCTCATTTATATCCTCCCACTCGGCCAAATCTTCCGGAAACACAACATCCATTTCCACTCCTACGCTGACGACACCCAGCTCTACCTCTCCACCTCACCCTCCGCCTCCTCTCCTCTCACTTCCCTTGTACACTGTCTGGACGATCTCAACACATGGTTTGCCTTCAACTCACTCCAACTGAACAACAATAAAACTGAGATTCTTCTCGTCGGAACAAAATCCACACTCTCCACCTCCCATAACCTCGCCTTCTCCCTCACCAACACCACAATCCTCCCGTCATCACAGGTCAAGAGTCTAGGTGTCATCCTAGACTCCACCCTATCCTACCAGGCCCACATCAACCACATCACCAAGACAGCCTATTTCCACCTACGCAATATCAACCGTCTCCGCCCCTCCCTCACACCTGCTTCAGCCTCCATCCTCGTCCATTCTCTGGTCACATCCCGCCTAGATTACTGCAACTCCCTGTTCTCCGTCTCCCCCTCAAAACCCTCCGCAAACTCCAGCTAGTCCAGAACGCTGCAGCCCGGATCATTTCCAAAACCCCCTCCTCTTCCCACATCACTCCCATCCTCCACCGACTCCACTGGCTGCCAATCCGTCACCGCATCACCTTCAAGCTGTTACTACTCACCTTTAAAGCCCTGCATCACCTTGCCCCCCCCTACATCTCTGATTTACTCCACATTCGCACCGCCCCACGCCCACTCCGCTCCTCCTCATCAATCACTCTATCTGTCCCTGCTGCCCACCTTCAGTCATTCGGCCATCGCTCCTTCAGTCATGCTGCCCCCCGCCTCTGGAACTCTCTCCCTCCCCACGTCAGAAACACCTCCACTGTCCCCCAGTTCAAAGCCGCACTAAAAACCCACCTTTTCACCTTGGCCTACCCCACTGCTTAGCCCGACTCCTCTGTGTATATGTGTATGTGTTGGTATTTGTATATGTATGTATATGTATATGTATGTATGTATATGTATGTATAATGTATATACACAGCCATTTTCTTATTTATTTAACAATTTTTATCGCCCCTATTTATTACACTTATTTATTAGCTATTAATTCTCCCTCCCGTGTTCACTTTTTTCTTTTCTTTTTTTTTGTATTTTATCTATTCTTTTTATTATACTTGAGGTATTGTTGATTTATTGCTGTTTTATTCTGTTTTGTATTGCCTAAAACAATACTACTGTTTTTAATATACCTCATGTAAGGCGACCTTGAGGCTGCGAAAGGTGCCCAACAAATAAAATGTATTATTATTATTATTATTGTATCCAGATGAGGAGCCAAACCAGAATCCAGTCAAAAGATGGTGGGGGGCACAGAAGAAACATTTTTGGAGCTAAAACTGTGACCTTTGTTACTTTACCGTGAACTATAATTCCTCATTATGAAAACAAGAAACTACTGGAGGGATGGTAATGATTGCTCCATGTAATAGTCACACCCTCAGGGTGTTACCAGGCAATTAGAGTCAGGATTCTTTTGACAGTTTTGGATTATGTTTACCTGTAGCCCTTTGCTGGCTGCTCTGTGTGGCTTATTTTAATTTACCCTGTGCTTCTGCTCTGCCCTGCCTCCCTTCTTCTTCTCCACAGTTTTTGTGCTCACCTGTTCCTCATTCTGTGTAACTGCCTGCCTCATTTATAACAGCGTGATGCTGTGTTCTTTTGTCTGGTTATCTGTATCAACCCAGTGTTTGAGCTTCTCAAATATCTGCCCCTGTTGGTAACTCTTATCTGTTAATACCATTGTGTTTTGATTCATTTTTGTGGCAGTTTTTGAGTATATCCTAGAATTTTGATTTCTTCTGTTTGGACTGCATTTGGACTTTTTTTGTTATCTGCAGATTATTATTTTGCCATTAAAGACATTGCATTTTCTGCTTTTGTTTCTATCCTTCTAAGAAACCCACCAGGGCAACAAAAAATTGCCTGCAAAAAGCACAAAAACATAAACTAATGGTCTTTAATGGTAATTCTTTGGAAAATTGCCATGGTATAAATGGACCATGTAGTTTATAGCAGTTTTTCACCTCCACGTTAATCAAAAGCGATGAACACACACCTCATCATTGAATATTAAATTAATGATTATTTTTATGAATTTTGTATTGTTGAGTATTCCAGCAGCCTTTTACTGTGGAGGGATTTCATCTCATCTGAAACACAAAACGTCTCCACTACGTTAGTCACAACAAATTATCACCTTTTGTATTATTTATAATATAAAGTTTATTAATCTTGAGGGACACAAGCAAGAGCAAGCAGCTGTTCCGATTTTTGTGACAAACAGCCCTGTGAGTCACAGTCTGACACCAGCTGAAGTTAGTTTGAGGATTTGATAGTTGGACAGGATTTAGCCTCATGTTTTCTGCAGTGAGATGAAAGAAAGACAACAGTAGCATGTTGCTTTTAACATAAATGGAATCATTAACAGGGAAACATTCAACTAACCTTTCCAAAACTCAGTGTGTCGTTGCTTTTACATCAGACAAACTTGTTTAGGAAACGTTTTGCAGGAACAAATGTTACCCAAACCTTTTGGGAACCAAATTTATGCAGCCAGTGCCACATTTTACCACTGACTGATGTCAGGCCTCCGGGCATCACAAATTAGAGCAGCAGAAAGTGTGTGTAGTCTTTTGTGCAGTGTGACACACGCACACATACGTGTACACACACAAACACAAACACACACACACACACACACACACACACACACACACACACACACACACACACACACACACACACACACACACACACACATACATCTTATCAGGTAATGCCAGGATCTGGTAGAAAGTTGCTGACTGGGTCAGATAAGAGCTGTTTCTGCAGTAATGAGAGTCTGAAACAGACATTTGCTGTCACATCTTTATCTCAGCACCTTCATCACTTTCTATTTCTGTGTTTCACACAAACACATGCTCTTTCATAGCGTCACACTTGTCACACACTCTTGGACTGGCCAACATCTGCATTTGTGGTGTCCTCCTGCCTTTATGTTGTTTTCTCTCCATCACTAAAACATGTTCTCCTTTAGCTGAGCTGCTCTCATCAATTCATACATGTCTGTCTGTATTTGAGGAATTATATTAGTATTATAATAGGAGTATTAGTATTATATTAGGAGTATTGCAATTAATATTCAGAATGTTGTGTGTGTCCCACAGTGTCCTGGCAACCTGCCTGGGGTGTATCCCTGCCTCTCACTCAATGTATGTTAGGTTTGGCTCCAGCAGACCCGTGTGACCCTAGTAATGACTGACAGTTTACATTCATTCCCTCTATTCCCTCAATTTACAGCACTTTACTACATCTTTCAGGTGCAATATTGCATACCAAGCATGAGAAAATCTGAAAATTGGACATAAGTATTAAACTTCAAACACAACTGAATAATCCTCTAAGTATTTCCAACAACTTAACGGTAAGATAAGATAAACCACAAACCAAGATAAAATGCACACAGCCTATATAAAAAGTACAATTTAATTCAGTATATTAATTTAATATAATATAAGATAGATGCACTATAATAAAAGATAGATATGCTACAGTGAGCAGAGGATAATATTGCACATGACTTGCGCATGATAAATTATAGCACAGAAGCAATAACATTGGTTTTAGCAATGTTCATTGTAGCGTCTCACAGCAGAAGGAAGGAAAGACCTGCAGAATCTCTCCTTCACACAGCGAGAGTGGATCAGTCAGTCACTGAAGCTGCTCTTCAGAGCAGACAGTATGTTCTGAAGGGGGCTAGACTCATGGTCCATCATATACTGTATGTCAGTTTTGCCAGGACCCGTCTCTCGCCCAACTCCTGTACTGATTCCAGGGAACAGCCCAGGACTGAGCTGGACTTCCTTGTCCAGCCTCTTCCTCTCCGTCTTGCTAATGCCAGCACAGAATCATAGAAAGTCTTTAGGAGCATCCCCTGCACAAAAGACCTCAGTCTCCTCAAGAGGTAGAGCCTCCTCTGGCCTTTCCTGTACAGTGCATCTGTGTTGTGAGTCCAGTCCAGTTTGTGGTTCAGGTGAACAACCAGGTACTTATAAGAGTCCACTCTCTCAATGTCCATTTTCTGGATGTTCACCAGTGAGGGGGCAGCTGGTGTAAATGGAAATCCACCACCATTTCCAGTGTTGATGAGGAGGTGGTCTGGCTGACACCAGTCCACAAAGTCCTGTGTCAGTTTCCTGTACTCCGCATCATCATCGTCATTGATCAAGGTAACAAGTAGAGTTGTCAGAAAACTTGAGCAGGACACAGCCATCCATGTTGTGTCCAGTGTTGGGGTAGTTACTAAAAAAAAGTAACTAGTTACAAGTTACTTGTGAAATTTGTAACTATGTTACTTTACTAGTTACTGCATTTGAAAAGTAACTTCACTACTAGTTACTTTACTTTCCAGTTTTTTTAAGCAAATGTTAAAAGTTACCACATGGATACATATACAAATATCATAGCCTTTTCATCGCTTTATTTTCAGGTATCAGTAAAAGCTTACTTTCCTGTTAGAGGGTGCGAGCCGTTCAGTGAACTACTTTCCTGTTAGTGGGTGTGAGCGGTCGGATCAGGTCTATTATTATTAATAATAAAAACTATTGTTATAATTATTACCCTTATTAAAATAACATACAAAATAACAACATAGCACACATGCACACATATACACACACGCTCTCTGCATATACACACACGCTCTCCGCTCTTTTTACTGAACGATCTGAACTGAACTAGTTCTTCAAAGTGAACGACAATTCCCATCACTATTTCCTACACACCAGCAACTACATCACTCAACGCACTGAAATCCGGTTGCTGTGGCAACGGTGCCCAGACAAGCACACAGGCAGGTCCAATGACGGACAGAATGCATGCACCACTAAAACATATTAGAACTTTTTAGACTGACAAGAGTGGTTTGGGAAATGCAGGAAAGCACGTTCCTAAAGTTTAGTAAAGTAGTGTAGTTACTAATATTTTGAGTGTAACGCATTACTGCACTTCGTTACCCGTGATGGTAATAACGTTACTGTAATCCGTTACTTTGTAACTCGTTACCCCCAACACTGGTTGTGTCTGAAGTCTGCAGGAAAAGGGGGAAGAGGAGGGATGTGAGCACCGTACCTTGGGGAACACCTACACTGTGGGTCAGGTGGTCAGACATAATAAGGTGTGCAAAGTCCCATGAACCTGAATGTTCCACTTTTAGTCAAATTGATAACCCAATTAGAAAAAAAATGTCTCATGTAACCACCTCGATCAGAAGAGATTGGTCTGATCCGGTTTTATCTGAGAATTTTCAGTCAGTCAGTCAGTCATTTTCTATTCCTGCTTATTCCTCATTAGGGTCGCAGGGGTCTGCTGGAGCCAATGCCAGCGCGTTACGGTGAGAGGCAGGGATACACCCCAGTTGGTCGCCAGCCTATTGTGGGGCACACACACCATTCACTCACACCTACAGGCAATTTAGAGTCTCCAATTAACCTCAGCATGTTTTTGGACTGTGGGAGGAAGCCGGAGTACCCGGTGAAAACCCACGCAGACACGGGGAGAACATGCAAACTCCACACAGAAAGGTCCCAGACCCAGGACCAAGGAGGTCTTGAACCTGCAACCGTCTTGTTGTGAGGCAACAGCGCTAACCCCTACCGTGTCACCCGGAGAGTCCAATGCCAAATTTGTGCTGGTCTTTGTTCTTTCTGCCCCATGTTGGTTTTTCACAAAGAAAAAGAGCATCATGGAAACAGAACTCTGTCTTCGAGTAACACAACTTTCTGATTTCAGGAATGCTGAGCTGAATATTGTTTCCAGGACATAGTGTTTGAATTATAGACCACATAAACACAGCTAATGACAAACATAGAAAAAACAACTGTAATTAATTAACATTTACTACAAAAAATAAAATAAAATACTTTTTGGCTGTTGTCAGTCTAAGTCCAGCGATAGCTGGATTGCAAGGCAAAAGACACTTGAAGCTGTAACTCTGCAACTGTATGTTTTAGTAATTCAATAAGGCAAATTTCCCACTTAAACTTATGTGCATATATCATGTGCATGTTTGATGTGGTCCATCAGAATCTAAGGTGTGATGGTCTGTTGGCTGCAGGTCTTCTTTCCATGTGTCTGATAAGGTATTAGGCTGAAGTTAAATGTTTTGAACATTAATTATGCTGCATCTCAGAACCGTTTCTGGACAAATTCTCATGACATTATTAAGCAGAACCATGGCAACAAACATGAGTGCAGAAAAAAAGGATAGATTTATTTTACTGCAATATAATAATAATATAATAACTAGCGGTATTATTGCAGCCTACGGAGAGTACCAACACATATTTAACTGTACCTAACAGTGCTGCTGCAGCAGAGATGGCAACATGGAAGAAAACTGCTATAAGTTTGAATGGAGCAGCTGAGCAGCAAGTTCATAGAATATAGTAGGAATATGAATAGGAATAAAATCCAACAGAGGAGAGAAGAAGTTGGAGGCAAATGAAATATAAATACATGATCCAAAAAGGTAAGGCAATAAGATAATTTTGCTAGGCTATGATTGCAACTCACTTTGATTTAATCGACAAAATGACATATGAAGAAAATATTAATTCTGTGGTTACTTCAAATAGTAATTTAAACCCCTAGCAAACAAAATGTTGGTGTAACTCATCCCCTCACAGTAACACTTCATACAATGTTTACGAATTTTTATTTTATATGTATTAAAGTCATTTAAATTGTGACCACAAACACTCAGTAATGCATTCATTTAAAAAAAAACTCAGCCAACAGAAAGAAGGCAAAAGCACGCAAAACGGTCCTATTTAGCCTACTTTTTAATATATATATACTGTATATATATTCACCGACATTATACCAGTTTATGTTTATGTTTAAAATATGCCTGGAGGGAATCTTCAAGTGAACGTGCTAGTGAAAGTACTGCTCATTATCCTGTTCTGAAGGACAGGCTGATTGATCCTGTGATTAAGTTTTTTTTTTTTTTTTAATATATTTTTCAGTGATGAGACACAGATCATGGAGCAACAAGAACTCAAGTTCTCTTAAATCAGTGATCATAGAAGATAATATCTTTATTCAACTTTACAATATTGAAAAACATAACGGATAGAAGGCATCGTAATAAAATCTCTCACAGAGACACAACAGGAAAAATGTGGGGAGGCCCACATTAATAAAAAAATAAACTTTATGAATGAAATGGAAACGAATTCTGAACAAAGAACAATACAGAGATGTAGACTGCATGTATAACACAAAAACTCCACATTATAGTTTTTTTCTTTTTATTTACAAATTGGAAAAATTTGTTTTGACCAAAACAGCAGTGAAAGATATACGTTACACATAAACTACAAAATTAGAGAATTCAGTGAAGTTTCAGTTTTGATTACAAATGTTTTAAAGTAACTGAAGAAATTGGATAAAATAGTGATGCTCCTGACCTTCCAAAATTAAAACAAAAATAAAAGATTAAAAAAATCCTTTATGTTTGTTACCAAACATGTAACCTAAGGTAACTTTTGTTACTTTTGTTACTTGTTACTTTTGTTACAAATATTTCCTTAAAGGTACACTGTGTAGTTTCAGGCAGCATCTAGTGGTAAATGTGCCCATTTTTAAAGCCAGTTTGGTTTGTGCTTTCTGGGAGACACGGATAGGAGCCTGCTCCCCATGCAGATAAAAACACAACAATTCCTATTTTGATCAAAGGAATATTAAAAGAATGTTGTCTATTTTGTCAAGTCTAGATACTGTTGAATCTTACACACTGCACCTTTAATTTTTGAAGATGCAAGCAAATTAAAGCAAAAGTCCTACATTTTTGAATTCATAACATGAGAAAATAAATATACTATAATTATCGTATGCAAGAAGGAACAGATTGGTATTTCTTGACTAAGCTCAAAATTTCATCTCATATAAGGTCCTCAGAGAGAAATTCAGTAACTAAACAAAACACAGGTGTGATAATTGGACTAACAATGTCTAACGTGGAATTATTCTATAATGGAGGTTTTCAGTCATTGACATTGTTTATTTTATTTTGGGTGTTGTTTTTTTTATTTAGTCTTGTTTAGTTCTGCTGTGCTTTCTGTAAGTCAGAGAGTCACAGCCTGTGTACAGTAGTGTTCAAGATAATAGTGCATTTACAGAATAGACAGTGAAGCATGGTGCTGCATGGTGCTGCAAGCATGGTGCTGATATGGGCAAGTTTCTCCTACTATGGTGTTGGATCTATTTATCACATACCAGGGATCATGGATCAGTTTGCATATATCAAAATACTTGAAGACTCCATGCCACACAGATGTGAAGTATTTATAAAAATCGGGTCATATACCTAAATATTAGTTTAGTGATTCCAAGAATTTCTAAATCCTAGAAACTCAAAAAGTTTGTACAAAATAGTTTTGAGTTTGTAAATTCAATGGCAGACACTGCTATTTTTTAACACACCTTTCAAATAATTACACAGCCTTAAGAGCATGCATATCATGCAGTAGATTGCAGTAGATATCTGGGAATCTACTGGAATCTACTGTAAACTGTTTGTCAATAAAAGCAATAAAAAATAAAAAAAACCTAGTTGCTGCAGGTAAGAATTCAGTTCATGCAGGTTTTGATCATCTTCAGCATGATCTCCATCTCAACACGCATACACGGCGGCAGCAGTGGTAAACACTGTGTAAACACTATTCTCCCTGCATTTCATTGTTTGCCAAAAACACAAACTGTCCAAACCCCTAAATGGAAAATCCCATTTGCCTCTGAGATTTGATCTTTGAGGCCAACTGTCTACAGTGGAATTCACAAACGACATAATGGAGATTATGTGTTGTTTGGATACAGTAATCATTCACTGACATTGTTGGTTGCTATAGTGACGGAGAGCGTGGACAAAACAGATTTAAGATGCATGTCTGAATGTAGACCACTGAGTGTCAAAATATCTGTTCTGATTGTGCTGACTGTCTCAATTTATACATAATGTATGTGACTCATACATATGCATCTGTTCCTGGATTCAATCTCCATTGTTACTAAAAGGGACAATACATAACTTCTTGCACTGTTTAGTCAGCTAAGTGACTTGCTAATTTAAGTGTTTTTGTATTATTATTTACTTGTTTTTGACAATTTATAATCAAATTAAATACCTTTAGGGTTTTAATGGACAATTTGAGGTAAAGTTGTAAAGGAAATTTTTCATTAGTTTTTACATTTTATAGACTGAATGATTAACCACATAATAATCAAGAGAATGTATTGCTTCAATTAATATTATGATTTTTGCTTCATCATAGAAAATTATAGATCATATACATCATATACATACATATACATCATAGAGATATGGGACCTTCAATTCAGTCAATTCATTTTCTAATTTAAAATCTATGAAAGTTAAAACTGTTAATCGTTATGTTTAAAAATTAGTTGTATAAATGTTTTAGCATTTTTTATTATTTTAAAATGTTTTCCTCTAAATTACCTAATTATTTAATCAGTTAACTACTAATCAAAGAAAATAATTATAAAATTGTATTGTTTGAATTAAATAATCATACACACACACACACATGCACACAAATCTTATTTACTAATTTAGAACCAATAAAAATGTGAAGATTTGTTTAATTTTCTCATCTTACATTGCAGTACGGTGGTTTTAAGTTGACAAAATAAATACAGATGTTAAACCCAGAAGAAAAATCTATTAAAGGCCTGAACCTGTCTTATATTGTGTGTTGTAATGTTATGTTGTCTGTATCACTGTCCTGTTTTCAGGTTTGTTGTCTTGTGAGGCTGTAAATGAATCTACTGTGATGCAAAAACTAATTTCAGAATTACAGTTACAATAGTATAAGTCGTATTGGACTCTGGATATACTCTGTATATGGACATTCTTTCTCTATTTTATGATTTTTAATGAACTAAATGATTTAAACGTTCAGCAGAGTAATTAATAATGTAATCCTGTAATATATAGTTCTGTTGTCATATAGTTGTGAATATTGTGGCTGTAAACTGTCACACAGTTCACAGTTAAAAAAAAAAAAAGTCAGTCCAACATATTCACTTGTTAACACACTGCTGCACAACACGCTGTTAACCAACATGATCCTGTATCTGGCATATTTACACCATTTAAAATGGCTGTATAGGCATTTCTTTACTACTCCACATTAAAATTTATCACTGAACAGCAGAACTTCATCACAAACATCAATTGCTCCTCTGCAGAAAATACACAGTAATGAAAACCAATGAGGAGATGTTTACAGATTCAGCATTTACAGAATGCAGAGTAATGGAAACAGCTTTGATACTGGAGGCTCAAGTTAAAATACATCTACTTCACAACTTACTTTTAACTCATTAATGTCTTTCATCTATTTTTTAATGAGGATCCAGCCCCCATTCATGGTAATAGACAGCAACAATAAACAACAGTAAGCAGATTAAAGAGTACAGTGATGTGTTCAACCTGCATGAAATGTGCTTAACATTAGTTTTAATACCTTTAGATTTGAAATAGTGGGCTACACATTAAACTAGTGTGTTGTTTTGATGTTCTTGCAGTTTTTTCATTTACATATCATATGATACACAGTAGAATGTGGATATGATAAAACCCTGTTCTACCTTATTTTAACTTTGACACAATGCAACAATCCTCATCCAAGTTTTCTGGCAGGATATCATCAGCAGACATTTCTAAATGAGCAGTAAAGTCTGAATGTCATGTCTGCCGTCTCACATCCAATCACATCCTCTGGTGCATAGTACACAACCATTATTTCTGTTGGGCACAGCATTGAATGTTTTTTTTTTAGAGTTGCTGATTTATCAGACAAGTGGCTGAGAAGTGAAATGCAGGAGATGGAAACGGACATGTTGTGAAAGCAGATTCTCCTCCACGTTGTAGGTCCACAGTCATTCAGTAATACTGTTCACCACACCCACAGGTTAGTGTGTCTTAGCGACATCTCTTAGATAGAAATTAACTTCTGATGTACTTCTTCCACAGAGGTTACCTCAATTACCTGGATTCTTGAATAACCTCAGTCTAGTTTGGCACAACAAAACTCCACCACTTTAAAAGAATTAAAACAATTGATAGACATCTGAACTACTGTCTTACACAAAGCATCCGTTTTCAAAGCGAAATCAAACTCTCAGCTGTCACAGTGAGACACTGCAGACCTGCTCTTCAGTAGTTTCAAAGAATCCTGTCGGTGAAGCTGCCTTAGATTGGAGGAATAGTTTCTCTCTCAGTGTTTCTGCCCCCATATGAAAGTGAATAATTGCTGGTAAAGATTCAAATTTGCCACAAAACAGACATAGCCTTTTAAGCTAACTTCTTTCTTAAAACATGACCTCCTCACAGCTCCCATAATCACTCTCCACCATGCTTGAGCCGTCATAACTTTGAGGGTTTTGCCCGGCTGCTCGTGTTTGAGGCTGGGTGGGGTTAGGCGCTGGTGGAGAACTGGTCTGCTCTGCGTATGATGGCATTGCCACGCTCAGACGCATGCTGAGTCTCTTGTAGCCTCCTGAGACGTTGTCCAGGCTGCGGGTGTGCTGGGTAGGGTAGTAGCTGATGGCCGTGTACTCGTTGGGGCACTGGGAGCTGGGGAGAGGAAGGCCGTCTGGACCCAGGAAGTCATCCAGGTTCTGGTTGCTGTAGCACGGTGGCAGGGGGGCTCGGCGGTCACACCGGTCTAGCGGGAATGGGAAGCCACCGAATCGAGAGTTTCTCCTTGAGTCGATGGTGGTGGAGGTGGAGTAAGTGTCCTCTACAATGTCAAACTGAGGGAACTCCTGGACGTTTGGCCGGCCGTAGTAGTCGGGGTCTGCTGGGTAAACTGAGGAGAGGACAGATAGAAAATAAGCATTAGGAGTACCAAAAATACCAGTGAAGTTGTGTCCAAGGTCTAAATGTGTTGTATTGCATAGATTTCTACTAAAGTTAGCATGTTAACCAGCCAATCATTTAACCTCAGCTTATAATATCACTTCTTACCTCAATGTGTTCAGCATAAGAGGACGAACAGTGGGTAACACTACATAAAACTGCCCGTGAATTAGAGCATACTTAAAGTGTACCTACCACATAACTACTGCTCACTTTAGGGTCAAATTGGCTGTTTTTGACTACTTTTGATTTTACCCTTATATTTCATATTAAAAACTGCTTTACCTGGCATTGCTTGGTATCCTTTTTTCAGCACAACCTCACATGTGTGGATTTATGGTATTTTTTTTCATTTTGACATACTATATTAACACAGTGGACCTAAAATCACACAAAAAACACAAAATCCGAGTAGAAAACACTTGTATTTTTACTGTGAAAACCACAAATATGTATAACGATGATCGATGTAAAGTTTGAGGTCCTTTCAACAAGTGTTGAAAGGGAGACTCTGCAAGGTTGCGTCTTCCGGCTATGATGACAAATGCCACCTGTCACATCAAGGGACTCCACGGGGTTAATCCAACTTTATATTTAGAGTTGTGGAGGGGGGGCGTGGGCTGCGCTCAGCTGCAGGGGAGAGACGTGTGGGAGTGGCTCACGGGAACAGCGTCAGGTGAGACAATCTGGTAAGCTGTTGAGAATCTGGTAATGAGAACCCATTTCTATACCCACAGTGACATCCTGAGAGGACAGAGAGGAGTAAACGGCGGTGACGGAGAGGATAAAACAACACAAACAGAAACTGAACTAAACTGAACTCGTCAATTAAGACGCTTCTGCGTAAACAGCAACCCGTCTCATGTCCTGCCCGTCTGTACTGGGAGAACCCCGTAACACTATCATGTTACAAGAGTGTACCTACTGCTCACCTTCCGCATAGGTTTCCCCTAGGTAATTGGCATGAGCATACATAGCCACAGTGGACAATAAGTTCAATAATGAGGTAAAATACATACTAATCAACAAAAAAAAACTCCTATAGGAGGGAAGTCTCTGAGCTCAGCTGCCACACCCTGCAGCTACAAGAGCTCAGCAGAAAAGATGGGAGGTTTGGCCCCTCAGGTGAGTGAGAATACTAAGCAGACTCCCAGCTGCTCTGTGACTGGGGGTGGGAATTGATGAGATTTTTCCGATTCCGATTCCATTATTGATACTGCTTAACGATACGATTCTTTATTGATTCTCTTATCAATACTAATTTCGGAAAAAAGGAGTTTGATTAGGATAAAGTTTGTTTACTTGGAAGTCACAACCTTACAAACTCAACAGCGAGGTCAAAAGACCCCAAAGCCTAGATACTGTTAACTGTAGCAATATGTAACTGTAAAAATACACAAGAATGTGGAACATTATACTTATACACATAATAATAATAATAGAAATATAGAAATAATTTTTTTTTTTATATGAGCTGACTATGCACTCAAAAATAACTATAAAGAAAGATAAATATTGTCAAATACGAGAGAACAGTGCATAGTGTAATCTGAAAATACAATGAAGAATTAACAATTCTTCAAGTCTTCTTTTTCAGGAAGGATAAGTAACTGTAGAGGTGATATCTTGGCTACTGCAGCTGCTGCTGGGTTGAGATACATCACTCCGAAGCATCAAAAACACGACAACCTTTAACGTTATTCCATGTTTGTGCATATTTGTCATGTTCCCTCCCGACGCTGTTATATCCATTTTGCAATGACTGCAAGTCGTCTGTTGCCATCCTTTTTTCATAAAGGATGGCAGAGCGAGAACGAGAGCGAGAGCGAGAACGAGAGCGAGAGAAAAAACGCCGAATCCTTACTCCTCCGCTCCTCGATGTCTTTACTTTACACAAAAACCAGGGAACTTCATGAAGCTGATAAAACCATTGACCTCCTCAGATCCAAAATCGCACATCTTTCAGACGACCTTGCAAAATCAACAATACTCACCAAAACCATGGACGCGGCCCATGAGCAATCCCTCCGCAAACTTTCCCTCCAAACCGATCTCCAGGATACAGTGCCCTGGGAGCCAACCACCCCGAGGCAACCGTCCGAACCTCCACTAAACTCCACGCCGATCCACACTCCCTGGTCTGAGGTGATCATCCGAGGAGGGAAAAGAACCAACGGCTCTGGCAGATCCAAGCTCCAAGTCCCTCTTTTCCATCACGCCGAGGCCCTGTCCCCTGCCAGCCAGCCCTCCCCTACTTCCGGCCAGCCCTCCACCTCAAGCCCAACGCAGACCTCTGCCACCACGGCCTCTTCACCCCCGGCTGCCTCCACTGACACCACCCGGACCCCCGACGGAGTCTCCCGCCCGCCCGCACCTACTACCTGCCAACATGACCGCCTCTCCTGCGGTCCCCGTAGCCTCCTCTGTGGGATCTGCCGCCGGACGCCGGCGTGAAGCAGACCTCGCTGGCGTGCGGTGGCACCCGGGCGCAGGCGGGAGCTTGCGGGGGGAGCTCCGGCGTCCGCTGGCGTTCGGTGCCCTCCTGGTGGCGTCCATGATCCCGACTCTCCGCCACGGAGAACTTCAGCAGCCCCCCGTAGACTGGTGCTGCTAAAGGAAGCGGTGCGCCGAAACTCCGTCGGACCCGCTGGTACCGGCCAGGACTGCAGAGGCAGCCCCTCCGACCATGGGCGAGCGTCCGTGGGATTTAGGCAGCCGCCATTCACGTCACCACCACCGGCAGGCTCCCTATCCACCGGCCGCCCCCGTGAGCCTGCCGCCTGCACCGCCGATCAGCGTCGCCAAACTCCGCCTGGATCCCCACCTCCATTATTCACTCCGACTTCATTAATCATTGGTGACTGCACCATCAAAGGTACGCGCTTCTTCAATGCAAAAACAATCATTTTCCCCGGCGCCACGGCTGCTGTTATCGCCGATAAATTTCCTTCCATCCTCCGGTCACTTCCCTCATCCGTATCATCATTCACGTTGGCTCATACGACACAGCGCAATCCCACTCCGAGTTGACCAAAACATCCTTCAGACATCTCCTCAAATCCGTTGAAAATCATAAATTGACTGTGTTCCTCAGCGGCCCCATGACATCCTCCCATAAAACAGAACGTTTCAGTCGTATCCTCAGCCTCAACACCTGGCTCCACTCCTACTGCAGCTCACACCGGATTCACTTCATCGACAATTTCAACCTCTTCTGGCAGAGACCGCACTTTTTCAATAATGACAATATCCACCTCAATAGACTTGGCAATAAAATCCTCACTGGAAATATCCAGCACGCTGTCCATACACTCAGCTGACTCACTCAACCTCCGTCACATCCGGGTCAGCCACCAAGCCGGCTTCAAACAGCTCCCCCTATCGGCCACCTCCAGTACTACAATCCTCACCGCTACACTCTGGAAATTGCTCCCCCTTCCGTCCACCTCCAGAACTACACCACTCACCCTCACCTTCCGGAAATGGCTCCCCCTGCAGTCTACCTCCGGTATTGCAGCCACTCCCCCTTCTCCCCAATGCATCCCCAGCACCCTATGAACCACACCCACCTCCAACATGGCCCATTCCACCCATTCTGCCCTCACACAGACGTCGCTGGCAACAACCGAGAACCAACAGTGTTAATCCAAACAACCTCTGTCCAGTAACCACCAGCAAATTCAACCCACCTCACCCCCATGCCTCACCCACAACAGCTACCTTTGGCCTGCTCAACATCCGCTCCCTTACAAATAAAGAACTCCTCATCCAGGATCTCATCTCCACCAACAACCTTGACTTCCTCGCCCCTCACCGAAACCTGGCAACAACCCGACAACCACATCTCCCTCAATGAAGCCCTCCCTGCAGCCTACACCTACCACTCCCAACCACGCCTCTCTGGACGAGGTGGAGGCTTAGCGACAATCTTCCGTAAAACCATGCACTTTTCCACACTAACAACCTCCCCCGCCACTTCATTAGAATCCATCACACTCCGCCTCAAAAACTCATCTCCTCCCCTTATCATCTCCACAGTTTACCGGCCACCAAAGTCAAACAACAAATTCGTAACAGAAATCAGCTCCCTCCTCTCGCACCTGTGCACCCTTTCCCCCAGCATCATTCTCCTTGGCGATTTCAATATTCACATGGACAACCCCTCCAACCCACTGACTACTGACTTCATCTCCTGCCTCGATAGCTTTGGTTTTCAACAACACATTAACTTCCCAACACACTGCAAAGGCCACATCCTTGATCTACTCTGTTGCTCTGGCATCACCCCTCTCAACATAACATCATCCTCTCTCCCTGACACCGACCACATACCGATTTTCTTCAACATCCCCCTCCCCCCTCACCCGAAATCTGGCATCCCCCGCAATATCACCTTCAGGAATATTAAGAACATCAACACCCAAGCCCTCACAGATGCCATCAACTCCATACCTCCACCAGTCCCACACTCCTCCCCTGATGATCTGGTCACTCACTACAACTCTAGCCTCAACAATATCCTGAACAACTTGGCTCCACAAAAGACTCGGTCCATTTCCTTTTCACACTCTGCTCCTTGGTTCACCCCTGCCCTCCGTTGCCTCAAAGCCAAAGCCTGCCAACTGGAATGCCTCGCCAGGAAAACCGGCCTCACTATTCATAAAGAATTACATAACAACCATCTCCTTGCCTATAAAGATGCCCTCTCCTCAGCCAAAACCACCTACTACACCAATCTTATTTCATCCTCCGCCAACCATACCAGATCCCTATTTTCCCTTGTTAACAAACTCACCCTCCCCCCGGACCCCCTGGCCTCTCTCCTTGTTTCCGATAACCTCTGCAACTCCATGCTGTCCTTCTTCAATAACAAAATCACCAGGATCCACAATCAACTACACAACCCCCGCTCCTCAAGCCACCCTCCAGCCCTCCCATCCATCACTGAAGTCACCTCTCTTGTTTCCAGCTCCAGACCTTCAACCTGTCATCTTGACCCCCTCCCATCCCCTCTCGTCAAAACCTGCCTCCCCTCCCTTGCACCTATAATCATCATCCACTCCTCCCTCTCCTCTGGTATATTCCCCTCGCCCCTCAAAATCGCTTCCATCACACCCACCCTTAAAAAACCCAATGCAGACCCCGAGGACTTCAATAACCTCCGACCTATTTCTAATCTCCCCTTCATTTCCAAAATACTCGAAAAAATCATTGCGTCCCAAATCCATTCCCATCTCTCACACAACAGCCTGTATGAAAAATTTCAATCTGGTTTCTGCCCCCTCCACAGTACTGAAACAGCTCTAATCAAAATCACCAATGACCTCCTCCTCGCTGCCGATTCTGGTTCCCTGGCCATCCTCATCCTCCTCGACCTCTCTGCCGCTTTCGACACCATCTCTCACACCATCCTCCTTGACAGACTTGCCTCCATTGGCATTACTGGTACACCACTCCTCTGGTTCAGATCCTACCTCTCCGCCCGCTCACAATTCATCATAATCGGCTCCCATAACCGGCGTAACGTCATCACGTAATTAGTCGTGCTTGCTGGAATCGAGCATGCGTAACTTGCACAAGTTACGTGACGTAGATTTGTGCTAATTGGAATCGATAAGAGAATTGTTAGATAAACTGCCAAACGATTCCATGGAATATAAACACACGCAACCGGTTCTCTACAGGAACCAGTTCTCGATTCCCATCCCTATCTGTGACACAGAGAAACCAGGAGGAGATGCAAAGACAAGAGATGCAGAGATGGATGGTGGAGGAAGATGAAAAAGAGAGATGAAGGTCGAGAAAGAGACAGACAACAAGGAGTAAAGGAAGAGACACATGAAGTGAAAGATGAAGACAGAGAAATAGTGTTTTCACAATGATAATGAGAAAAGCAAAGGCATTGAGCTCTAACTTTCTTGTTTTATTTCTACACTTTGTCAATTTCAATACGATGTTGAGAACAAGTGCTGTTTCATTTTCTGATGCTGCAGAGAACAGATGACATTTGGGACCTTGACACAGGCTCCACCACTGATGACAAATGCCAACATCACTTTTTCACTTAAAGAGTTTAGTGTGAATGTAACGTAAGGTATAAAATTGTCTACTGTGCAAATATATTGTTGTCATTTCTTGAGTTTTTTGCATTCTACCTGTAAAAGTGATGAATACTCGCAGCAACAAAATAGGAAAATGCAAATCACAGTTTGTGTAAAAAACTGACTCAGGAAGGATTCAGGAAGGATTTAAGGACTGAGGACAGATAATTTAGCAACTGTATGCCTCTAGATGTTTTCTTAAATTTGGTTATATAATAAGACACCTTTTCTTGATGGCAGGTCACAGGCTGAACTCACAACCACATCATCAAACAGGTACAACATCAGCATCACAGACATTCTGACTTTTCAGCTTGAAAACGGAAAATCAAAATTAGGATTTTTAATTTATTTCTTTTTATTATTTATGTTTTTATTCATTAATATTATGTTTTAATTTCTTATTTACATTCATTATTATCATCATTACCAGGTGTAAAATAAAAAAACATAACAAAACAATAAAACTTTACAAAAGAAATTTAAACTGAATTAGATTGTAAAAATGTACAGTCCTGCACATTAAAGGTCAATGACGGATGAAAGGATGATGACATTCTACAAAATGTGCAGAATCATTAGCAACCTTTTTATTGCTTGTAATATTTAAGGATATTACATCACTCATCACCATATTTAACTATATTCTTATTTTATTTTGTTATTATCATGTCACAATTATTCATACCTTAAAGTTTTTTATGTCTACTTCATATCTGTTAAAACATTTTGAGCTTCATTCCATGTATGAAAGATGCTATACAAATGAAGTTTATCAATACTACTATTATCATTTAGTGCGAAATACACATGGTTCCCTTGAACAATCCTGTAACAATAAGTATTAGGTGCACTTATTGTGGTTGTTTAGTCTTGTGTTTTGTTTTTTGTTGTTCTTGTTTGTCACGTTGATTTTGGATTTGTTTAGTCTTTGTCAGTTGTCAGGATTGTTTTTCTGTGGTTATTTGTAAAGCAGAATATTATTGTTTTGTATGATAATTGAAAAATCTACAAATGAAGTGTTAAAAAAAGAAATAGACATGGTTAATAAACTAAAGTCCAAACCTATTCAAATCTCACTGTTTAAAATCATTTTATAAAAACAACTTTTTACAGATGCATTCTTCTTTTAAATCAATGCAGACACATTTTGCAATTTCTGTTGGTCGGTCAGACCTGATCAAGTGGTGATAAAAGACACAGACTCTTATCATATATACTTCTTATTATATACATTATTAAACTGAAATGATCTTGTTCTATCAACGTCTGAATTTAAGCAGTTGATGGAATCTCAAACAGAAGAGCGGCCCCTGTTTTACCTTCAGGAAGTGTCAGGTGTGGTCAAAAGCCACACAGATTCAGCATCCGGGGGTGAACTGAAATGATTCAGTCAACTACCCTTTACCAACGAGTCAGATAACAAGTGGAGAAAAGCAGGAATCTGTCCTTTATTCTCTGTGATAAGGTCAAACAGATGAATGACCTGCCAGGCTTGCGTTGCCTGGGGAGTGTTGGAATGATGAAAACCTGATCTGTCTCTCTTCATCTGCCTGCAGAAACATAGCAGTAGATGTATGAGTCACAGCTTTGGGGTATTGATCTGTTACATGGGGAAGAAACCTGCACACAAAATGGTGCAAGTAGGATGGAAAGGGAGCATGACAGAAGAACAAAAGAGCAGGGGAAAGAAGGAGCAAGGAACAGAAGGAAGGAGAAAAAGACAAATGGACCGAAGAAAGGTGGAAGGAGAGATAAATGAAGAGAGAAAGCTGGAGAGTGACAGAGGAACTGTGAAAGAGATTTAGAGAATGAGCAGGAAGATAAAACTGACGAGCAACAAGAGTAAATGAAGGGAAGTCAGAAAGAGCAGAAGATCATCAAGACAGAAAACTGCATGAAACAGTGTGAAGGAACAGAGAGACAAGCAAATAACACAGGAATTGTAGTTGGAGCAACAGATGGATGTGTTTAAAGGCTGATCAGACTCCAACAAAAACATGCAGTTAATTGTAAAACTCAAACAACAAACAAAATCACATGATGCTGCTGCATCATGATCTACTGTCTGGACCATCACAAAGATAAACTGCAAGAACAGAATGTGCTTTTTGTTTTATCTCAACTGTGCAGCACTTTGTGAAATCCGTGTCAATAATTCTGCTATAAAGTAAATAATTGATTATCTGACACTAATTTTAATAACAAGATGAGATTTCAATAGCAATGACATGGATGAACTAAACTGCCTCTAGGTTGCTCTTCCAGTGAAAAAACCCTGATGCCAGCACACTAATGGACGCCTCATCATGACCTTGCTTGAGGCCACCAACAGGATGACCTGTGTAAAGATACCGAGGCAGCTGTTGGACTGCAGGAATATTCCTGACAAGTACTGAATTGTATGTTGTCTTACCAAAATATTCCCACACTAAATAAGTAAAAGCCTATAGATGTCCTTCCTCTCAAATCACACATCAGGACAAATGTGTGTGTAGTGGTTCTTGTTTACGGCCAAATGAAAGTGATTTACAAAATAAATAAATAGAGATCAGGGCTTGCCTCACAGCAAGAAGGTCCAGGTTCAAGACCTCCTTGGGTCCTGGGTCTGGGACCTATCTGTGTGGAGTTTGCATGTTCTCCCTGTGTCTGCGTGGGTTTTCACAGGGTACTCAGGGTACGGCTTCCTCCCACAGTCCAAAAACATGCTCAGGTTAATTGGAGTGTCTCAATTGCCCATAGGTGTGAGTGTGTGAATGAATGGTGTGTGTTCCCCACGATAGGCCATCTGGGGTGTATCCCTGCCTCTCGCTGTAATGCGCTGGGATTGGCTCCAGCAGACCCCTGCGACCCTAATGAGGAATAAGCGGATATAGAAGATGATATATATATATATATAAATCTATATATCAATATACAGTAGACGTCATATAAACAGACTCTGGAGAAAGTGGAAGGTAAAGAAGCTGAGAGGTGAAACAGGGAAATCACTTTATTTCCTGATCTTATCGCATCCGCCTCCTCTGTGAATGTCTCATCTTCCAGAGTTTAATCTGTGCTGTATGTTCACAGCCTGTTGGTTCCCATGATGCGCCTCTCCATTGTGATATGACAATTAAATACTTGTTTGCATTGACCTTTTGTGGTGCTCTGTAACATTGCTGCTGTGATTTATTAGCTTTTCCTTCTGTACATTATATATATATATATATATATATATATAGTGTCAGTAACAATGTTTGGCAAGATGAGAAAGTAAGGTTGTGAAAAAGATGTTAGTTTGTTTGAGAAGAGTCAAATAATTGGCATCAAGAAGAGAAAACATCTCAAGAGATTTCAGAAACTACTAAACTGTCCTTGCAGGTTCAATTATCGAAACAATGCCACAACGAATGCATGCCATAATTAAAGCTAAAGGCAGTGAAGTGTATTTGTGACCAAATTTTTAGGTGTGACTTTTCTTTCAGTCAGACAGTGTAATTTTTATTGTTCAAGCAATAAAGCCAAACAAGTATTGGTTCTAATGTGAAGATGTGTTGCTTTTGTCTGTCATGAATGATTAATTGTTTTTATTTTGGAGTGACAGCAAATTTAAAAACATCCTCTAGGGTTAGGGAAAGTGTGTATTTTATAATGTTCTGACGTTTATTTGGTGATGACAGAAATAATCATTAGTTGAAACCCAAATACTTTTTTTATCTTTGAAACTGATATCTGCATATAAATCTGAAGGCAAGTGACAACTAATTTGTAATGCAAAAAAAGTTTCAATTTGTAGTCTGAGAAGGACTGAACCATCACATTTAAGCAGATGAAGCTTTTTATTTGCTTGTAAAGCTCCATTCTCATGTTCCCGGCTCAAGTTGATAGTCGGACTGTAAACAATAACCAATCAAAAGAAAAGTAACTCATGGACAAGATATGTTACCATATAAGAAATTTTTACCAGGAAACCAGTTGCATGTGGCGGTGACCAAAGCTTACAATTAATTAATTACACACACGCACACATACACACACACACACACCTTCATAGTCCATGTCCCAGTGGTCCTTCCTGATGGAGTCATTGTCAGAGGTGGACGGTGGCCTGGCTGGAAGGTTCGGAGCCACGCTGCACACAACTGGCCCCTGCGTCTTTGGAGAGGAAACCCCACTTCCTGATGAATAGATCTGGCTACGTGGGCGGAGTGATCTGAATGGCGTGTGGTCTAGGTCATTCTTCGTACCAACGACCAATGAGGTCATCTCAATGGGGCTGACTTCCTGGTTGTCAGCTTTGAGGCTGTTGGCCAAACTAGGCTGGAAATATCTGAGCATGTGAAAAGAGACATTTTGTTTTTGGTTAAATGTTGATATTTATTGCAGAGAGCTGAATTGCATAAGCTAACTTTCAATTTTTAGTCTGCTGTGTGTTGCTATTCAAATGCCTTTCTGCTAAACGTCCCCACAAAACTTCACACTTTTGTTCCTGCTATATTCACCTTTGCCTCCAATTTCTTTCTTTTTCTCTGAAAGAACTAGGATTCTATCACAAATCCCAGTGCAGAAATTCCAAATTGCTTTTGAGCAGTATTTGAACATTCTGTAGTAGAAGTGCCTCGTGAGTTTTGGGGATTTTACAATTATTATAGTCTGTATATCACAAGATTACTTTCCAATTCTGATTTCAGCACGGTAGGAGGGAAAGCAAAGCCTAATCCAGACTAACAGAATATACTGGGAACCTCTCCACTTTTTCCTACCCATTGGAGTCCTGGACACAGACGAGCTTCTTCTTTTTCTGCTGGACGTAACGTTTCCTGATACAAACAAAGATGGCGACCAAGAAGAGTAATCCCAGCACACTTGCACTGATCTCCATGATTTCCACATAGCCGATCATGGGTGATACCTGATGACAGACAAGATAATGGATGGATAGAATTTAATCTATGAGATGTAAAATGCCATTAGAAGAGAACACAGCTGAACAAACTGCAAAATTATTCATTATTCTTCATTATTTGCTGTTGTGACCAACCTGAGGCAGCGGGTCGCAGTGGATGGAGTATTCAGATACTTTACAGTCAAAGCCTGTAGGACAGGGATTGGGCGAACACAGGCTGACCTTGAACAGATTGTGGCAGCTGTAGGAGCAGGAGAAGCAGGGTTTAGTGGATTTGGACGTGACAAGGAGGACTGTGATTTTAATTAGCATAATGGTTTAGGAAATATGACCCAGGACCTCCTCGCAGGGTTCTTATTGCGAAGTGCTGCTGCTGTGATGCTAACAAAAAAATATAATTTAGTTTTGCATGAAGCTGCACCTGTTCATTACCCAGGTGTGAAGAAGAATTCCCATCACATGGACTTAAAGTTTCTTCCAGAAACATCCAGCATTCATTATGTTTTTTTAAACAATAGTTTGGGAAAAAATAAATTGTTTTTGCGGTGGATATAATGATTAATTGATGAATTGGTCAGTGGCTTGACTGTTATTATTATAATTATTCAACCCACTCGTGCGACTGTTTGTGGTGCCATCAAGAAAATAGAATCTATTCAAACATACTGCCATCACATTTGATACCTTTTTTCATGAAAGGGCCATGTTACTCTTTCCTATGTGTTTTAATGGGCAGTGTGCAACTCTGCCACTGTGAGGACTAAAGAAAAGGAGAGACATCAGGTTTGCAAGCAACCTGGGGACTAAAGAAAAGGAGAGACATCAGGTTTGCAAGCAACCTTCTCATTTCTTAGAAGCTCACACTCAAGTCACAAACAATGAAGTGATCAAAAACCCAGACCCAGAGTTTGTCATGAGATGATGTCATAATGTGTTAATGTATCTATGACAAATGTTAATGCACAGCTGGCACTCCCGAAGGCCAGACTGTGCTCCAGCTCTGGAGAGAATTTTAGCTACAATTTTGTCAGCGTTTACAGCTACAAAACCATGCTGTAGATGTTTAATGTTACCATGCTGTCAGAGTTTGCTACATTGTGTTTGAGAGCATCACCAGGTAAAAGAATAAATGAATTGCATATTGTCAATCAATGTTCGCAGGGACACATTGCCTATGATTCAATTTGAGAGAGAGATCATCAATATTATCTTATTTCTGTCGGATAGACATACTGTTTTAAATGTCATCACTCTGTACCTCAGAATGAGAACCATCATACCGTGAAATTATTAAGTAGGGGTTTTACCAAGATGGACTAAAAAATAACTTCCAAACAGTTTGACCTAGCAGGCTGAAAGAGCTTCAGAAGGGTCAGATATCACCTATCAGGTTAAATCTAAGGTTTTTAGGTCTAATTTCCTTGTGACCAAGCACCTTGTGTCAAAGGTCACTGGGGTCAGCTATCAGAGCCTTTTAGCTTTCTTTTGTCTAACAACTCAGAGTATTTTGGTCCCGTTGCGATAGGTCCCCCAGGGAACTATTTGGCCTTCCAAAGCTCTTGTTGAGTTGGGTCTTCGGGGGAATGGTAGGGGCCTCGCCATAAGTCCACAGGCCAAGTTTTGACTATTTTGGTCCGTTTCTATGGAGGAAATGGTGGCCACAGGGAGACCAAAGAATGCAGCTGTTTAAAGCCCTACCTCTCAAAAGGTATGGGCCCAATTGGAATTGAAATTGAGTAACTAATCAACAAAGAAAATAATTGGTCTTTGGATGAATGACTTTTGTCAAGAAGTACTAACATTAGAGTTGCATTTTTCTTCTACAGCAGGCACTGTTTAGAGCCCAACACTGGTGCAGAATCCTGCTGTCCGCTACACAGAATAATTATTATGTGACAACATTTTAACTTAATTAACCAAAAAGAAAAACAAACAAAATGAAAACGTAATGAAATGAGGAATATGTAACATGCAAATGCTGCTGTGATTTAGTTGGCGGCCATCGGTGGTGTAAATGGAGTACAACTAACTGGTTGCAGGGTGATGAAAAAAATCTGTGTGTGCGCGTGAGTTTGTGTGTGTGTGTTCCCATTTTTAAACTGTGAATGTTGAACATTCATCAGTTAGACACAAACGCACACACACACAAACACTACTGGACATGTAAATAAGCAACTTTTTGCAAACACAATTTATATCAGATTTGGTGTCAATGAGTCTTTGTGCTCAGAGCTTAATGTTAAATCTCAAATGGCCAAAACATAAAAGAGATGAATACAGCTGCAATGATACTTTAGTCATCTTTTTATTACAGGAAACTTATGAGTCACTTTTAATCTCCTGTAAGAGACTGGTCACATTTTTACAGATTTCATCCCATCCAGCACAGTGATTTGACACCATGTTCAAGTAAATATTATGTTTTAAAAATGCATTCATTAAGTGAATACAGTAAATAAAAGATGAGTGTACTTGTGTTTACCGTGCTTCAGTGTTGTCCAGAGAACAGTTGCACATATAACCTGGAGCCTTTGGGATACACACTCTGCCATCGGCACATGGTTGGGAGGCACATGGGTTGTCAACCAGCTCGCAGTGGGCACCGTGGAAGAGTCCTGAACACCTGCAGTGTGGCTCTGCAGAGTAAATAAAACACACCCTGATGTCTGAGACAAGATCAACTGCGCAAAGCAACAGCGAGTCCCCCCCCCCAGACAGTAAGTACATTCTCAAAGAAAAAGTCAGCCTGATGCAGGCAAAAACCACAGGAGTGATTGATGAAAGAAAACTCACCCCCCATAAACAACTTGACCCAAATTAAATTAGAGAACGCTTAATGACTCCTCCACCTTCCCCTTTAAAGTACTCTATTTTGAATAATAATGGGCATCTGACATGTTTTATTTTCTATAAAAAAGTTAAATTTAAATCATTGGTTCTCAAAATGGGGTTCGGGGACCCCCAGGGGTCCTTGATGGGTTTTCAGGTCATCACAGAGGTAACAAAATTACCGAATGTATGACTATTTCTATTATGAAATGAATAAACGTTCTGTCCTAAAACATCTGTGACAAAAATCTTATCAGACAGGGCAAAATAGGACAAATGATATTCTCACCTCCTCTGGCATCTTCCTCGCAGGCCCCTCCGTTCTGACATGGGTCATGGTCACAGGCTCTCCCTGCACCACAACACTCATATACCCCAAACACTCTCCTGCTGCCAGGCCTCGTCCACTCTGCCGCATCACCCACTCTGATTGGCACCCCGTTAAGCTTGAGGTGCTCAAGGCATCCAATTAAGTTAGGAGGATGACGACCAGAGTCCTGAGTGACAGCAGCAAAGACCAAAGCACCGTGGGAGCGCATCATGCGACATGGCTCAGCCAGGGAGATGGAGGCTGGATGCTGCTGGTCCAGGGTCAATCTCAGGGAGGTAGAGTTGACCTCCAGCAGGACGTTGTGCCAGTGACCATCCGACACAGACTCAGATCTGATCAGTAATGAACCAGAAGAAGTGATTCCACAGCTGTATCTGAGCTGCAGCTCTCCACCACTTAGCTGGGAAATGAAAATTAAATCCAGTCAGAAAAAAGAAGTGTAAGAAACAGAATGAATATATACTCAGCTAGATATTTATCTTCTCTGTAAAGAACCTGTCCACTTTGATAACATCTGGTGGACTATGTTTTCTCAGGTGTTTTGTTTTCTTTCCCTTTTTCTTCTTTATAAGTGCAGCATGTAGAGCATCTGTGCATCTATCAGAACCTAGTGGTGGCAATGCAGATTCCAATCAACTGAGAACCTGGAGTGTCTATGGTAGCTGCACAGGGTTTGTCATTTCTTGGCTACTGTAGAAACATGACTTTGTATAGGTTTTGTGTAGGGAGATGGCTCAATGTAAGGTAGTAAAAACACAAGAATTCTTCATTGAATTAATATATGAAATTAAAACGTATATACATTTTGTTTGTGCTAAATTTGTTTCACTAAATGCTTCTAAATATATATTTCTGCTGCGACATTCGGATGGTAGGGTCAGAATTTGGCGTCAACAACATGAAAGCATGGATTCATCCTGCCTTGTATCAACGGTTCAGGCTGGTGGTGGCGGTGTAATGGTGTGGGGAATATTTTCTTGACACTCTTTGGGCCCCTTGATACCAATTGAGCATTGTTGCAACGCCACAGCCTACCTGAGTATTGTTGCTGACCATGTCCATCCCTTTATGACCACAATGTACCCAACTTCTGATGGCTACTTTCAGCAGGATAATGCACCATGTCATAAAGCTGGAATCATCTCAGACTGGTTCCTTGAACATGACAATGAGTTCACTGTACTCAAATGGCCTCCACAGTCACCAGATCTCAATCCAATAGAGCATCTTTGGGATGTGGTGGAACGGAAGATTCGCATCATGGATGTGCAGCCGACAAATCTGCACCAACTGTGTGATGCCATCATGTCAATATGGACCATACTCTCTGAAGAATGCTTCCAGCACCTTGTTGAATCTATGCCACGAAGAATTGAGGCAGTTCTGAAGGCAAAAGGGGGTCCAACCCGTTACTAGCATGGTGTACCTAATAAAGTGGCCGCTGATTGTATATGTTATTTTTATGTTTATAAATGTCCCATATGGTGGAAAGGTAGTTACTATTTTTTTACTTTTGCTTTTGTTACTATTATAAGAAGGTCTATGTGTAAATATAAATGCTGTGTTATATTTTAAAACTCTCATCTGCAGAGAAATGCACAGAGCAGAAACTGTGCCTTAAAACAAGCTGTTAAGACTGCTGTGAAGTTGTGATGTCACAACTACACAATCAAACCCCTCCCATTCACAGCTATTCTATTCAGTGATTCAGTAGATCATTAAGATTCATGATTTTTGGTTTTCAAAACCACAAATATATGTTATTAGCGATGTCACAGCTTCAAATGAAATGCAGTCAAGGCTTAATTTTCAATTTTCAAATTTCACCAAATGTAGCCATTTTTTAAACTGAACATCTAGATGTCTTTTGACATTAAAATTACCACTTGCTACTTATAGTTTACCCTACTCTGAGCATGAAATCACTCTTCCAAAGCATCCATATCTTCCCTAATCAGAGAATACACAATATGTATGTATCTGCTATTGATGCAGAATTTTATAAATCAAAGTCACAAATAAACAATCCTTTAATTTGACATTAAATATTAAATTCAAACAAAACTGCAGAGTGAAATTTATTACATTCAGCTGGCGAAAAATGGCAGGCATCAAAGAGATAAACGCTGCTGTTTTTCTTGACAAGGCCTTTTGTTACAAATAAAAATGCAAATTTGCTGTCAGCTCCATGTGTAGCTGATATTCTCCAGTACAATGGCAAACACAGAGTGCACTGTATCACACGTTTATTCAGCTTTTCATTAACATCCATGGAAGCCTGTTAACATTTCTGCTCACTCAGCACTTTTAAAAACTAACAAGCCAGCAGCTTTTCCTGCACCTTTTATTTATTCATGTTTTCTTTATGTAACAGAAGGCTCCTCATAGCTTCCCAATTAAAAAATAGAGCGGGAGTGTGTATTCTGTAAATTGCCAAGCATCACCCCATTGGACACCAAAGGGCTGTGATGCATTATTGATACAATCTGCTCAGCTGCTGCTTCATAATCTGATGCAGAATGATGATCTTTTCTCTCCTTTGTTTTGCAAATATTGTGAGACACGAGATTAGGTTCATGAGATCGAAACTTTAAGAAAACTAAATTACAAATTATATGAATGCCTGGACAACAGACTTTTATTTAACTGAGTTGCACATGGATTTTATAACTCTGTAAGTTAACTTTTAATGAACTTCTTCCTCTACAAATTGAAACTAAAATAAAATGTTATAAAAGTTAAAATAAATAGAAAAAATATATACATTTGTCCTTTTTTCAAGTGCAAACAATATGTGCAAAACAAAAACTTCTCTGTCAGCAGGTTGATTTGATTACTGCGCTGTGGGAGTGCTATAAATGTCTCTGCATTGTGTTCGTATTCGTCGCACTGTACGGCATTGTTTGCATGCAGTGTCTGCATATTGTCCGTGTCTTATCAGTCACTCGCTTACCATTTATCATTTCTGCCGGGAACCCAAAATGCTGCCAAACAAACGATTTAAAAGCAGCGGGGGCGTCGTCAATAGTAATACCCGTGTTTTCCGTCATTCTGGCTGCTTGCTGGATAAATCTCGCGAGACAGAATTTTAACGCGACGAGCAATCTCGTCAAATCACACCTCGCAAGATCTCGTCACACCCCTAATACACACACATATACATATATATACACACATATATACAGTGTTGTGCATGAACTCGTTCAAAAGAACGCGTTCACTGAACACGCTCATTTTCCCGTGAACTTCGAACTGAACGTAACACATTTGTAAATAAAGAACTTGAACGTGAATTCACTCAAATTATTACACATGAACGACAAGCGTGATGATGAATGAAACATGAACGAAACAATAAATCTGATGAATAGAGTGACAACCCTACTCATAGGCTACTCACAAAATAATGTTACATTCTACTTCTTCCTGATGACTTCGCCAGAGACCGCATCTGTGTGCAAAGCATCATGGGTAACGTAGTGTGTTGTCATATGGAGTTGCTCGTGGAATGAATTAGCTCCATACTTCGTTACCCATAATGCCCAAATAAGCAGCAGACCTGAGTGCGCGAAACCCGCTCGCCTAGCAACAAATAGGACGTGGTGGTGATGGAGAGGGAGTGCATTTGAATTATGGCCAGTGGAAATTCAAGTGAAAGCACGAACACGGAGGACACGGAGCTAGACTCTCCCCATGGTTATTTACGGCAGTTCTTTACAATTTCACACAAAGACTCAGACGGTAAAAACCTCACATTTCTGTGTAAACTTTTAGAAACACATGCATTTATAAGGAAGTTTCGTTAGTTGAATGTGAAAGCATCTGTTTTCAGTAATGTGTGACATTTTTGTTGCAGTGGTTGAGTTACTGAATAAACCAAAATCTAAATATTTTTTTGTCCTTTTTTTCATATTATTATTAGAGCTGTCATTTTAACGCGTTAATTCGATTAATTACGCCGCAATTTAACGCGTTAAAAAATTTAACGCAATTAATTATGAGTATCAATGGTGGCGAAAATCCCATGTTAAATAAAGAAAACGATGTACTAAAGTCACGTTAGTTACATTATCTGAGTGCTGGAACAATTCCAAAGTGCTCGTTTCAGTGTAATCTACGCTGTTTCGGTGTCTGTCTGTGCCGTTTGGCACGGAGCGACAAGTCTGAGCGCGTCTCTGGTTGCTATGCAACGCGAGCCGAGCTGAACAAATGCGTTTCTGGTTGGCTGATGGACACGTGGTCACGTTATCAGCATCGCTAATTCTGATTGGTTTAACACGCGTTTGCTCTCACAGAGCAAAACTATGTTGGCACAATGCAGCGCAAAATATACGACTTCTGTTATTCATTTTTCATTTTCATTTGAGCTAGATTGTTGCATGGTGATTTTACGTCACGGTCTGAAAAAAATGTCTTTTTCCAATCTAAATGTAAAATGAACTGAACTTTGAACTAGTTCAAAATTAAAACTGAACTACGAACGTGAACAGTTCATTTTGAACACGTGAAATGAACAAAAGTTTGAACTAGTTCAAAATTGAAGCTGTGAACTATCAATGTGAACAGTTCAAAAAAAGTGTGAACTTGCACAACACTGCACACACACACACACATATATATATATATATATATATATATATATATATATATATATATATATATATGAAAGTAAAGCACAGGACCAGGACATCCTCTGGGAGGTGCTTGCTTGCTTTTGGCATCTTCCAGGGTTTTTTTGTTTGATGAAGAAAAAAACAACTGGAATGAGTCTTTTTGGTGGCATAGACCTGTAAAATCCTTCACATGGATCAGTGACAGCACAAAGCGCAGAGGTAGACTGATGAGGGCAGCTTTGGCTTCGCCTTATCATGGGGAGATGCTGAAGCGCTGGCAAGGGAAGGAACAAGTGAATTCTTGGAGACATCCGAGGCATCTGTCACTTGTCTTTTAATCTATTTTACATGACTTGGTTTAACTTCTGCTGTGATTTATGGGCAGATATTTGAAGTTTTATGCACTGAAAATTTTACATATCAGCACAGCCGATACAGTGCAGCCACTGTGTCAAGTCAAACTCCACAGAGACTGAAGCTCTACAGGATCAGTGTTTCATGACTTCATAAATCACAAAGCCAGGGTGCTGTTGCAAATGCAAATGTGTGCTTCCTGCAGGGAGCTTTAATGCTGCAGGGTTCAATGTGACAAACAATTACTAATGGACATTTGTTCATATGTAAAAGTTAAACACCATAGTTTTAAAGGTCCCATATTTAACACTTTCCCTGGGATTCATTTAGGTGTGATATCCCTGACCTCTCTGCAGCTCTAGAAAGGACATGTCATGTCATTAATATTAATGAGCCTCTCCTCTGACTGGCTGATTTGAATGTAAAACTGTGACCTTACAACTTTACAGAAGTCCTGACATCTGGTTTTAAGGCATAGTTTTTTAACACAGGCTGTGTGCTTTTGTCTGTGTATTGAAAGTTTTAAACATGGGGCAATATTAAGAATAATGAGACCATCTTATAATCAAAATCAATTAAAATCTCACACATTCTTAAATATTTTTTCAGCAGGTGTGCTCGCTGCTATAGCTCTTTGAGGTCTTTGAGGTAATTGTCCATTTTTTATTTGATTGATCCGTTTTTTACTTTTTATTTTACCTTAATATTTCACCACTGTCTCTGTATCATTCCAAAACTCCCACAACTTTTCCCCAGCAACCAAATGAGATGCTTGGAAGTAGAATTTTTGATCAAATGATGTGGTATGTTTTTCTGCCAATAGGAAAGCCCCCACATTCTGCCAATGTGGGGGCTTTTTGTTATTTTGAATACTTCTAAGTATCAACATCTATTTCTCGTCTCTTTTTTCCATCTCTACCCACAATGAACCTGCAGCGAATGTGTATAGAACACAATGAAAATATTCAGCAACATCATGGCGTAAATTATTTATCATAACTCTGAATTACTTGGCCTATCAACACAATTTAAAAACTGGTATATAGTTTGAGGTCCACACTCTCCACATGAAGTGAAACCCAACACTCGCGAATGCTCATCTTGATGCAATGACACCTCAAAGTGTCAAAGCGTTGTTAATTTTGGTAAATATGGTACATTGTTACTGTAAATGTGCTTCAGTTCTTCCTGCTTACTAGATACAAGCCTGAACTGACATGAGTCAATCAGTTAAAGTTGCTATAAGAAAAATTTGTGATGCGTGTTGGTCCCCTGATTCTTTATCAGTGTTCGCCCAAGCCTGCAAACTGCTCTGTTGTCAGGTTTGAGCTGTTAATCCTCATCATTTTCCTCCTGACAAGTCACCTTTGCTTCTTCTGAACAGCTTTACATACAGGCAACCTAAATTTCCATTTCAAAGGTGACGAATCTGTGTAAGATGTGTTCAGACAAAAGAGATTTAGCAGCAGCAAACAGGTTTGAACTTAAATTTGTATTATCTTTTTACAAAGACTCTTGATGGAGAATGTTGATGAGGTTTGACAGTTTATAGGGTGCTTGTGGGAAGCAAGCCAGCTCATGTCCCAGTGGAAATAAAGCAAATAGTGCATCTCCAGTAGTTTCTCTGAAGTCATCACAAAAATCTGGTGAGGGACTTCTCAGATGACCATGTTCACAAATTCCTTTTGAAGCCATTTGTGCTCACAATAAATGAGGCTGGGACACATTCTTTGCTTATGTGAGCCTAGAACCAAAACCCAAGAGGAAGACCTTGGGAAAGAATGAATGTTGCTTTTGAAGTTTTTCCAAGAATCACAATGATTGAATATTCTGCCTGAGTGCACACAGATGTCACATAAATGAGAAAAAGCTCACAAGGGGAAGCATCATGCAGCATTTCAAGTCCGTTAAGGCAATTTTTTGTTATCTGTTGGAGAATTATTCATGTGCCAAAGAATACAACAATTCATTATTCTCTTTCAACACACCTGTTTAATATTGAATCTCCAAGGCCCAGAATAGCCATTACGTAAACATTACACCCTTCACTAACTTTAATTCAATGCACGGACCTGTAAACCGTTGTCTTACAGGTCGATCTTAAGAATGATAAAATTAATCACACAGATGTATTATTCAATATTTCTGCAGCTGGTTATCAAACAAAACAATGCTATATTAAAAGATTATTTAGATTAAAAGACACCTTATATAACCACAGAGTCTCTGAAGCTTTCATTTTATAATGAGATGTATTGCTAACAGTCTCGCTCGTTCGTCTCCCTGGCTTATAAAAGGCTAAGAAGCCTCTGAATAAAACACAGGCGCATTTGCACAGACATATTGGCTGTTGGTGATGAGAAGCCACCAAACTTTCTATCTTAACACACACATGCACACATGGACACGCACACACACACACACACACACACACACACACACACACACACACACACACACACACACACACACACACACACACACACACACACACACACACACACACACACACACACACACACACACACACACACACACACACAGTTGACATCTTGGACTATGGACAATTTGACATCTCTTCTATCTGAAAAACACACACATTTAGGTGACAGGTTATATAAAGGATAAGAAACCACACACACACTCAGGTGTGTATTGTGCTCAGGTCTGAACACCTCAGGTCTGAACATCTGAAATTCAATTTTCAGTGATATAGCCACTGTGGATGGCATCTCCTATGCTTCCATCACCACTGTTAGAAATCTGGGCATCATCTTTGATCAAGATATGTCATTCACTGTCCACATTAAACACATTTCTAAGACTGCCTTCTTTCTTTCACAGAGCTAAGGTCAGGCACAGAAAAGCTTGTCCATGCATTGCTACTTGCAGCTGGATTACTGCAATTATTTATTGTCAGGATGTGCCAAAAATCTCTTAAGACTCTCCAGCTGATCCAGAATGCTGCTGCACATATATTAATAGGCACTAGAAGAAGGGATCATATCTCACCAATATTAGCCTCGCTGCACTGGCTTCATGTAAAATCAAGAATAGAATTAAAATCTTCCTACTAACCTACAAAGCTCTTAATGGTCAGGCTTCATCGTACCTTAAGGATCTCATCATTTCGTATCATCTATCAAGAACACTGCTTTCCCAAAATACATCTTATTAGAGGTTCCCAGAGTTTATGAAATCAAAATGGTAGCAGAACCTTCACCTACCAGGCTGCTCTCCAGTGGAATCATCTTACTGTTTCAGTCCAGAGGGCAGACACCCTTCTTACATTTAAGAACAGGTTAAAACTTTTTTTTTTTTTTAAAAAAGCTTATTGTTGGGGCTAGACTAAAATATTATTGTGCTGCTATAGGTTTAGACTGCTGGGACCTCATGAAATACCCTGAGCTTTTCTTTCTTTCTTTCTTTCTTTCTTTCTTTCATCTGTAACACTCATGACCTACAGACCTTTTAAATCTGTTTTGTTCCCAGAGTCCCGTCCTGTCACCTTATCCTCCACATACACCATGACTCATTTAATCATCTTCTATACCTGCTTATTCCTCTTTAGGGTCGCAGGGGTCTGCTGGAGCCAATCCCTGCGCATTACAGATGAGAGGCAGGGATACACTCCAGATGGTCGCCTATCGTGGGGCACACACACCATTCCCTCACACACTCACACCTATGGGCAATTTAGTCTCTCCAATTAACCTCACCATGTTTTTGGACTGTGGAAGAAAGCCAGAGAACCCGGAGAAAACCCACACAGAGACTAGGAGAACATGCAAACTCCACACAGAAAGGTCCCAGACCAAGGTCTTGAACTTGCAACCTTTCATGCTGTGAAGCAATAGCACTAACCCCTGCTCCATCATGTCACCCCACCCCACCATGAATCAATATAATAATATTTCAATATTATTTATGTTATTCTATTTAATGTTCTACTCAACTCTGTTCTATATGTATTGTTTCCATCCTGTCTACATATCATCTTTTGCATGCCTGTCTGTCCTGAAAGAAGGATTCCTCTTCTGTTACTCTTCCTGAGGTTTCTTCTTCTTTTTTCCCCCAATTAAAAAAATGAGTTTTTCCTTGTATGGTGTGAGAGTCTAAGGACAGGGAATGTTGTGCTGGTGTTTTATAAACTATAAACTAAAGCCCATTGAGGTGAATCTGTGATTTTGGGCTATACAAATAAAATTGACTTGAATACACTTTTTATGTGTGGGAAATGGTGTCTGCACGGTTTGTGCATATGTATCAGGTACAAAGCAACACATAAAATATTGACGATATTAGTTAGTGCTGCTGAAGCACCATTATTTTGTGATTTTTTTGTGAACGTGTGTACATTTTGGATTGGAAAGCTTTGCCCATCATTGCTGTTCCCCATGAGAACTCCATTGATTAAATCAGGGCCTCTCAGATTTTTATCACGAGCAAAAAAACAAAAACAAAAAAAAAAAAAAAAAACTGTTGTCTCAGGGGGAATGCAACAAATGTTCACATATTCGTCAAATAAAAAAATGTGTTGTAACAGAACTACTCCCTGTATGATGCAGTTTCTTTTCCCTTCATCTGAGAGCCTTTCAGTGTCTCATGTGAAAACTGACAGTCTTTTCCTCTGGACTGGATGTGAACAAGTGCTGCAGTGATGCTGCGGCTTTTACTGCCTACGTCATGATTACATCACAACACTTGCTAGAGGCAAAACAAAGAAGGACTGCAGGTTAACCAACATGAGTTGCACCATAAATGCCATCTTGCTGGGTTGTTGGGTGCAGGAATCAAAGGACAAGCCTCATGATGAAAGTAAACTGAAATTTTACCAGCTGCCAGTCAACAAAGTTAACTGTGCTTAAACGCAATAAACCCAGACTGAGGCGTATAACTACTGCACTCAAGTACAATTACAATAGTTCAATACTTTGTTAAATTCAAACTACAGGAACTTCACCTTGTACTTGTGATTTACAGAACATTAATATGTGCTACAGAGAGTTGAAAACCAATCCTGTCATGTTTATTGTGTTTAAATTCTGTCATAGAGACAGTTACCTGCAGGACCCCCCAGTCAGAGCCATTGGCGGACACAATAAAACCTTCCTCCTGGAAAGTCTTGAACCTCAGGGACAGTTTGAAATCTTGGTTGTCCTCATCCATCCTATGAAGGTACGTCAGGTACCCCTTACCATCGAACCTCACCGCTGACTCTGAAACACAGAAAAGCATAAAACAATGAAATGAGCAGATGTGACAGCCTGATAACAACAATAGTAAAGTCACACTCTGAAAACAGTGACACCTTTCTTGTATAACTTGCGAGGTAAATTTGTTCACCTTCTTAACAGATGATTTAAAGATTTATTACATAAAACTATATATAAACACACATTTAAAGTATGATGTCCTGAATAAATTAAGTGAAGTCTTTGTAAATCATCTCTTTGCTTATTTGTGACTCTGGAGTCTACTCACATCTAATATATATGTAAATATACACAATTTAAAATTTTTTATTTTTTTTTTTTTAATGAAAGAGTGTAAACTCATTGTAACATGTAAAAATGTGTATGAAGAAAACCAAAAATGACAGAAATGAAAAAAACTAAGTAAATATTTACTGAAGGAATTAATTGAATAAATAAATAATTACTTAACAGAGGACAACAAAGGAGGAAAGACTGAATCAACGGATCAATGGAGATTCCAACAGCAAGGAAGTATATTTGTATATGGACAAACCCCTGTTATAGTCTTCTGTGTTTCAACGATGAAACTTTATGGACACCTGTGTTTGACTATCAGAAATGTGTTCAATTTAAATTAGATTAATTAATTAATTAATTATAACTCAGAAAACCTTTTATATATATATATATATATATATATATATATATATAGAGAGAGAGAGAGAGAGAGAGAGAGAGAGAGAGAAGGCAGTGGGTTAATATTCCTTTAAAGATGTTATGAAGCCATTTTTTCTTTCAACAAGAAAAGTTGGAGTTGTGTGAGATATTAATTTGGAAGACCAACGATAGCATCTATAAAACCCTGCCAACAATAATGACTCAAAGGGATTGTTTTTCATACCTGGATTTTTAAAATCAGCTCAAACATCTTCTTAAGATATCAATGTTTTTCTTGTCTGTTCTTAATCCTAACCTTTCCTACCCCCTTATCGCAGAGCCTCTTAAGACCAAATAGGTATCTGATATAGTCAAAATATGGTGGCAATACCATATTGAGAAGATGTTCCAGAGAAGAAAGACTCTAAACAAGCTGATAATGGCCAGAGAGCCTCTAGCTGGCTTTTCTTCTGATGCACACCACTAATCCTCACAGGAATGGCCACAAACAACATTGAAGACCATCATCTTAGATGGTGCCACTGCTCAGTGCTGGCTTCAGATGTTCTGTCGGTGGTAGCCGTAGCTAATTGAGCTAGCTGAGGTCACATTCCTTCATTTACATGAAATCTTGATGATTTACTCGTTGAGTTTGGTTTGTTTTAACAGGTAAGATGTAGGGCAGCTTTTGATCTCTGTGCCAGACGGATTCAGATTTTATCTAAAGCAACTGATAGAAGGTGGATCTTCAAACTTGGAAATTCCTGCAGCATGAATCTTCTTCAACATTTCTATCTAGTATAAATACCAGAAATGATATTTACTGACTCTCCTTCAATTGAAATGTTAGTGTTCGATGGTGTTGAAAAGCTATCAAAACTCTGAAAACGTAGTCTGCTTTAAAAGATGGGTTCCTGATAAAACAATGCTCGTGAAAATATATATTAAAGTATGATAAATGTTGATATGAGACGAAATGTTGTCATGTTGTCAAATGTTGTCATTCAACGTACTGTATTTGCAGAAACAAATAAATTGTCAGTGTTTGATTGGTGGCTCAGCAGCACTCAGACTGCATGTTAAGAGAGTGGAGAGCTGGCTGAAAATGATGCTGGAGCAGCTCATTTTCCATGTCAACACTGCAGTTTTGAACCAGATCAATTGTACAAACAGCAGGATGATGATGCAGCATCTCAGGCTGCAGACTTGTCCTACTCTTTAGAAGAAAGGAGGATGTATAGCTGCGTGAAGTGTCTGCAAACTTTAAATTTGTTCATAAAAAGGCCACAGCTTCCTTCCTTGTTCACACACTCTCACATTAGTATCCAGACACACTCATTAACTCCTCTCACCATTACAGGGGCAGACGCTCTCCCAGCTGTGGTGCGGGGTGATGTAACCTGTTCTGGCAGTGGTGAAATGGCTCAGTCTCTCTCCCGTTAGCCAGACGGCATTTCTGCAGCCTCGTGGCGGACAGCCTGTGCCCAGACACCCGTTGTGGCTCACCCTGAGGATGTTTAGGCCCAGGGAGTCCTCGATATCCGATATAATACCTACATCAAGGAGGTCGACATTTCAATCCATACATACAAAGGGATACTTGATCACAGTGGGATTACTGGACTTCTTCTGGAAGCAGTTTGATTTATACCTGACGTCTATTGTTCTGCATTTAAATCTAGATAATATCTTTGGTGTAAATTCAAATTATTTCTCCATTGAAGGTAATGTGTATCAATACTGTTGTACTTTGGGACTTTGTATAACATATTGTGATTTAAATACATTCCTGCAGAATAACCTTGTTTATATTCTTTGATGTACTTTGTGATACAAAGACAGAGTTGCATCCAGTTGGCCTATAACATTATCCTGTCTTATTATTGAATAGGAGACTAATGTTCATTCAGTTATATGGAGTCTCTCCCCCACATCCTTACTGCTGTCTACACCCTCAACAATCTCCAATGGAATGAGAAACTTATAGCAGAAAGCAGACATTGTAGACTACACTGGTGAATAAATTCAGCTTTACTTTGAAGCAGCTGCTGACAGTTAGATATCAATCTCATATTGCTCTATATCCTGCCATTATATTAACCTGAGATTCCTCTTTGGAATCAATACAGTACTCTATTGTAAATTATGGGGAGGACTCTCAGGGGAATCACTGAATTAAACAGCTCAGACAATATTTATCTTGATGGATCACCTGCAAGCCTGCTGGTTGGTAGAGGCTGGAAGAGTCCGCTCTGAGGCTTTGAGACCAGCAGGGCCTCCAGGGTGTGAGGCCGCTGCTGCAGGCTGGCCAGATGGAGTTCCTGCCTAGATAAACCCAGAGCTTGGCCCAGGCTGCGTTGGAGGCCTCTCCAGTGATCTCCGAGAAACTCCTCTGGTGAAATCCCAACCAGCTGCAGCGTCAGACCGGAGTCCAGCGCCCTCTGTGAGGCCGCCCACATGTGGACTTTGACCCCAGTCCAAACACTGAACTTTCCATCCGTCACGCTCACATTGAGTGAGTAGGAACCCGCCTCCAGATTTTCATCTGCCCAGATTTTCCCGTTGACTGTGTCGACAGAGAACCTGGCCCCTGCAGGGTTCTCTGACACCAGCTTGTAGGTGAGAACATCCTGCGGGTCCTGGTCTGAAGCGTGGAGTCTGCCAATGAGCCGGTTAGCAAACAGCCCACCAGCAGTGGTGATGAAGACCTCCAGGGGGACGACAGAGGGGGGATACTTGCTCTGTTCAGTGACATTGATGTTGACCACGCAGATGGAGGAGAGGGGCGGGTTGCCACTGTCTGTCACCTAATTGGACAACAATTACAAACATAAAACAAGCTATGACACAGATGTTTGGCTTGATTTTGTAAATTAAAGACATTTAGGGTTCCACAGATTGTGAAAAGTCACTAGATAATAGATGATGCAAAAATAATCCATCAGTTTCTCACATGTTTTAACTTTATTTGTAAAGACAGTTTTACCTCTTCAGGCCTCTATTAGAAACCACTGTCCTATAGGAGACGTTGACTCCAATTATTTCTATCCTTGACAACAATTCTGGTCCCATGATGTTCTAAATACTGTGTAAGAGGGTTTTTTACACTGACAAAAAATATTTCTCATGAAATGGTCAAAATGAATAATACAGCAATATGGTACAAAACATCATCAGCAGTTTCAAATCAAAGCAGCATTTTTACCAGCACTTAAAGATCCATATACAGCTGTACATTTAGTTCATATATGTGCCTCAAATGCTGTAACTCAGTAGCCTAGTTTTATTATTTCTAATGAAGAGAAAACAACAGAGTAAACTAAAAACTAAAAAGCATCCATAATCAATATTTGTTATAACAAAGCATCTAATGTCAGTGTTTTTATTGTATGTATGTGTGTGTTGAATCTACAGATACTCTGCAGCTCCTTCAGCTTTATGGAGCATTATATTGAATTTCATCTTATTGTTTATCTGTCAGGTTGTAACAATAATATTTAGGTTTACTCTCAGTGGTCTCAGTGTGGTTTTGGGCTGCTGTTTCCATACAAAAATCTCTAATGAGATGATTAGATGCAGACTCCTTCAGTTAATTGTGATAAATCCATGTACCCCCAGCCTAATGAAAAAAAGAGACATTATTCAGCACTTTGAGGCTAAATTACTTTCAGCCATTTTTCTTCTGAACCACAGCCGACATGAAACCACTCCACTACCACTTTCTCTGCTGTTTGCCTTTTCCACTGACAGCACTGTCAGCAACACAGCAACTGAGACCCAGAGGGACTCTGCAGTGCATGAGTGTTTCATCACTGAACCAGGATTACAAGAAACACTTTCTTGTTTCTTCTACAGTTTGACAGATTGTGAGATTTAGTATATTATGGATGAATTGTAGCAACCCCTTATTCATGAAGAATGTAATATGGCATCAAAATACACCATATCAGTGACGACATCTGATATATTTGATAGGGGCAATGCAAAGCAAAAGTAGACTATGTTTTACCCGATGGGTGAATTGAACAATGGAGCTGTTCTGCACACACACACACACACACACACACACACACACACACACACACACACACACACACACACACACACACACACACACACACACACACACACACACACACACCTTACACATAAACTCATACCTTTTCTAGAAAACTGCAAGTGTGCCCTAAACGACAATTACAAATAATAATTGCCAATAATAAGAAATAATGTATCTAAATGTACTTGTGCTTATATTCGGTTTGGCAATCCACTTTGTTCAAGACAGTTAAATATATTTTATATTCATGCATATTCTTATACTTAATTTATCTGTGTATTTAACTATCATAAGTACTGATATGTTTAAATGAGAATGAGAAAATACAGTTCAAATTCTTATTTTTCATATTATTATTACATTGTTTATTTATAATAGTCAACATATTAGTATAGGAGGCTATTTATAATAGTCTTCTATATATTGTCTAGTATAATAGTCAATATAATAGTCAAAATGTTATTTGAAAATCTATAACCTAGCCTTTCCTCCTTCCCAATGTGCAAAAAGTTTATCTCTGTAAAAACTAGTGATGCACCATCCAGGTTTTTCCCGATCCATTCCAATACCGATACTGCGGCTGAGCATATCGGCCGATATCCGATACTACTGTTGAATGAATGAACCATGCAGCACCCCTCCTTTAGTGCGGATGGTAAGGTGGATGAGCGTCTTTTCAGCTAAAATCATATGTAAAGTGCCAGTAAACTTTATTTTACATGTCTATTAAAGAGGTGAAATATGCGTGTATGAGTGTATTTACTGAAATGATATAAACAGGAAACGGGGCACAAAAGCATTTTCTCTTTGATATCAATGGGCTTCAAACATATGCACCACGTCCTGGTTTACTGAAGGAATATTAGGACCAGGAAAAAAAAAAAAAAAAAAAACGGCAAAAAAGTCTGGTACAAAACCGAAAGAAAAAACAGGCAAAAGGAAAAAAAAGTCTGCTGCATACAGTGCGGAATTTGTGTTATTTAAGGGGAAATTGGTTTATTGGATTTTTCTTTTCTCTCACACTTTAACATATGCAATAAAAGTATTAGTTAGTAGTTGCTCCATGTTACTGTTTGCTAGCATTCTGTGCGTGCTGTGCGTGATGACGTAACCAGCTTGCAAACATACAATCAAAGTTACTAGATGCGTGACTGGATCGGAACACTGGATCGGCCTCTTTCATCCAATATCCAGTCCAGCTGATTGGTCATTATCGGAGCCAATATCCGATCTGGGTCGGATATTGGTGCATCTCTAGTAAAAACCTATTTAGCTGACCATCGGTTAATAAGACACCACAGTGACCATCTCACAGCTGTAGCTACAGCTACATGCAGGCAGGTCGGAGGTCATCTGGGCAATTCTATGTTGATCATTTTCTTTACAGTAAAAATTTGTATCATTATCAAAAATAGTATTATGTGGTAAAGGCTTTTACACATGCAAAGTGGCAATGGTGAAAGTAGTGAAGGAATAACAATTGAAAAAGTTCAAAGGTCTAAGTAGAGTGAAAAATTGGTATGGTTATTGTTTGCAGCCCTCTTACCTGTATCTTGAGCTGATGATGGGCTTTGACCTTCTTCCTGAGTGGAGCAGAGAGCGACAGCAGACCTCCCTGGTCAACATGGAAACGGCGGTCATCATTACCACTGACGATGTGGAAGGAGAAAGGCGGGCCATTCCTGGGTGTGTCCTTGTCCATCACCACCAGCTGCAGGACACTGCTGCCGATTGACTCGCCCTCCTGCAGGAGACAAGAATTTATTCATTTTATTCTTCAACTTTGATTATTTTCATTTATTTACATTTCATTTCAAGAAATATAATCAAGATACAATACTTTATAAGGGTTGTATAACATATTTTAGTCAATAACCTATTGTAAATCAATCAATAAATATTATTCTCTTTTTGGGGAGGGAACTGTTTAACCTTTGTCACTGGAGGGGAATGAACAACGTCTCTGTCATAGGACTGGTCGGCGGTGGAGGGACAGAAACCAATGGAAACAAAATGCCACACATAAACTAAGTAAACAAAAAAAAGCAACAAAAACCGCAAAACTAAAGTGGCCTCAGCCAAACATGCCCTACTCCAAGACAGCCTAGACTGCACCCAAGCCTCGCTCAGACGCATCAGTCTGAACAGTTAACGGGCTTCCAAAATCCGGACTGAGGAGCACAGGCTCTTGACAAAAAGAGTCCTTTAAGTCGAGAAATATGCTCTCGCACTCAGTCCACTCTACCTTGTTGGGTTGGCTCTTGCGGGTCAGCACAGACGCCTTCTCTGAGAAGTTCGGTATGAAGTGCCTGTACCAACCCACAAGACCCAAGAACGAACGCACCTGCTTTTGGGTGGATGGCTGCTCAGCAGACATAATAGCTTCCACCTTCCCCACCTGGGGACGGATGACACCTTGGCCCAGAACGAAGCCCAGGTAGGAGGTCTCCTCCCTGGCCAAGGCACACTTGTCTGGGTGGATAGTGAGGCCCGCCTCCTTAACCAAGGAGAGGACCTGCTGCAGATGTTGGAGGTGCTCCTCCCAGGTGGCGCTGTAGATCACAATGTCATCAAGATAGGCAGCGGCAAAACCCTCCGCCCCCCTGAGGATTCTGTCCATCAGCCGCTGGAAGCTCGCTGGCGCCCCATGCAGGCCGAAGGGTAGAACGGTGAACTGGAAGTGTCCAAACGGTGTTCTGAAGGCAGTGAGCTCTTTGCTGCCCTCTGCCAGCGGCATCTGCCAATACCCTTTGCAGAGGTCCAGTGTGCTTAGGTATTTGGCCTTGCCCAGGCATTCAACCAGGTCGTCGACCCTTGGCATGGGGTACGGATCAAACTTTGCCTGCATGTTGACCTTGCGAAAGTCCAAACAGAATCTCAGGCTGCCATCTTTCTTGGGTACCAGGATGACTGGGCTGCTCCATTCGCTGAAGGACAGCTCGATGACACCCAGCTGAAGCATCATGTCCAGCTCCTCTTTCAGGACCGGTAGCAATCGCTCTGGCACCCTGTAGCAAGGCTGCCGCACAGGACTATCGTCCTTAAGCACCACCTGGTGCTCAACCAGCTCCGTTCGCTCCGGTCGGTGAGAGAAGAGGCCCTCTGGCAGGATGGTATAGAGATCACGCTGGCGTTCCTCTGGTAGATGGCTGAGGTCCAGCTGGGCATCCTCCTCCCGCCCTGGCAAATACTGCTCACTGTACTCTTCCTCCTCCTCCTCAACTGCTCGGATGAATAGCACTGATGCCTTCTGCTGTGGCTCTGACTGCAGTTCTGGCTCCACCCGCTCATTCCATCGCTTCAACATGTTGACATGGAAGACTTGATGTTTCTTTCGACGGTCCGGCATGTTGATCTCGTAGGTAAGTTTTCCCATCTTGTGCGTCACGGTGTAGGGCCCCTGCCATTTTGCCAACAGCTTATTGTCTGAGCTGGGCAACAACAGCAGGACCCTGTCACCAGGCTGGAAGCTGCGCATGCGAGCAGAACGGTCATACCATGCCTTCTGTCGGTCGTGAGATTTGCGGAGGTTTTCTTGAGCCATGGCAGTCACAGCAGTCACCTTCTCCCTCATCTTCAAGACGTAGGAGATGATGTCAGTCTTCTCCGACGTCTCTCCTTCCCAGGTCTCCTTCAGAACGTCCAGTGGGTCCAGTTCGAAGGGTGAGAAACCCGTTGACTCTTGGAGGACCTCTCTGTACATGAACAATAGGTAGGGTAGCCACTGGTCCCACTCTTGTCCGCTTTCATCCACAAACCGTCTGAGCATGTTCAAAAGGGTCTGATTGAACCGCTCAATTAGTCTATCAGTCTGTGGGTGATAGGGAGTGGTTCTGATGCGCTTTATCCCTAACAGGTCATAAACTTGTTTCAGTGTTCTGCTCATGAAGTTGGGGCCTTGGCCTGTTAACACCTCACGGGGAATCCCTACTCTGGAGAACAGCTGGAGTAGACATGAGGCAACTTGCTTAGCGGTAACAACTTTTAAGGGGAAGGCCTCGGAGTACCTGGTGGCATAGTCACAAATTACCAAAATGAAGCGGTTCCCTGACCTACTCTTTTCCAGGGGGCCAACTACATCCACCCCTATCCTCTCAAAAGGGGTGTCAACTACAGGGAGAGGCAATAATGGGGCAAGTGCAAAACCTTTCCCTACAGCTAGCTGACATTGGGGACATGACCTGCAGTAGTCTTTCACTTGGACAAACATTCCAGGCCAATAAAAAAGTCTGCTAATGCGTTGTAGAGTCTTCATGTGTGCTAGGTGACCTGCCCAAGGGATTGTGTGGCCAAGCTCTAAAACTTGCTGTCTGAACTGCTCTGGCACAGCAAGCTGTAAACCGTCTTCACTCTGCCTGTACAAGATGTTATTTTGATGAAGACCTCATTGCCAAGGGCTGGGACAAAGCAAGAACCGTCCTCTGCCTTCTGAAACAGTCTGGCTAGTGTAGGGTCTGCACGCTGCACTACAGCAACATTACCAGGAAAACGTATATCAGCATCTGTCAGGCTAGGGGAATCAACATCTGCCTCACTCTGTAGGCCTGACTGCTCTATGATGTCCAGCACTGTCTCTCTGCGCTTAGCACATCTCTCCTCTCTGGTGCATGCTGGCTCAGCTGGAACATCCTCACCATAAAAAGGAAAATCTGCCATGTCCACAGGGTTAGCCTTAGCCCTTGTGACTATACAGCTTAAAGCAGTTCTCCCTACCAGGTCTGACAATACAGGGAGGTCTTGGCCTAACAGCATTGGGTATGGCAGTTTGGGGACCAGCCCCACCTTGAGCAAATATGTCTGGCCACATACTCCGACATACACATCTGCTGTAATATGCTCACTGTTATCACCATGAACACAACAGATGGTCAGCTTGTCATTCTCATTTCTAAACTCAAGGGGGACCAAATCTGCCTGAACCCGTGTTTATGTGCAGGGGCCAGGGCCATGGTGTGTTTACCATTAGGTTCTACAGAAATGACAGGATCTCTGCTCTGCTGGGTCTTAATGGGTGGGCTAGGGTTGGGTACATAGCATAAGTGGGAATGCTTGGGTTTTCTGAGGGGGCATGCAGGGCTCTTCTCCCTACCACAGTTAAAGCATGAAACACCTTGGGGCTTAACAATGCTTTGGGGAGGGGATGGGGTGTAGAAGACGCACCAGAACCACGTCCATTACCAACACCATCAGACTTACCCCAGAGTTGACGGTCCAGCACTCATAGCCAGCGGCCACACATAGCGGTACCTCTTGGAGCCTTTGTGTGCGGCGACGAAGTTCTCCTCCAGGGTGGCGGCCTCTGCTGCTGTTTTTGGGTTGCGTTCCTTGACCGAGGTCCTCACCTCTGGATAGAGAACGCGCAGGTATTGTTCCATCACCATGGTCTCCATGAGGGCCTCTTTGCTGCAGGTGTCATACTTCACCCATTTACAAAACAGGTCTTTCAGGTGTATGTAAAGTTCTTGTGGTGTTTCATCTTGGTTGGTGTCCATAGCTCTGAACTGTGAGCGGTACGTCTCTGCATTTATTTCATATTTTTTCAGTATGGCTTCTTTCAGTTTGTCAAAGTCCATGTTATTTCCAGGGTCCATTGCAATGAAGGCGCTTCTGGCTTTGCCTGTTAGCAGTGGTATTAGGTGGATTGCCCAGTCCTCCTTCGGCCACTCACCGGCTGCTGCCAGCTTCTCGAACATCGTCAGGTAATGGTCGATGTTATCTGTCTCTTTCAGCTTCGGCATCCTCAGCTTGTATGGCGTCTTACCCCCTCTGGTGGTGGCTGCACCTGGTTCAGGTGTTGAACTGCGAGAAAAATCCAGAGTGCTCCCCCTGTCTCTCATCGTCCCCACATCCAGCTGGAGTTGGGTCACCTGGTAAGGATGGAATACTGCTGGGCTTGCCGGCCAGACTCTTTCTCCAGCTTGTCCTCTATGGCTCGCTGCACCATCATAAAGAACTCGAACGTTCTTGCCAGCCGGTCTAGGGAAGACTCGAGTTGGCTGCAGCTCTTGCTGCTGCTGTCGCCTCCGCATCGCCCCCAACTGCTGCTGCTGCTGGCTCTTCACTGGTCTTGCTGGTTGCCTTCCTTGTCGTCATCTTCGTCTTTGCCTTTGTTTTTGTCTCTACCCCTTCAAATCCCACTTCTGACACCACATGTGACAGGACTGGTCGGCGGTGGAGGGACAGAAACCAATGGAAACTTTTCTTTTCAAAAGTAGCGCTTTTTATTTTTCAAAATGCCGCATATAAACTAAGTAAACAATAAAAAAAAAGCAACAAAAACCACAAAACTAAAGTGGCCTCAGCCAAACATGCCCTACTCCAAGACAGCCTAACCACAACTCACCCTCTGGAGCATTCTACTGGGCTTATATACCCATAGCTCCTCCCCCCAGATGAGCCCAGTTGACAAAATAAATCAATTAACTAAATAACAACATTTCAACCCGAAAATAACAACTGAAAATAATAAACACAAAATACATAGACACCCAAAATAATTTTAAGTAACCAAAAGCCCTTCTACACATAATACATTTTCCCCAAAACGAATAAAACACCCCCGCTAAAATAGTATATAGTATGTGCCGCCCAGAGCGCACCAACCCCCCCCCAATATCAACACAGTGGTCCAGTCCCTCTGTTTCGTCCCAGGAAGCAGGAAGTGTGGAGTCCGCGATAACTTTACTGAAACTATGTGATTAACATAATTAAAACATTCAATTAGAAAAACGGTCCTGTGTGTAAGTATGATTTGTTACTGGTACCATGTTGTTTAAACAGATGAATGTTAAACAGAAGGAATGTTTGAAAATATAGCGCAGGTGGAAATGCGAGTGATTAAACAAACAAAAACAAACGCTACTAAAATGCCGGTTGGCCACCCCTGCACTTTGGTAATGAGTGCTATTGAGAAACTATTGGAAACTGTGTAGTGTGGAATGCTGAAACTTTTTTAAACCAAGTCAGAACAGTGAGTGGGTGTGCGAGTGTGCGTGTATGACTGGCGTAAGTGTCACGGCTCACTGACAGTCTCCAACTGGAATCAAATCACTGATTTGTTTAGCATAACTGCTAAACTACTATAATAAACACTATTAACCACTATTATCTAAATCATACGCTAATGTTTTGAGATTGAATCCATACTCATCTCCTAGCTACAGAATTGATCCTCAGATCTGTGAACTTATCCATTACACTTAACAATCCGTTAATTATTTTTTGTTTTACATTTGTTTTGGGGCGACACGGTGGGGCAGGGGTTAGCGCTGTTGCCTCACAGCAAGAAGGTCGCAGGTTCAAGACCTCCTTGGTCCGCTTGCCTGGGTCTGGGACCTTTTTGTGTGGAGTTTGCATGTTCTCCCTGTGTCTGCGTGGGTTTTCACCGGGTACTCCGGCTTCCTCCCACAGTCCAAAAACATGCTGAGGTTAATTGGCAACTCTAAATTGCCCGTAGGTGTGAGTGTGTGAGTGAATGGTGTGTGTGCCCCACGATAGGCTGGCGACCATCTGGGGTGTATCCCTGCCTCCCGCCGTAATGAGCTGGGATAGGCTCCAGCAGACCCCTGCGACCCTAATGAGGAATAAGCAGGTATAGAAAATGACTGACTGACTGACTGACTGTTGTTTGCATGGTAACAAAAGCCGAATGCTCTCACTATCGGTGCATTAAAGAATGCTCCAACATCCGAGATTTGAGCATTGTATGCTGGACAAAGGAAACAGCTAAATTTAATTGTGATATTACTGCAACTGCAACCCATTTATGCTATTTGTTTGTCTTCTGAATGTGATTTGAATGTGATTTTCTGACAAACTTGCTTGTAAATTATATCCTGGCAACTAGATGACAATTTAAAGCAAAGTCCTCCAAATCCTGCTCACTGTCTATAACGTTAACTCATTTTACCAACACAACAGGTCCTGTAGAAGACAAACATCTTATATATTAAGTCTACTGGCTTTCACTTAGGAAACAATCACATATTACTGACTTACAAGCATGACTTGTGACTGTTCTGTTTTGGTCCAATATTCAACTAACACAAGTCTGATATGAAAATATGAAGACTCCAGTGCACAAACTCTGAGGGTGAAGGGTAAAGGAGTAGACATCTTGTTTTCAGCAGTTAAACTTTTGAAATGTTTTATGTGCATATTTATAGATTCTGGGATTTTTTAGAAGTACACGTGAATCATTAAGTTCCATAAAATTGAATTGAATGAGGTAATAATATATTTCTTGTGGAAAAACACATGCCGGACGAGATTATTATTTAAATTAGAGTATTTTATATACATATTAAAACATGCCTGTAGGGGATCTTTAAATAAATCAGGGGAAATTAGGAAGCTGACAGTAAATTACAAACCTGACAAAAAAAATGGCAGAGTGAACATTAATATCTTAACTAAACGATCTATCAAACAGTTGACAAGATCAAAACCAAAAGTGGAACTTCTCAGTCGTATCAGGTTGATCAACAAAGTCAGGAAGATTCATCCTATGGGAAGGATGAATGTCTACAAACTTTAATTTTAGGTCATCCAACTGCCATCCCCAGAACTATAGTGCTAGCATGACTGACTATGTAAGGTTCTTTCCACATAATGACCTGTTAAAGGTACAATGTGTAAGATTTAGTGGCACTTAGCAACATTCCCTTTAAGTATCTTTTATATAGTATATAATTCAATCAAAATAATAATTGTTATATTTTCATTACCTGAGATTAAGACATTTTGATCTTTATGGGGGGAAGCCTACAATGTTTCTACAGTAGCCCAGAATGGACAAAAAAAAAACAATGGCTCAAGAGACCGTCTTTTGATCTTTGCATGTTTTTTCATAAGTTCTCCTACAGGCTTTGGGTGCTCAGGTGGTTGCAATTTGCAACCCCAACACTAGATGCTGTGAGAAAATACACACTGTACCTTTAAAATGAATATAATGTGATATTTGCCACATCTAGTGATTTTAAATTACTGAATTTAAACCTGAGGCAGGTTTTAACTGCATATTAAAATGCTGCTGAACAACAGTCTGAAAAGAATCAACCAATCAAACCCAGTTTAAAAAAAAGCAGTTCCATTCTTTCACCTCGCAGAATAGAAAGATAGTGATGTGCCACAAAACTCCTGCATCCTTTAAGGACGTTCGGCGAAGAAACTAAATCAAGTGTCCATCTGCTGCTTTTAGTGAAATATTCAGCCCAATACAGCATCACTCCACTACAACAGATGTGTGAGTCATAAGAATCAAAGGCATGCAATGCCTACAGAGAGGAGGACCTGCTACAGACTGGCTTGTCTAAAAAAAAGAAAGATTGCTCTTTCTTGTTTCAAAAACATCCATCTGTTTAATGCAATCAGTGTTCAGGCAGAGCTGGCGCTGAAGACATTAACAGATGGAGACGGTGTTTGGATTCAATGCCACATGGTGTCCATATTTTGGCTTGTGAACAATCTATTGTGTGACAGAATGGGAGTTTTTGAGCTGACGGAGCTGCAGCAGGTACTGTGGCTGGCAGGAACAACTTAAATTGTCAGTCAGCGCCAGCCTGTCTAAAACAGCACAATGATATATGTTCTCTCAAAGATTGAAGCATACACACACACACACACACACACACACACACACACACAGACACTTTTTCCTTACTAGTAGACTTGTAATTAAGACTAGACTTGTAACCTGCAATTAGATGTGTTAGGCAGTGAAAGAGGAACACTGATGTCCTGCAACTATCACATTTTCTCTCATTCACACAATCACACACACATACACTGACAAGTCATGATTCTGCTCTGGTTTTGCCTCTGTGAAGAGTTTCACTCTGGAGCTCTCAGCACAGTTTTAATGAGCTCTGGTGCTGCTGCTCTGATGGTGCAGCATTTACAGATCTGCATATTTCAACAGGAGTGTGTTGGAGAAGGAGAAAGACAGCATTTTAATGATATAGAGAAATGACAGGTTGATAGAAAATGACTGATCTGTGATTTCTGTACAATTATCTCCAATCGTTAGTTCATATTTTTTCATTAACACTTTGTTACAGGCAGCAGTAGCACAGGTAGACATTTGAGTCCTTGAGGATGATTTGGTTGTTTTTTAGGGTAATACCTTCAAACCTACAGCTTTTAATTAATACAGATGTTTTTGTGAGGACTAAGATGTTTTGCTAATATGTACACAAATTCTAAACTCAAAGTGAGTAACCCTGTTTGGGGTGCGCTGGTGTGTGTGTGATTCCTATTCAACAAATAAAATGCAACAAAATGATTTCTGATGTCAGACATGGAACCACCAGCTTATTTTATTTGACAAAAATAACTGCTCAATTAAATGTACAATCAAAAATAAGCAAACAAGTATGGAATTAAATATTAACATAATATTAAGATGCTGTGTATTGAAAAAAAAATAAATACTACAGGAAAAGTAGTTCAGTGAAGTTCACTGAACTACTTTCCTCTAAGTGGGTGTGAGCCGTTCACTGAACTACTTTCCTCGAAGTGGGTGCGAACCGTTCCCTGAACTACTTTCCTGTTAGTGGGTGCGAACCGTTCACTGAACTACTTTCCTCTAAGTGGGTGCGAACCGTTCACTGAACTACTTTCCTCCAAGTAGGTGCGAACCGTTCAGTGAACCGCTTCCCTGCTAGTGGGTGCGAACCGTTCACTGAACCACTTGCCCGTAGGTCTGAGCCATTTAGTGAACGGCTTCCTGTGAAATAGTTCTGAACGAATCCACTGACTTTAAAGGGAAGCCGTTCAGTGTATGGTTCGCTCTTGTACTATGTATGTCTTTTTTTTTTGTTTTTTAAATATATAGCTTTTTAAAACTCAGACATTTTACAGTAAAAGTTAGTTAAAAACAGGAACAACAATAATACTGTTATTATCCTTATTAAAAATAACCAATAAATCAGAAATCATTTTGTTGCATTTTATTGTCGAATAGGAAACACACCAGCACACACATACACACATAGACACACGCCCCCCGCCCGAACGATCTGAAATGAACTAGTTCTTCAAAGTGAACGACAATTCCCAAAGTGAACGGCTCGGCGGAGCACCACGCTCCGACCCCCCCTGACCCCCCCGTATTTCGCACTCTGGTGGTAGTCCTGAAAACGGTTTCTCTCCTTGTTCAGGCAAAGATGGACTTTGCATTTCTCACAGTAGACACAGGTGAAGAGGGGTTATCCGCACAATACATGTATTTGATTGTATACATCAGGTTTTTCAGGAAAAAAAAATATTGTACTGATGATAGAAAGGCCTTAAAAGTTCATGTATTATATATGATACGTACGGCTTTATAGCATTAAAGAAAAAAAAAACAAGCATAATGCACAGCTTTGTACCATGATAGAGTGCTGTTTTCACCAGACCAAACATAGGTAATAATAGCTAACTTAGAATACTGATTTGCATGAGTTAGTATAACTAGCTTTTTTGAGTAAGAAGCATTTTAACTGAACTGAAAACAAAACAAAAAAAATATTTACTTGCTATTCAATAGCCAAGTATGTGAAAAATGTGATCATGCTGCAAAATCTTTGTATCTACTCATTTCATGTTCAAAATTGTAAGCTTTGCAGAGAGATAAGTAAGTAGTAAGTACATGTTTACATGTAAACATGTAAACAAACATATTAGGAGTCATTCAGATGGCGTACCTGCAGTAGCAGATTGTGGTTAATCTGAGAGAAGACAGGTGCATTGTCGTTGATGTCATTGACAGTGATTGTGATGAGAATGGCTGACGACAGAGGAGGATCACCTTCATCTGCTGCCTGCACTGTCAGAGAGTAATGAGGAATCTGAAGAGAAAGGAGTATGTTTATTATGTATATGTTTAATGTGTTATTAATATATTAATATGTAAATACACTCTGACCTCCTCCCTGTCCAGTGCAGTGCGGACAGAGATTTCTCCACTGCGAGGGTGGATAGAAAATTGCTGCAAAGAGTCGCCGCTCACTATGGAGTAACGGAGCAGGTTATTGACAGGACCATCCTGATCAGTGGCTGTTACCTACAGATACAGGACAGAAGCACAGGTCAGGAAATGAGAGAAGATCTATATATTCTGTATATTTTGTACTACTGCAATGGTGTACCAACAAAGTCCCATAGACAGCTGCCTGCAGTAACATGACAGCTTACGTTCTTACTAGGACCAAGAGAGTGGATCACTCCAGTTCTGATGTCGACCTTTATACTGGCTTTCTGTCTGTCTGCTTTCTTTAATTTATAAGGCACTGAATGACTTACTTCTGGTCAGCCATCAGACCTCCCAGATCATCTGGGAAAGCTGCTTTCTCTCAAACCCTTTCAATAGAAAAACACTAAAGGTAAAGTGAGAGGAGAGGTCATGGTCATGGCTGCAAAGCAGCCTCTGATAAAGGTCTGAATGTCCTTGTGTTGAAGGACAATCTCTTTACTGACTGATTTTCATAGACAACTATTCCTTTGACATTTGTGTTCAAGGTTCCAGTTTTCAAGCCCATTAGCATGAAAAGAAAGATCTATGTTTGTTCTAATGAAGGCTTCATGCCACACTCCATTAGCAGCAGTTTTAATGCGTTAGCTGTAAACGATTCAGAGAGCATTGCTTTTAAAAATTCTCACTATTTTCTCAATCTGTTGGGAAAAAAATAAGCATAGTAGAATGTCTGGTATTAGCTGAAACATACTGTATGTCTTAGCTTGTTTTAGACTACTTTTTAACTTGATGTCAACATCAGCTTATTTTGTTGTTCTCACTTGAAAGAAATGGTACAGCAACATAATATTTTCCCTGCTCTTGGTTTTTACCCAAGAAAACTTTTAACCTTTGCTTTTCACTCAACAACATTTAACCAAGAAAACTTTTAACCTTTGCTTTTCACTCAACAACATTTGGATCTGCTGCTGGCCTGACAGCGAGCGACATGATAAATGGGTGCTCACCTATGCTCAGATATTAACTTGTTTCAACACTGAAAGGCTGCTTTTATGGGATATGATATTTGTTTATGCAATTGTTTGATAAGTTGAATTCGGTTTGTCCTAAATTTGTTTGGGTGTGTTATCTCTTTTTTATTTACCTGAATCATCTGCAATATGCCAGTCATATTGCTTACATGTAAAATATTGTGCATATGTGGGTAAAATGAGATGACATGTGTTTTCTGTTATTTATATGTTACACTAATAATATATTTGTGTGTGTGTGTGTATGTGTGTATGATGGCACTTGAAGAATTCATATTTAGTATAACTTTCACTATTTCTTTCATTTATTGTTTTACTTTTGTGATAAATTATGTGTAGTTTGTATAAGTGAATGGAAAACATCACAAAAGTGACACAAAGTAACATTCATCAATTTCATGAGTCCCCTCATGTCCATTATAATGTTGCTACTTTGCCTCCACTGACCTTGATGATATCAGCAGCAAAGGCCCATATTATACATAAAATATATGTATACACATATGAAGTAAACAGAGAATTTATAATTTATATTTACTTATAATATTCTAAACAAAGCAAGCAAGTGCATACCAGCATATCTAAGAATGACAGTTAATCACACTAATCACACAAGTTTTTCTTTTGGTATGATTGTGCTGTAAAAATCTCTAGCTGTGCAATACATCAGTAAGAAGAGCTGTTTCTCTTTACTGTTTTTGTATGTGTTGGTCTCTACCTTCATCACCAGGCCTCCGGGGGTTAAATCCTCTGATACCTCAGCACTGTAGTCGCCTTGTTCAAAAACGGGTGCGTTGTCATTCATATCAGTGACATTGATGATAACCGTGGTGATATCACTGAGGGACGACTTGCCACGATTCCCCTCTACAGACAGGTAGTACACCTGAGAAACTTCAAAATCAAGTGGTGCGATGAGGGTCAGAGCACCTGCAGACCACAGGAGAAAAGGATTATTCATCATAAGTAAATTATTCTTACTGAAGCGTGAGAAAATAGAACATCAACTCCACAAGAATGTCACTGGACTGATTGATTTTTTTTTTCATCTGTGATGTTTTAATATCACAGATGGTTGCTGGAAAATAGCGCAATGCACACAGTGCAGTTACAGGCTTTGTTGGGGATAATGAAAAACTAGACGTCTATGACTATATATAACAAACTTCAGAAACTGTGTAAATTAATTTAAATTCAAGTTAAAAGTTCAAGGTGTATAATAGGTATAAATACATAGCACTTTACAACAATAAAATTAACAATGTAGTTTCTGTCAGCATTTTGTCCGTTCTGAGCTACTGTAGAAACATGGCAGGGTTCACAGAGGTGGACCATGTAGATAAAGTAAAAGAGACTCAATCTAATGTAACAAAAACATGATTCAAATTTTTGATTGAATTATATACTAATTAAAGCATTCTTATGAATATTCTATTCCATTTGGTATTTCTAAATACAGCCAAGTCTTACACACTGTATGTTTAAGACATTAAACATGAAGTCTGAGGTTTAAATATATTATTCAGCTGATGCAAGTCTCTTAAAGCTTCCATGACTTTTAAAAGTTGAAATGGGAAGATTGAATTACAGTAATTAAACCAGTAATTAAACCAAATTATAACCTACAAATGATCTAGTGTGATTTAATAAGAAGGCTGAAGATAGCTAACTAGACAATCATGTTTGCATATAACATGAGATAACTGAACTATTAACCCAGGGACACAGGATTAAAATTGGGAAGTACTTTGTCCAACCCCTCTCGAGGAAACTGGTCCCGGAGCCCACACTGTGCGTCGAGGCGAGCCCGACTATATCTAGTCGGTACCTCTCGACCTCGTGCACCAGCTCAGGCTCCTTCCCCACCAGAGAGGTGACATTCCACATCCCCAGAACCAGTTTCTGCAGCCGGGGGTCGGACCGCCAGGGTCCCCGCCTCCAACTGCCGCCCAACTCTGTCACGTTTCTGTCTGCCAAAGAATTCACTTTAAAATACTCTTACTGGTTTATAAAGCCCTGAATGGTCTAGGGCCTAGGTATATGGCAGATCTGCTGATCCCTTATGAACCATCCAGACCTCTTAGATCATCTGGATCAGGTCTGCTCTCTGTTCCTAGAGTCAGAACTAAACATGGAGAAGCAGCATTCAGTTTCTATGCCCCACAGATCTGGAACAAACTCCCAGAGACCTGCAGGTCTGCCGCAACTCTCACTGCTTTTAAATCACAGCTAAAGACTTTTCTGTTCAATGCTGCCTACTGCTAATATCATTCTTAATTACTCTGCACTGTACTGTAACTTGTTCTTTGTTTTAATTTAATTCTTAATTTTTATTTCTTATTTTTATTTTATATTATATCTATTTTTTATTTTTATCAACTGTTTTAAATTGTTTTAATCAACTGTCTTAAATTGTATCTTGATGCTTTTAATGTTTTATGTAAAGCACTTTGAATTACCTTGTTGTTGAAATGTGCTATACAAATAAACTTGCTTTGCCTTGCCTTGCCTATTATTGAGTCACTCCTCCAGGTTCACATGGTTTCTGGCCCTCATCTATCTGACCTGCCATAAACATGCTGACCTCTAACAGATAAGATATTTTTGCCTCCTGCTCTCTCCTCCTCTACATTGTAAAAATATCACTGTCTTTACAGATTTTTTTCTTTTCAATTTAATTTTTCCAGCACTTCAAAAACATAAAAATGTCAAAAGATTAAATTAGGATTAATATATCTATTAAATTAAATAGATTGATGCATTTGTGATATATTGTTTTTTGTACACTTAATATAAATTAATATAGAATAATATAAAATTATTTTAATCAATTTACAACACATCATTACATGATTATTTGTATTATACACATACATATTGTGTGTTTCTCCCTATTCACAGCTGTTAGGTTTGTGGCTGTTGACTCCATTTATCATTAATCTCTTTAAAGTTCATTCTTTAATAATGAAGCTATGAACTCTACTTTAATTATAGGAAATTTAAGTTGTATGAAATAGTTATTTTACAGTATTTTATTGCCATTTATTATATCAATTGTACATTTCTTTCTAACAGCTTCTAAACATATTTTTAATGATAATGTTAGCAGAAGCTTTTAATTTGTCTAACCCTTCACATGTCTCGGTCAAACTCTTTTTATCCCCTTTTCTGTTTTCTTTTCTTTAGTGGTAAAACCAAACTCATTTGTGAACTCTGCTCCACATCAAACCTCTCAGTTGCCAAGAAACCAAATCTAAACACCGAGTTTGTTTTAGAGACAGGTAAACGACAGATTTTATAGATTTGATTGTTTGGAGACAGTTTTACTGCCTGTAAATTGTTGTAACTTATTTTTATTTTTAAAGTTTATCACACTGAACAGGTCTGAGGAGACGAGATATGGCTGTTCGTGAGCACACAAAGCCTGAATGTATCAGTCCACAGCAGTAAGTGAAAGCCTGTTTTCTCGGGCTGCCAGCCAGGTCTGCTGAACCTACTTCATTACACAGAACGCAGGGTAATCCAAAAACAAGAAAATAAAGTATATACCATTCCCCTTAAAGAACACAATTTCTTTATTTATTTAGCCTTTTTTACTGGAAATAAGTTGTCAGCTTTTTTTTTCTCTCTCTACTCTGCACACCCCATGCTCTATGTGTTTTTACCAAAGTTCTGCTGCGTACTGATATGTAAACAGGCAATCGCCCTCATTGCCTTGCTCAGGGGCACTTTGATGGTGGCTAAACAGAACAATTGATTTTTACATCACACTTCCCATTCATGAGTTTTGATCCAAAATAACTTGGAATCATTTATATATATATATATATTTTTTTTTACAAATAAACTAGATGGCTGCTTAATGGCTTCATGGTAGAAGCATTAAAGTGATGAAATACCTTATTTATACCATATGCGTTTTCTTATTATTTATACAAAATTGTACTCACAAAAACAACACTATCATTATTCAGTGAAATGGCTAAAATGACATGCTTAAATTGATGATGTCAAAGTTTTCATAATTACATTTATCCCCTGACATTTAAGTGTCTATAAACAATATATTCATTAAAATATTTATGTATCAAATGATCAGCTAATGTGCAGCCCCTCTCGCCTTTACTGAGCTGTCTTTCCTCCTGCCTGCTCCCTCTCAGTGAGGAGAGCTGCAGCTGCAACACAGTGCCACGCTACTGGAAGTGCAATAAAAACGACATAAATAAAATGTTATGATGGTTGGCTTAATGGCTTTTATAATTAGAACTTATCTCTTAATTTAAAAAAAAAAAAGCTGTGAAAGCAGCTAGAGCTAAAGCAGCTCACTGTGGCCTCATGGGTGAATTGATTCAAGGTCTAGTCATGTTCACATTCAAGAGACTGGCAGGTTAAGTTGATAGGAATTTTAAATGTTTAAAGTTGTTTAAAGGAGGTGAGGAAAAACTAAAATAACAATGTTTGAAGTCGATATTCTGTATCTGCCTTTGAAAAAGGTTTATAGCTAAAGAATGAATGCACCTATGATTAATTTTCATATCTTAAACTAGAAACTCTATTCTTTATTTTATTTGATATATTCCCTGTTTACATATTCAGTATACTAAATATTTGGTACTTGTTCAAAGACCAGTGAATTTGGTCAAAAAAGCTTCTAAATCACTCTGACAGAGAAAGAGTTAAGCTTAACATCAGCAAAGATTTTATTTGGAAGCAACAGACTGATAATATTCATTAAGCCCACAGCTGTAATAATAGTCATGTTTGTTACTCTAAAACATATAAAAAGGTTAAATTGATTATATGATATTCTTGCAGTTTATTCTTTGTTTTCTTGTGTTGGACAAACACTTTCTGGACTGTGAACAAAATTTTCACAAAAAAGCAAAAATAAGGAAACAATGCTGAATCCCACATACCGACAAAATAAGAACGAATCATGAACAAAAATAAAAGGAAATATACCTTATGATAATTGTTCTTAGTAAGTAGCTTTCATTGATCAGAGTTCATCTAATTCAGACCATCTCACTGTCACTTTGCCTCTGCTCAGTCTCTCTTTAGAAATACCAGAAGGTCTTCTGTCAACACAATCATTCAGAATGACCCTGACGCAATCCTCCACACAAACTGCACCTCCACCTTATCAATTAATACAATAAAGAGGAACATTTGTTCATCAAGCTTTTCATTTACTTGCTTTTGTGTTGTGGCCCTTTTAAGCTGTAAAGTGACAAGGGTCAAGGAAAACATTTAGAAGTCAAAGGCAAAGAAGTGAATAAGGTCTACATATAATAAATCTCGTTTGGCTTTGGGAGGAAAGAGAAAACGAATAATAGAGCAGAGGAAATGCATTTTTACACTGGTTCCTGTTAGACCAAACTCTTTTGCTTTGAATATTTGACTGATTACAGCACAGACATCTGAACTCTGATGTATTTATTTCATAAGTCACTTCACATCTTCGCTGGTCTAGTCATTAGAAATATCTTTTTGAGATATTGAGAGTTGTGTATTTTTATTTAACTTTCCCCTATAAATAAAACAAATATATTTTGCAGTGACAGTGCTTCTTCTAACCAGCTGGCCTTTAATAATACTTTGGCAGCAAGCTGTAAGACAGTCCCATATTATCCATAGTTCACAGTTCAAACTTTCTTCTTATTCTTGTCTCTCTCTCTCTCTTGCTTTCTCTCTCTCTCTCTCTCTCTCTCTCGCTTTCCCTCTCTCTCCCTCTCTCTCCCTCCCTCTCTCTCTCGCTTCTCTCTCTCCCTCTCTCTCTCTCGCTTTCTCTCTCCCTCTCCCTCTCCCTCACTTTCCCCCTCTCTCTCTCTCCCTCTCTCTCACTTTCCCTCTCTCTCTCCCTCTCTGTCTCTCGCTCTCTCTATTTCCATCTGTGGACTTACATGTCCACAGATGACCAGATGAAAATTTCTGGTCAGGAGCCTTTTAATCTAACTTTCCTTTAAACAAGAAAACAGAGGTTGTTTTAGATTGCAGGAGGAATTTGTTGTGGCTAATTCTAATTAGCCTAGTGTTTACAAAGTCTTCAAAGTGTTGCACTATAACACAAACAACTTATAACATGGTTATTATTTAGGGGCATTGTTAATTACTACAGACCTGTGAGTCTGTAATTGCTGAGTCGCCTCTGGCTACCTTGAGGGGAAATTGGATTAAAGCTTGAATGATTATATTATCACTTCCTGCTTTATACCGTCAAGAAAGTCATCAGGATTTAAATCATAAAAAAATCCAGTTGATATCTTTGAAATCATGTATTCAAAACATATTTTTTTATTGATACCATACAGTTTTATTTCCAATTCAATTAAATATTAATGTGCCTGCTTTGCATTGCAAAGTGGACACATATTAATCATATTAATCCCTCATTCTTATTCCATATTATTTCACACTGACACAAGCAGAGATTTAATTGAGGGTGACTAATTTTATTACGACCAAATTGCGTGTTCTTGTTTATGTTTCCTTTTGTGTGTGTGAGGGATCGAGATATGCACCAAGCAGAATGCACGTGAAAATATTAATCAAATTATTATTTTTATTATTAATCTAGTGATATTTCATCATGTTCTATTATATGTCTGCTTAACACTTTATGTTTAAAGTTTTAGCATTAATCTTTCATGTTATGTTAATAATGGATTATTATACAATTAACCTTGTGTAATCTTTCTTTTCCACAATGTCACTGTTTATTTCATCAAATACATGTTTAGTTTTATGCTAGACATGTAAATAGGAAGAGTTTTCCAACACATTTGTCTTTTCTACTTTATGATGCTGCAACATGTCTGTGTTGTTTTTACAGCTTGTTATGCCTCCAAGTGGGAAAAAAAGAAAAAAAATCATTTAATGTTGCACTTCCACAACATTAATCAACAATGTTCAAAAGCAAAGCAGCAGAGACTCTGCTTTTACTCTGATTTCTCAAAAGGGGTCAAATTCCAAGCCCTCAGTTTGTAACTCAGACTTCCTGTCATCAGCTTGATGAGTACACTGGCCCTGAAAAACTAGGTCCCAGGTATTACAGCTAAAGTTTTTTTTTAGTAAAACATAGTCTTACCTGATTGTGAGCCCAGCAGGAAGCGTCCATCATCATTACCGGAAATGATGCGGTAGAAAACAGGATCTAGTCCTCCGCCATCTCTGGTAAGGGTGGATAAGCTGAGCACCTCTGACCCCACCGCTGCTGACTCTGGGACATGGGCGATGTACTCCGAGCTCAAAAAGACAGGTTGATAGTCATCCAGAGAGACCACGTCCACTGTCACCGTGGAAATAGAGTATAGGTGACGAGGCAGGCCACGGTCAGAAGCCTTCACCTTCAGCTCAAAGGTAGGTGGAGCGTCAGGGGTCAGAGGTCGTTCCAGGCGTAAGATCCCCGAAAACTCGTCCAGAGAGAAGTAACCACTGTCACCACCCAGGAGGGAGTATTTCACCTCTGAGTTTATACCTGAAGGAGATGATTTATCCAACATTTATTACATATTTTATGTAAAAGAATTGTATTTAAAAGAAGTTTAATGATTTAAGCATATTGTTTTTGTTTGTTTTGTTTTTAAAAATACACTTTTAGCACTTTTGTCACTTATGATAGTTTACTTTTAGTCCTGAGTCATGAGTATGAACTGGATGTTGGCATGACAACAGAATTCCTTCTATGTGTTGTGAAAACAAATAAATGGTATTAAAACCCAATATTGCTTTTCAGAAAGTGTGTATGATTAAAAGAAAAAAAAATCATTATCATTTCTCAAAGGCGAATTCTCAGATGATAAGTGCTTTGATACCAGGAAACAATCTGGATGATAATGATTCACAATAGATATTTGTTCTTGATCTGTATATTAATCACACAGAGAGAATCATGTCATGTTCTGACATTTCCTCTAGACATTAATGTTGACATTAAGGTTTTTCTTTGTGAAATATCTCAACTAGTCGATAGATTGCTAAAAATCATGGTGGTACTTTTATTTATGCCCCCTTCAGCATGAATTACTGCTGTGTGACTCTACAGCTGAAGAAAAAGATGAGTAGGAAGTGTCTGAAATCTCAATTTACTGCTCACTATTGCATTCACTATTGAATGCAATATATAGTATATAATATAGTGAATATTAATTTGTTAAATCTGTATTGTCCCTGAAGGGTCTTACAGGGCAATTATGTAGTAATTTCACACAGCAACTGTCTCATAGACAGCAGCAGCTCCAGACTCTTTGTCTTATTGGCAAATAGACAAACAAACACATTCCTCATTGCCACCACCAACTGTCTTTAGCCTTTATCTGACTTTATTGTTCAAACAGACCCACTATCAAAGGCAACGGATGAATAAAACATTGAAACACTGCAGTATAAATTTGGGGCTGTGCCAACTCACTTTAATCAGCAGATGTGCTCTCTGTCGAGTGACAAAATGCAATTCTGAAGCACACTGTTTAAAAATCCTGAGTTGGTAGTTTTGCTTTTGCCTGTTTGTGGTTCTTGAAATTCTCTCTGTAAATTACCATGAAATGCATAGATATGTATTCCCAATGCCTTTGTCCAGTAGAGCAAGCATTTCTAAAGGTATAGTGTGTAGGATATAGTGGCATTCAGTCACATCTGACTGAAGAGGAATGTAATAATATATTGATAAGATTCTTATTCACAGACAGTGTAGCTTCTCCAACATGGATCCAGAAACTACATCTTGTCTCTTTAATTTACTTAGCCATTTAGGAGAAATACAATATGCACTAGCAAAAGACTGTAATGTAGGATGCAACCAATGCAGGTTTCAAGGTATATTTTAAAAATCTAGAGCTTCAACGATTAATTGATTGTTAGAAAATGAATCAGTAACTATTTTTTTTTTACTATCATCATGTTTCAAGAGAGAAAAACTAAGCATTTCCTGGTTCCAGCTTTTTCACCATCCACTGCTGTATATCTTGTTGGAGTGTCTGATGGTCATTCAGACAATACAATCAAATTGAAGATCGCTGTGGCCACCAATAATTTGTGAATACAATATTTTTCTTCTATTTTCCCATTGACAAAACAATAAAGGATAATAATGAGAATATCCATTCAATGCATCCCTACAATAATCGCCTTTGCAAATGCATTTACATTGTCACTGAAGGACGCATACAACAAGTTTTACTCCATTATACTCCACTAATTACTTCACATATAAGCTTTTCTTCCACTTTCAATCTTTTTCAGAACATTTAAGGCTGATATAAAGAAGTATAGTTTAAATGAAAAAAAAAACTCACAAGTGAACTTTATAGTAGAATCTACTTATGAATTAACATAAACTCCAGCTTAAATATCTGACTGTTAATAAGTAGAGCTACTGTAGGTGCTAATGAAGAGTCAGTAAGTCATTTTCCCAGCCAATCCCAGTGTACTTCAGGTGAGAGGCAGGAATCCATCCCAGACAGGCCGCCAGCCATCATGGAGCACACACACCATTTACTCACATATTCATACCTATGGGCAATTTAGAGTCTCGAATAAACCCAAGCCTGTCTTTAGACTATAGGAGGAAGACCAACACAGACACAGGGAGAACATGCAAACTCCACACAGAAAGGTCCCAGACCAAGGACTTAAACCTGTGACCTTCTTGCTGTGAGGTAACAGCACTAACCACTGTTACACCCTGTCACCCCTAATGAAGAGTTAAAAGTTAAATACTACTAAATGCTATGTTATCTGGTGTTTTGGGGTGCATATCTGACTCCTTTATTATGTTTAGGATTAATGTTGGTGCACTGAACACACAGAAACAAAGGCAAGCCTGTGCATTTAGCTTGAATAGCATTAAGCATTACTAATAATACACAGAGTTGACAGGACCAAATATGTTCTGACCTGACAGAAACTATATCTTAATGAGTTGTGAGTCTCATTTAAAAGCTCAGCAGCAGCCTACCTGTGTCTGGGTCTTTGGCGTATAGGACAGTGATGGGTGTCCGGACTGTGGTGTTATCAAACACGGTGACCTCGTAGTGGCTGGAAGAGAAACGAGGCGGGTTGTCGTTCATGTCCTGGATCATCAGCTGGAGGTCTGCCTGACAGGAGTGCCCTCCGCCATCCGTTGCCTTCGCCACCAGGTTGTACTCAATGACCTTTTCCCGATCCAACACAGCCAGGGTGAACAGTTCCCCTGGGAAATGGTAAATTGGCCTTATCATGATATACACTGTGATAAAAAATAATGGTTTACTTTCTTGCTGTGATTTCCTGCTGAGATCATTTATTAATCATAATCTAATTAGAAAACAGTGGTTAATATGGTTTGAGGAAATGAACAAAGCTCATTATGTTTAATATTTTCATTTTCATGTTTCATTTAACACACCACAGCATCTCAGCATCAGCATCTCTACATGTATTCCAGAGGTACCAGGAGTAGAATAGTCACCCAAGAACAATGCGAAATACTTTTGGATAACATGCCAAGAGGCATGAAAGCTGTGATTAAAATTAAGGGTAGTTGCACCAAATATTAATTTCTGAACTCTTCTCAAGTGTAAATATTTGCATTATGTTGTTTTAAAATGAATTCGATCTTGTTTCTTTGCATTGTTTGAGGTCTGAAAATGTATCTTTTTTGTTATTTTGACCATTTGTCATTTTCTGCAAATAAATGCTCTAAATCAGGGATTCCCAAAGTGTGGTGCGCCCCCCAGGGGTGCGGCCACTAGGGGGTGCGCAAGCTAAAAAAATGTAATGGCGGTCTGGCGTGTTTTTAATAAAGTTTTGTCAAAGTGGGATTTTCTGACAAAATAAAGACGTTTTATTTGTCACATTGAATGGATATTCAACATCATGTTATACACCTTCTCTCTGTTTAGACATGCTGGTTTAAAACTTTTTATTTTTATTTTTTTGGTGCGTCGTTATACCTGCATCAGGTGACACACAGTCGAGTCCAGTCACTGGAGTCACGTCACATTTCTGCAGATTTGTGGAGATGCGTTCCGTTAAAAAAGGAGAAGAAGTCAAAATCCCATGTTAAATAAAAAAAACGATGGACTAAAGTCACATTAGTTACATTATCCGAGTGCCGGAAGAATTCCAGTGTGCTTGTTTCAGTGTAATCTATGCTGTTTCAGTGTCTGTTTGCCGTTTGGCACAGAGCGACAAGTCTGAGCGTGTCTCTGGTTGCTATGCAACACATGGCGAGCCGAGCTGAACAGGTGCGTTTCTGGTTGGCCGATAGACACGTGGTCACGTTATCAGCATTGCTAACTCTGATTGGTTCAAACCACACGTGTTTGCTCTCACCGACCAAAATTATCTTGGCACAATGCAGGGCAGAATATACAACATTTTAATAGAAAACGTGAAAGCGCTCAGCCGGGAGCTGAAGAAACAACAAGAAACTAGCGCTGCAAGCAGCAATGAAGGGCCCTCGCGGGTGCACCGCGGGGTATGGGCGGTCGGGGTATGGGCGAGTCAGAGCATATCTGTTTGCTTTGTGTCGGGGCGATCATTGATTTTGAGGCAATATGTTGAAACTATCTCAAGTCCCTGTCTGAGGGAGAGGCAGCATAATTCGCTGTCTCGCAACGCTAACACCTATTACTGAATTGTCACCGTTTGTAAACTTTCTCATAACAAAGTTCTTGAGATGGTAGAGACATGATTTGAAGCGGTTGCGGGTTATTCTCTACGAGAAATTTATTAAAGTGTCACGACAGTGACTTCCTGTTGCCAGCAGGGGGCGGTCTTACGTGGTGTGAATATGAATATATACACATGTTCAGTGTGGGACTACTATCATACACAATCAATTTCATCCAGATTGTATGTTCATTTCCTGGAGAAATCGCCACTTCCTTTTTCATGGCGAAACATCAGAATTTGAGGCCTCACCGTGGTCACCCCTAGAAACCCCTAGAACTAGTATGTCCAAGTATTATGTCTGCAAACAGCGTTTTTGTTGACGTTCAATTCAAAATGGCCGACTTCCTGTTGGACTTAGGTTATGGGTCCAAGAGGCTTTTTTGTCTGTCTTGACCTACTTCAGGTGTGTGCTGAATTTCGTGAGTCTAGGTTAAAGATAAAGCATGGGGCTTTACATTTGAAAGTTATTTCCTGCTACCAATAGGGGGCGCTATGAGTGTGAGTGGATATGAGTGTATAAATATGTTCAGGGCGGGACCCTTATGAAGCATCAGATTCAGGTGCAGATAGGAAGTTGCAAGTGGAAGTTATGATAAGTTGATGACACATGGAGTGGGATCGAAATTATTCACCTGGCCACGCCCACGCCCTCCACTGTTTCCATCAAGGGATAACTATGCAGATGTGTTCAGGGCAGGATTGACGTCATACACAACCAATTTAATCCAGTTTGTATGTTCCCTTCCTGGAGAAATAGCTACTTCCTTTTTCATGGTGAAACATCAGAATTTGAGGCCTCACCGAGGCCACGCCCTCTACTGAAAACTCATGGTTTTAAACACATGTCATTGTGTTTAAGGTCTTGACATGCCACAACCACCATTTGACCTGTTTGTGGGTTATTACCTAAGAGAAATTCATTAAAGCGTGACAACAGTGACTTCCTGCTGCCAGCAGGGGGTGGTCTGATGTGGCGTGAATATAAACACGTACACGTGTTCAGAGCATGACCAGCATCATACACCATCAATTTCATGCAGTTAGGATGTTCCTTTCCTGGAGAAATCACAACTTCCTTTTTCATAGCGAAACATCAGGATTTGAGGCCTCGCCGAGGCCACACCCTAACCTTTAGAGCCAACATTTCAATAACTTTTCATCATTGAGGTCTTTAGATGCCACAGCCAAAATTTGAAGTCACTGCTGATAAATCCCTAGGACTAGTTCGTCAAAGTACGACGCCTGCAAACGGCGATTTCGCTGACGTTCAATTCAAGATGGCCGACTTCCTGTTGGACTTAGGATATGGATCCAAGAGGCTTTTTTGTCCATCCTGAAGTACTCCATGTGTCTGTCGAATTTTCGTAAGTCTAGGTAAAAGAGCATGGGGCTTTACATTTGAAAGTTATTTCCTGCTACCAATAGGGGGCGCTATGAGTGTAAGTGAATATGAGTGTATAAATATGTTCAGGGTGGGACCCTTATGAAGCATCAGAGATTTGGTGCAGATAGAATATAGCATGTGGAAGTTATGATGAGTTGATGTCACATGGCGAGGGATGGAAACTCGCCACCTCGCCGAGGCCACGCCCTCCAATGAAATCTCATGGTATTAAATACATTTCATCACAAAGATCTTGACATGCCAGAAACACAATTTGAAGTGGTTATCCATAATTTCCTCTGAGAAATTCATTAAAGCGTGACGACAGTGACTTCCTGCTGCCAGCAGGGGGCAGTTTGACGTGGCGTGAATATAAACATATACACGTGTTCAGGGCGGGACCAGCATCATACACCATCAATTTAATGTAGTTTGAATGTTCCTTTCATGGAGAAAACACAACTTCCTTTTTCATGGCGAAACATCAGAATTTGAGGCCTCGCCGAGGCCACGCCCTCCGATGAAAACTCACCATTTCAAAGATTTTTCATGATCAAGCCCTTTAGATGCTACAACCAAAATTTGAAGTCGCTGTTGGCAATTTCCTAGGACTAGTTCGTCAAAGTACAATGCCTGCAAACAGCGATTTCTGCAACTTTTGGCGATGTTCGATTCAAGATAATGGACTTCCTGTTGGAGTTAAGCTATGGGTACCATGGATCATTTTTGTCCGTCTTGACCTGATACATGTGTGTGCCGAATTTCGTTCCTCTATGTGAAACTATATGGTGAGGGTGTTCTTTTGAAAAATGTTAGGTGGCCACGCCCATATTCAAATCCTATAAAATACGTAAATTTTCACCAGGCCCGATGCAGCTGCCAAATTTGGTGAGTTTTCGTGTATGTTCAGGCCCCCAAAAAGGCAGTTGATTACGCGGAAGAAAATCTGAAGTGTCAAACGAAAAGCAATAGGGCCTCGCGTACCGCGACTGCCTTGCAGTCGCCGCTCGGGCCCTAAAAAAGTTCATAAAATGACATTCACGACCACAGACGAATCAGAGGATGATGAGAAGCAGGTGGAGGGGCAGGCAGAGTCTGAGGAGTCTTGGTATGATGTATCACTCACTGTCAACTGATATTTGGATTAATAAATCTTTGAGAGATATTGATAATCTGTTTTTTTCATAAATGCATGCCTGACTAAGTAACATGCATCCTAACTGTGCTAAAAATTGCCCGAAACCGATTAAAAACCGTAAAAAATCGCAAGCGGCGTGAGCCGCATTATTTTACACGCACTGAGTTCCAGCAAGAGGTTTTAATCACTTTCACCCCTGGTAATCATGTGATGATGTGTTCTAGTTGAGTAGAATTAAACATGCTGCCTTAAGACATTTAGTGTTTTTTGGAAGGTGTGGGAAATAGGGGGTGCGTCAACCAGGTAGGGATATAGATGGGGGTGCGCGGCTAAAAAGGTTTGGGAACCGCTGCTTTAAATGATAATATTTTTTATTTGGAATTTAGTGGAAATGTCAGTAGTTTATAGACTCAAACAAAAATGTTCCTTTTGTCAGGGTTTAGCCTACGTCTCCCTTTCCTTGTGTTTCCTGCTTTCCCTTCCTAGTGTCATGTTTGTCTCAGTCTGTCTGTCTCAGTCTGTGTTGCTGGGCTTGGACTTCTCCCGGGTGGACACCCATTTACCTGTGTTTTCCCTGTGCTTCAGATACCCCTCGTCTGCTCTAGTTGCAACCTGCCTTGCCTCTGTCTTCAGCTACCTGTCTGATTTAGTCATCTTCCTCACCTTTGCCTGCCCTGCTCAGTGGTTCCTGTCCTCTCCCAAACACATACCTATAAGTAGTAAAATCAGGAAAACTGATAATTTTGCAGTGTTCTTTTTTTCCACAGCTATATATATATATATATATATATATATATATTAGATTATTATTATTATTTTAACGCATGATTTCGATTAATTAATTACGCAGCAATTTAACAAGTTACAAAATTTAACGCAATTAATTATCAACGGTGGCGAGCCCAGGGGTGAAAGTGAACCGGAACTGTCCGGAACTACATTCCGTTAAAAGATTCACGACCGGAACGGCTTTCCGTTAAAAAGGAGAAGAAGCTCCCTGTCAAACTCCCATGTTAAATAAAGAAAGCAATGTACTAAAGTCACATTAGTTACATTATCCGAGTGCTGGAACAATTCCAGTGTGCTCGTTTCAGTGTAATCTATGCTGTTTCGGTGTCTGTCTGTGCCATTTGGCACGGAGCGACGTCTGAGCGCGTCTCTGGTTGCTATGCAACGCGAGGCGAGCCGAGCTGAACAAATGCGTTTCTGGTTGGCCGATGGACACTTGGTCACGTTATCAGCATCGCTAATTCTGATTGGTTAACACTTAATTTCTAATCAGCCAATCACATGGCGGCAACTCAGTGCATTTAGGCATGTAGACATGGTCAAGACAATCTCCTGCAGTTCAAACCGAGCATCAGTATGAGGAAGAAAGGTGATTTGAGTGACTTTGAATGTGGCATGGTTGTCGGTGCCAAAAGGACTGGTCTGAGTATTTCAGAAACTGCTGATCTACTGGGATTTTCACGTACAACCATCTCTAGGGTTTACAGAGAATGGTCCGAAAAAGAAAAAATATCCAGTGAGCGGCAGTTCTGTGGGCGGAAATGCCTTGTTGATGCCAGACTGGTTCGAGCTGATAGAAAGGCAACAGTGACTCAAATAACCACCCGTTACAACCAAGGTAGGCAGAAGAGCATCTCTGAATGCACAGTACGTCGAACTTTGAGGCAGATGGGCTACAGCAGCAGAAGACCACGCCGGGTGCCACTCCTTTCAGCTAAGAACAGGAAACTGAGGCTACAATTTGCACAAGCTCATTGAAATTGGACAATAGAAGATTGGAAAAATGTTGCCTGGTCTGATGAGTCTTGATTTCTGCTGCGACATTCGGATGGTAGGGTCAGAATTTGGCGTCAACAACATGAAAGCATGAATCCATCCTGCCTTGTATCAACGGTTCAGGCTGGTGGTGGTGGTGTAATGGTGTGGGGAATATTTTCTTGGCACTCTTTGGGCCCCTTGGTACCAATTGAGCATTGTTGCAATGCCACAGCCTACCTGAGTATTGTTGCTGACCATGTCCATCCCTTTATGACCACAATGTACCCAACTCCTGATGGCTACTTTCAGCAGGATAATGCGCCATGTTATAAAGCTGGAATCATCTCAGACTGGTTTCTTGAACATGACAATGAGTTCACTGTACTCAAATGGCCTCCACACTCACCAGATCTCAATCCAATAGAGCATCTTTGGGATGTGGTGGAATGGGAGATTCGCATCATGGATGCGCAGCCGACAAATCTGCGCCAACTGTGTGATGCCATCATGTCAGGCAGTTCTGAAGGCAAAATGGGGTCAAACCCGTTACTAGCATGGTGTACCTAATAAAGTGGCTGGTGAGTGTATATATAACATGGTCTTAAACTATTCATATTCATTGCATATCCTTTCACATTTAAACTTTATAATTAGGCTACAGGTTAGCATCTGTTTCATACATCTATGGGCTACTTCACTTTTCATTCTCTTAGAATATTGCAATTTCCTTCTTGATTTCCTTCTTCCTGCCTGATCCTCCCCCTCTTTATGCTGCCTCTTACGTTCATCCTCAGATTCATTCAAATGGGTCAACCTGCAGTCGGCAGTATCGTCACAACAGTGTTTACTTTAAACAAGTCAAATATATCTGTCATGTGAGACCATGTTGATGTAATGAAAATTAGCTTTACTTGGTTCATTGATTTTGTGTTAACATTTTTACTTGCTGAAATGTAGCCTAAGGAGAAAAATTAAAACGAAACAAACTTAAGGAAAAAAACATACAGAGGTACCTCTGTATGTTTACAGAGGTACTACACATACCTCTGTATCCTCAATGATGGCTACAGCCCTGCTTTGCTGTACTATTTTGCCATGATCAGGTCTAACTTCATTGGTTTTAGTATGTTACCTATATTAACATTAATCTTGACCTAAATTGAATTGGGGCTGCTTTTCAATTTTATGACCCACTGGCTCTAAATGAAAATCAGGGGATCACCAAAATGAACAAGATTCATCCATTCAATAGTCATTTCTATACCTGCTTATTCCTCATTAGGGTCACAAGGGTCTGCTGGAGCCTATCCCAGCGCGTTACAGTGAGAGGCAGGGATACACCCCAGATGGTTGCCAGCCTATCGTGGGGCACACACACCATTCACTCACACACTCACACCTACGGGTAATTTAGTGTTGTCAATTAACCTCAGCATGTTTCTTTATCCAATAAAGTGTGTTCCACTTCATGATTGTGTCCCACTTGTTGATTCTTCACAAGAAATTACAGTTTTATATCCTTATGTTTGAAGCCTGAAATGTGGCAAAAGGTCACAAAGTTCAAGGGAGCCAAATAGTTTCGCAAGCCACTGTATATTATCCACCACTGAGCCTATTGCAGTGATATTTCATTCATCATACATGTTGACAAATGAAGGACAAGAAAGTCTTCAAATAAAGACAATATCGCTCTACAGACCATTGAGACCATCAGATACCATTGAAGACATGAGACAGAGATGTTATGACACAACAAAACTGTGATGGATGTCAGTGAGGTGCCTCTGAAAGCAGAACAAAAGAAATGACAATGGAAATGTTTTGTGCCTCTTGTCGGCATAGAGGCTCCCTGAGCAGCTGCAGAGTGCACTGATGGTATCTATGATTCACTCACCGCTGCCCACTTAGCGGGAGCTTGCCTGTTTTAACCCAAAACAGATGCCATAATACCTGTCCTATGGTCAAGATGGAACTTGTCTGCGTCAGGACCGTGAAGGGTGAAGGAGATCTGGCCATTAGCTCCTACATCAGGATCTGAAGCCGAAACCTTCAGAACAAACATACTGGAGGGAGAGTTTTCCATCACCCCCTCAGTGTACACCAGCTGAAACAGGAGAATAAGAACAACAATTTAAAATCTAAATCTTTAAAATGTAAGCAGCAATGTAGCAGCAATGTAGCAACTGGGCTTTACTTCTGTTACAGTGGGGCAAAAATTATTTAGTCAGCCACTAAATGTGCAAGTTCACTGCAAGTATCAAAGGCTACTATCAGTAACACACTACACTGCCAGGGCCTCAAATCCTGCAGTACCATATGTGTCCCCCTGCTTAAGCCAGTACATGTCCAGGTGCGTTTGAAGATTGCTAAAGAGCATTTGCCATATGATCAGATGAAACCAAAAACGTTTTGATAAAAACTTGTCGTATTTGGAGGAGAAAGAATGATGATGAGTTGCATCCAAAGAATATTATACCTACTGTGAAAACATGATACTTTTGGGCTGTTCTTGTGCAAAGGGACTAGGACGACTGATCCATGTAAAGAAAAGAATGAATGAGCCTATGTATCATGAGATTTTGATTGAGCAAGGGCATTGAAGATGAAATGTTGCTGGTCTTTCAGCATGACAATGATCTAAAACACACCACCCGGGCAATGAAAAAGTGGCTTCATGAGAAGCATTTCAAGGTCCTGGAGTGGCCCTAGCTAGTTGCCAGATATCAACCCCATAGAAAATCTGCGAAGGGAGTCTGTGTTGTCCAGCAACAGTTCCAATACATCACTGCTCTAGAGGAGATCTGCATGGAGGAATGGGCAAAATACCAGTACCAGTGTGTGAAAACTCTGTGAAGACTTCTAGAAAACATTTGACCTCTGTTATTTTGAACAAAGAGTATATAGTACTTACCTTATAGTATATAGTATGTATTGACATAAACGTTTGCTTTTGACCAAGTACTTATTTTCCACCATCATTTGCAAATTCATTTTTTAAAAATCAGACAATGTGATGTTCTGGATTTTTGTTTTTGCATTTTGTCTCTCATTGTTGAGGTATACCTGTGATAAATGTTAAAGGCCTCTCTGAGTGTTTTAAGTGGGATAACTTGCACAATCGGTGGCTGACTAAATACTTTTCTGCCCCACTGTATCTGGTTGTGTCTCTCTCTCAGAAATTAAATTGACGTGATGTTGTTCGCTTGGTTATGAACTGCAAAAAAATATATAATTGAAGAACAGGCTCTGTTTGCTGGATGTATTGTATTTTTGTGTTGTTACTGGTGCAGTGGTTTACACATAGGTAGTTTACACTTTGGGACACTATAGAGGGTGTTGTATTTCTCTTCAAGTTCCAATCAAGAACTAATGTTTTATCAAAAATAAAGCTTTAACAATATCACTCTTTTATAGCGGTCTTTAAATTCAACACAAGTGATTAGTGACCTCAATGTTTTTCTTCTTACTAAAATACTCATTCTGTATAGGTGCAGGTTTTAGGTGGCACTGATTGGCAGGTAGGTGCATTATTGCATTTAATTCAAGACGTTAGTTACTGAAACATTATTGGTACAATAACAGATTAAAACAAAATGTGAAAATACGGTAAAATGTAATTCCCCTTAACTGCTCCCGGTTTCCATTGAACAGTTGATTTGTATTGATCAGGTTATAACTGACAAGCTGCTGTTTGACGTTGAGTGATGCTCTGATGAATCTGATCTGTAAATGAAAATCGTAAAGCACAGCTGCTGCCCTCATTCACCTGTTCACACAGAGGACTGTTGTCATTGATGTCCAGCACATGGATGTCCACAGTGACCATAGTCTCGAACTTCCCATCAGTGGCGGTGACTTTCAGTGTGTATCTGTCTTTAGTCTCTCGGTCCAAAGGTTCCTTTACAATCAATCCCCATTCGCCCTCATCCTCTTGGATAATGGCGAACTGGCCCAACAGGTCCCCATCTATAACAAAGAGCTGTATTACTGGATGGTAAGATTGCTTCTTCCCTTTTATAAAATTTCTTGAGTGACACAAATGTCACGTCTCTTGTTGTAGACAGACATCCTTGTGTCCATTATTTTGGTTTGGCAGTTGGTATTCAAGCCTTGTCTGCTACTCAACCTGCTCCACTTTGTGATTAATCTGAGGCTGAATAACATACAGTGGGGAAAACAAGTATTTGAACACCCTGCTATTTTGCTATTTCTCCCACTTAGAAATCATGGAGGAGTCTGAAATTTTCATCGTAGGTGCATGTCCACTGTGAGAGAGATAAACTAAAAAGAAAAATCCAGAAATCACAATGCATGATTTTTTAACAATTTATCTGTGTGATATAGCGGCAAATAAGTATTTGAACACCTGAGAAAATGAATGTTAATATTTGGTACAGTAGCCTTTGTTTGCTATTACAGAGGTCAAACGGTTCAGGTATTTTTTCACCAGGTTTGCACATACTGCAGGAGGGATCCTGGCCCACTCCTCCACACAGATCTTCTCTAGATCAGTCAGGTTTCTGGGCTGTCGCTGAGAAACACGGAGTTTGAGCTCCCTCCAAAGATTTTCGATTGGGTTCAGGTCTGGAGACTGGCTGGGCCATGCTAGAACCTTGATATGCTTCTTACGGAGCCAGTCCTTGGTTTTCCTGGCTGTGTGCTTTGGGTCGTTGTCGTGTTGGAAGACCCAGCCACGACCCATCTTCAATGCTCTGACTGAGGGAAGGAGGTTGTTCCCCAAAATCTCACAATACACGGCCCCAGTCATCCTCTCTTCAATGCAGTGCACTCGTCCTGTCCCATGTGCAGAAAAACACCCCCAAAGCATGATGCTACCACCCCCATGCTTCACAGTAGGGATGGTGTTCTTCGGATTGTACTCTTCATTCTTCTTCCTCCAAACACGCTTAGTGGAATTATGACCAAAAAGTTCTATTTTGGTCTCATCTGACCACAAAACTTTCTCCCATGACTCCTCTGTATCATCCAAATGGTCATATGCAAACTTAAGACGGGCCTTGACATGTGCTGATTTAAGCAGGGGAACCTTTCGTGCCATGCATGATTTCAAATCATGACGTCTTAGTGTATTACCTACAGTAACCTTGGAAACGTTGGTCCCAGTTCTTTTCAGGTCATTGACCAACTCCTGTCGTGTAGTTAGGGGCTGATTCCTCACCTTTCTTAGAATCATTGAGACCCCATGAGGTGATATCTTGCATGGGGCTCCACTCCGATTGAGATTGACCGTCATGTTTAGCTTCTTCCATTTTCTAATGATTGCTCCAACAGTGGACCTTTTTTCACCAAGCTGCTTGGCAATTGCTCCGTAGCCCTTTCCAGCCTTGTGGAGGTGTACAATTTTCTCTCTTGTGTCGTTGCACAGCTCTTTGGTCTTCGCCATGTTACAAGTTAAAGTCTTGCTGATTGTATGGGGTGGACAGGTGTCTTTATGCAGCTAACGACTTCAAACAGGTGCATCTGATTAAGGATGATACATGGAGTGCAGGTGGACTTCTAATGGGCGGACTAACAGGTCCTTCAGGGTCAGAATTCTAGATGACACAGGTGTTCAAATACTTATTTGCCGCTATATAACACAAATAATTTGTTAAAAAATCATGCATTGTGATTTCTGGATTTTTCTTTTTAGTTTATCTCTCTCACAGTGGACATGCACCTACGATGAAAATTTCAGACCCCTCCATGATTTCTAAGTGGGAGAAATAGCAAAATAGCAGGGTGTTCAAATACTTGTTTTCCCCACTGTAATATCATGACTCAGTTGAGGGTGATTAATAGAAATTTCATTACACATTTATGCGCACACACACACAAACATAGCAATAAACACAGACACACAACTTTTATTACCCACACAAATGCTTAAATACACAGAAGTACACACACTCAAATTCACAAACACCAGGTACAGATTTAAACATACAGACCTGTGATGTAACATGTCACTAGGCGGTTTTCCAGGGACACATCAGCATCCATGGTTGTCATGGAGACTATGACTTCACCAGGACTGCTGTTCTCCATCACAGAACCATGGTACATGTCATCAAAGAACTTTGGTGGGTTGTCATTTTCATCCGTCACCGTCACCTCCACCATGACGCTGGAAGACAGTTTAATATCGCTGCCGTGGTCTGTGGCGACCACGTTGAACTTGTAGAGTCTGGTTGACTCACAGTCTGTCTCCTGTACAGTGGTGATCCAGCCGCTCTCCCAATCAATTGAAAACACCTTGACAGTGTCCACCATGGTGTCGTCGGGAAGTGGCTCCAAGCTATAAGTCACAAAACCATTTCGGTCTGTATCCGGGTCATTGGCGGTCACCTGGGAGTCAAAACATGCATTTGGTGGTCACATTCAAATTTTATTTCAAATTGAAGCACTTCATTAAATACTCTTTGCCGGAATTAGCAAAACTATGAAAATACTGCATCCGTGCAATATAAGCAGAATGTGAACATGGGAATATCTTCATTTGTTCCTTGTTTTTCTCAAACACATCAAACTGTGCATGCGTCCAACCAAGCAGTTACAGTTGATTCTACCAAATCAACGACTAGAGCCCTTGTTAGGGACCTTCATTAGTAGAATCAGGTGTGTTACTGCTTGGTTGAAACAAAAGCCTGTACCGGCCTTCCACTCATATTCTATACTAAATAGGAGGGAACTGCACACTTAGGTCCCAAGTGCAAAGCAGCTATTTAAAATGTTTGGCTAAACAAGCCTTTTTAAAAAAACAAACAAACAAAAAATTACATTCATGAAGACTCAGTGTCCTTTACATAACCAGAATTCTTGTCTATTGTCCAAATGAAAAAACGCTTTTTATGTTGTTGATTTATATATAAGTATTTAGAATTTGCCTTTCAGTATGGAACGCATTTAATGGCTTTTTGGTTGGAGCAACAATTAGGGACTTCACATCCACCTTCATACTTGTTCTTTTCCCACATGAATATCATACAGGAAATAACCCTTTCTTTATCTCACCTGAATAACTGTGGTTCCAGCAGGCATGTTCTCAGCCAGGAAGGCCCTGTATGGATTTGCATCAAATACTGGCTGGTTGTCATTCACATCTTGAACCTGGATGTTGACTGACACCAGTGATGCCACATCTGACCCATTGTGGTTGCCCTGGGCTATTACATCAATCTGATACCACTTTGTCTTTTCATGATCAATGTTTTTTTGCAACAGCAAAGTTCCACTTTCTTGGTCCAAGCTAAACACTTTGTCTTTATTGCTTTCAATTGTGTTTCCATTCACCAGGCTGTAAATGAGGGGCATGTCTGAGTCCGCCCTCACAGAGCCTATTTCCGTCCCTATGGGAATATCCTCAGCAGCTGAGAAGGAGTAGAGAGGCTCTGAGAACTTCGGAAGAGGAACCTCAGCGGGTACAACTTTGACTTTAACAGGGACTGTAGAATTGTAGAAAGGAAGGCTACCGTCACGAGCCTTGACTTTGAAGTTGAAGATCTTGTTCTCCATGCCGATAAGACTCTCTTTGACACTCACAACTCCAGTGAAAGGGTTGATCTCGATAATATCTTCAGTAACCTCTTCAGCTTCATCTACAGTGTAGGTGACATCAGCATTCTTGCCATCATCTGCATCATAAGCCAAGATCTGAATGACAGGGGAGCCTTTATTTATGGTTGACTGGATTGAAACCTCATACTCTGATGCTTTGAAGTGAGGCATGTTGTCATTCTCATCTGTGAGGATAATCTTGACTGTGCAAAAAGCCACTTTTCCACCACCATCTTTTGCCATTACTTTAATGGCTATGACTTTCTGGGTTGGGTTTTCTCTGTCTAATGATTGTGTTGTAATAATCTGCCCATCAGTATCGATTGCAAATTTTTCATCAGCAAATTTGTTGATGATGGTGTAGTCAACGCTACCATATGGCCCATCATCAGGGTCAATGGCAGCCAATCGGATCACGCGAGTTCCTGCATCTGCGTTTTCAGCCAACTCTGCTTCATAGATGCTTTGTTTGAAGTATGGACTGTGCCTGTTGCTGTTTATCATGTCAATATTGACTGGGGCTGTCTTTTGAAATACCCCATCTGACACTGCTACTGTCAGGTTGTAGTAAGGATCAAGATTCCTCTGACAGACATTAGAAAAAGAGATGATTCCTGAGGATTCATTGATGTTGAAATACCGACCTTTATTCCCTGAGAGGATTTTGTACTTGAGATTATTCAGGTCACCTGTATCAGGATCTGAGGCTTGGATTTTGATGACTATGTGGCCACATTTTGCCATTTCATCCAGCGTGGCTTTGTATAGAGTGCTGACAAAGTCTGGAGGATTGTCATTTACATCAGTGATATTTATAAAGACATAGGCCTCACTGCTGAGGGGAACAGTCCCATTATCCTTGGCTTTGACTTTCAAACTAAAGTGATTTGTGCGTTCATGATCCAGCACCTGCTTTGTGACAATCAATCCACTCTGTGGGTCTATCTCAAAAAAGTCTGTCTCATTAACTTCTGTTTTCACCATCTGGAATGTCAGATCTCTATTTCTACCAGAGTCCCTATCAGAGGCAGAAAGTTGCACCACAGAAGTGCCGATTGGGAGTCCTTCAGAAATGTTCACAGTGTACATTGTCTTTGAGAAAACTGGTGTATTGTCATTCACATCTTCTACCTCTATTTCAATTGAGGCTTCCGAAAAAGCTCCAGTCACAGAATCAGTCGCTTGGACTGTGAACACATGCATTGTCTGGCTTTCGTAGTCCAGTGGGTTGCTGACAGTCAACACACCTGTTTTGAAATCAATATGAAAGTGGTTTGAGGAGTTTTCCTCTTCAAGACTGTAGATGAGCCGATAGCCTTCTGGATTTCTTGCTTGGACATGTAATATGGTGGTGAATGGAGGAACATTTTCAGGGACTTTCAGGGGATACAGAAGAGTCTGGAAAACTGGGTTGGTTTGATTTCTCACTTGAATACTGAGTTGCGCCATAGTGATGTGACTGGGTTCACCCTCGTCTACAGCAACAACTGTCAACACATACCGGTTCAGAGCTTCAAAATCCAGAGGCCTTTGAAGGGATATATCACCTACATCAGGATCAATCCTGAAGAGGTCATAGTCCTCCTCAAGTGAATACATAATGGATCTGTTGTCTCCCAGATCTTTGTCAATAGCAGTTACTTGATACAAAACATCTCCTGGTTCTGACTCTTCAGAAATCATCATTGAAAAAGGCAAGTTTAAAAACTGAGGAGCATTGTCATTAACATCATCTATAAAAACCTTGACCTGGGCAGTAGCTGTCCTAGGCGGTGTTCTCATATCTTGTACCTTCACCACTATGTCATACACATCTTTTTCCTCCCGGTCAAAAGGAATACCGGTAGTTTCAAGTAGGCCTGATGTTTGGGAAATTACAAACCTCCCCATTGGGTTTACCACAGAATATAAAAGAGGCTCATTTAAATAATAGCCTGTGGCTTTGAGTGCTTTCAAAGTTTTTACTATTTTAATATTTTCCATAACACTTGCTGAATACACATTTTGCTCAAATCCAAGATCACTTGCTGTTAGGTTTGTTATGTTCACCTTGACAATAGCTAAATCTTTAAAAAGGCCATCAGAAGCTTTAACAACCAGTTGGTAAAACGGCCTAAACTCAGACACATTACTCACAGTGATGACTCCAGTATTCATGTGAATTGAAAATACATTGTGAAGATTCCCCTCAGTGATGCTATATGAGACTGTAGAGTCGGCATCATGGGCCATCACACGCACAACTTCTGTATCACTGACAGGTGGGAAGATGATAGATGGCTCATACAATGAGGTGATGAACTGTGGTGGGCAGTCATTCAGGTCCAGGACACGAACAGTGACCTTGGTTGGCTCTGCTGCATAGAGTGACGGTTCCCCAGAGTCCTTTACCTGCACAGTGAAGCGATACTCAGCCTTGGCCTCAAAGTCAACTGGTGAAATTAAAGAGATCGTGCCCATACTTGAATCTATCTTGAAGACTTTCAGGGCTTCTAGTTCTAGGATTTGATACACTAGTAGAGAATTTGAATCTCTGTCAGCATCTGAAGCCTGAATAACCAAAGGAGTGTTTCTTACTCCCATCACCATACTGTTTATGTGAGCTGACTCACTAATCTGCCCCAGGTATTCCATCTGCTGAAAAACAGGAGCATTGTCATTATCATCAATCACATATATGTAAACCACAGTCCAGGACATGGCTCCAGCCATTGTGGAGGCTGTAACATTGAGTTTGTAGGAGGCACAGTTCTCGAAATCAAGATGCTTTTGAACTGAAATCAACCCAGTGTATTGGTTTATATAAAATGTCCCATTTAAATTGCCACTTTCTATCCCATAATATATTGCAGCAGGGCTAGAGGCTGATATGGTCACCACAGGTGTTCCTTGAGCACTCGATTCACTTATTTCTGTCAAGTATTCCTCCAAAGAAAAGGCAGGTGGGGTTTGGTCTGAGATGCGAATGTGGATGTGGATAGAGCAGAGGTCACTACGCTGAGGGAAGCCCTGGTCAGTGGCCTTTATTGTTAAGTGGAAGTGATCCTGAGACTGAAGATCCAAAGGTTTGGACACACTGATGGAGCCCAGCTCTGGATGTATAGAGAAGATGTTGTCAATATTACCTGCAAGGGGTAAGAAAATAGTGTGTTACACAATTTACCTATTCCAAAAGAAAGAGAGAGCAGGGCTGTCTGTCTGCTGACTAAAGCTTCCATTTAAACACACAAATATGAGAGCAATGCCAATCTGAATATCAACTCTTGGCGAGTATTGTTCAAAATGTTGTACTATCCATTAAAACAATCAATGTAAAAGTGATCTGATAATGGTTTGAGATAAGTCAATTTCCAATTTCCAATATCAATTAATATTAAGAAATTATGATTCTACTTCAGTTATAAGCCTCTTTCTAGAATCAGGTGATTTTTACACATTTGCAGATTCATCTAAAGATTCTGACTCAGATTCAGCTAAATAACCTTAACCTTTCTAATATGCACTTTTTCCACCTTTTTCAGATTAAGCAGCTGTGCTTTGCTAAAACAATTCCTCCAATTTTGTAAGCTGAATCTATGTTTGTTTCTATTACTGAATGCTAAGTTTAAATGGCTCACCTCAGTCATATGATTACGTTTTCACATTTGGACTTCTGAAAGGCGAGTCGAGACAGTGAGCAATGGGGACATATACTAGACCATGTACACATCCCTCCACATGTGCACGGAACCGTTTAGTGCAATGGAAGACCTTACACTGAGTCAATTTCACAAAAGAAACACTAACCAAGATATGCCCTGACAAAACTGAGAGGTTTCCTAAAGACCTTCCATAAACCTGGCAACCCTTTTGAACATCCTGGCTATCAACAAAAAAAGCCCCCAATAAATACCTGAGCTGAGGTCGAAGCTGTCACATTTTCCCAGGGGCTTCAATCGTACATGATCTACAATATCCTTTTGAGAAATCTAACACTATTGCAAGAGGATGAAAGTTGTATGGCTCAGCTATTCCACAAATCTCTCAGAGGGTCAAGATATCTCTGTGTAATTACCCGTGTGAGAAGCAAACATAGTAGCAATAAAACGGAAACCTGGAAGCTGAAATTAAAACCCCCAACAGAAAATCATGACGGTAAGAGAGACACGTTCTGCCATCTCTCAGATATCAGCATCATGTCCTTGAACCCTTTGCTTCAAGGAGGGCCCTCAAATGGCTGACATTTGAAGGCTGTGGTTCCCATACATCAGTATTAAAAATGATGGCAGCTCCCAGATATGAATATGTGTAACAGAATGAATATGAATTTGAGCTGATATGATTGGAGCTGAACAAAAGCAGTCATGAATAAAGATAAAAATAGCCCCTTTGCTACTCACCAGAATGCAGAGAGTAAGTGATGTCAGCATTGCTGCCCATATCCTTATCCAGAGCCTTGACCTGGATGACCTTGGAGCCGCTAGGGGATAGGTTGGAGATGCTGATCTCGTAGCGGGGGCTGAGGAACACCGGTGAGTGGTCGTTACAGTCCTCCACCTGAATCACCACCTTCACAAAGTTCCTCTTGACTGGGATCTCCTGGTCACGAACCTGAGGAAGAGGTTAAAGGTTAACGGTTAGTGTTTTTGTCAGGGGAGATTGATGCATATATTTGTAATATATGTTTGAAGACTTCTTTTGTAGCTTGTTTTCTTTCCTTTATTTAAAGTGAGGTCCGGGAACCCCAGTAGTCCTTCTCCAGAAGAAAGGAGAATACATGATTTTCACTATAATTCCATCCATAAGTCAAACAATGACAGCATGTGTGACTATTGTCTATATGACAGATGGCTTCTCCAATGACTATATGTTATGGGTCTCACAGATTTTCTATAATAATCTATCTAAAGTCAAAAAGACAAAATCATATTTTGTGTCAGTTTAGGGTCCTTGATGTGGAAAAAACATGTGAGAACCACTGCCTTATTTTATTTGTTTTATTGTTTTATTTATTAGTATTTGTGTGCTATTTAGTTTTCTTCAAAGCACTTAAATTATTTATTATAATCATTTCAAATTAGATAAAACTTACTGTTTTTAAGATGATCAGCACACAATATAACATGTATTATTCATAATCACAATAATATTTAACATGTTGCATATTTATAGAGAAGCTAAAATACAATCATGTTAAAAATAAGTAATTAATGAATATATATATAATCAAGGTAAATGACTTTAGATAAATGTGAAAATAAAGCTTGTTGGAATTCACCTTGAGCAGTATTTCTTATAAGAATTTTTCTATATATAAAAAGTGTTGTGATTTGTCAGTCAGTCAGACATCTTCTATACCCGCTTATTCCTCATTAGGGTCGCAGGGGTCTGCTGGAGCGTTTACCATAACAATGAGTGTGTGGACAGAGATAATTTCATAATCCAGCTCCTCTGTCATCACCAGGATCCCGCTCTTTGGGTCCAAATGGAAGAACTTGGTGCTGTCCGGATGGAGACTGCTGTGTATCGAGTACACCAGTTTACTGTTGGTGTCAGCGTCCTGCGCGCTGATCTGCAGGATGTCCTTCCATGGGGAGGTGTCCTCAGGAACTCTCACCTTCAGCAATAAAACAATCAATGACAATAGCAAACAACAGGGTTGTAATAATAAAAAGGGAATCAGAATTCTACAACTCTGACTTTTCAATTTGACCATAAATTTTTATTGTTTGAAGGACAGAAAAGCTTGAGAAAAGAAAGCTAAGAGACAAGATGAAAATATATTGATTACTGTGATTAAGGAAATAATAGTAATGCAGGTGCATTTGTACAACTGATAACAATAGTAAAGACTCTCAGGATTTTTAATCTCAGCCACAAAAACTTGTATAAAACAGAATTTAAATCAATAAAGAACAATCAGAAGAGCATCAATCAGAATGATCACCATAAGTATCACATCAGGGTTATTTCTCTTTTGTTAAATCCAAAAACGAAGAGTAATGTGAAAGTGACAAGTTGGAAGCTGTATTGATTTTCGCAACTAATTCACAGTAGGAACGAAACCTTTCTAGAGCTATCACTTTCACACCTGGTTGCAGATCTGACATATTGCATTATCTGCAAACAAAGTCCTCTTAGGAAGTACTCTGCAGTTTACCTGTGGGTTCTGCTACTCTGGACACTATTCACACTATCTTCTGAATTTAAATTAATCTCAAGCGTACTCCACTGATATAAATTTGTACTCACCAAACATAACTCAATGGACTCAAAGACTAAATTATGTACACACAATGAAACCTATAATGGCATCCGCAAATAAAGATGAATACATTTCTACGAAGATGTGATACGTGTGCGGATACACTGAGGACTATGAAGAATTAAAAATATCAACTCTGCTCAATGTCCTGAATTGTTGAAAAAAATTAAAGGTTTGTACAGTTCTGCTGGGAATGAGTTTTGAAACATGGAACAACTAGACCTTATACTCAAAAAGATAAGAAAGTCCTCCTCCTGTCTCATGGTGGACAGTTTAATAAAAACAGATGTAAACGTTGTAGTAGAATTTTTCTTATAATCACAATCTTATATACAGATAAACTCTCACCTCATATAATGTCTTTAGGAAGAAGGGACGATGCTCATTCATGTCCAGCACACGGATATAGGCCTGCAGATGGAACACATAGGGTTTCAGAAAAATGGACGCTTAGCATGAACAACACTAAATATGGAACACAGTGCTCTGAAGCTTCTTCACACACAGAAGCTGAGATTTTCCAAATTAAATTAAATTAAATGAGGACATGAATAAAGTTGTTTTGGGCTAATGTTGCTGTTGCTGACTCGTGACACATGAAGTGAAACTTAAAAAAGAAAAAAATATTTTTTTTTCATCCAGGTTTCAGAAAGAAAAACTAGCTTTTAATTTGTTTGTTTGTTTATTATTTCTTTTATGTCATTCATAATCTTACAGAGATGTTATGGAGTTTTGATTCCTGTTTGCACACTTGTTTTGTTTCCTGGTTCCTTCTTTATACATTAAAATGTACAATATGTAATTTTCTGTCACGTGGGGTCTCAATCAAAACAAGAACAAAAGACAGAGTCAATGACATCATAAAGTAGCCTGGGAATGTGGGAGCTTCTAATAAAACGAGCCCAGCTTGTTTCTCTAATATCTTAAGATCCAGATATTCAGGTTTGTTTGTTTTTTTGTAGCAGGAGCTGAATTATCTATATAGGTCTCTCTCACCAAAACAAACAGACATGATTCAAGGTAGAAACTGAATGAAGCAGTTTCACATTGAAAAACTTTTTATCTTATGCTGCTACCCAAACTAATGCTAATGCTACAGCTGTTCTGTTTGTTGCTTTGAAGATCCAGACATCTGATGGCCGGTGAAAAATAGTAAAAAAAAAAAAAAACAACAATTATTCAATTATAAAGATAAATATACATTTTATCTTTGCATCTACATTATGTAGCATGTATTGATCTTATTCATGTGTGTCTTTAGTCTGGAAGCAGCCGCCCATGTTCCTCACCTGTGTGGTGGCCCTGCGGTAGCCGTCAGTGACCTGCACTGTCAGGTTGTAGTTGGAGCACCGCGATGCATCGAGGCGGCGGGCGATGCTGATGGTTCCTGTATTCTTCTGGATGTCAAAGTCATTGTTGTCATCACCACCTGAGAGACAAAATGCCAAGGAGAGAAAAGAGGAAAGACTTGTTATGTCAACTGTTGATGTCACAGTAGGTGGAGGTTATGCATCAGATTGTGTCAACCTGTCAGCATTAATATCTTAGATGCTGTCTCAGACACTGCTGGTCTGATTTTGACTGGTTGCCACGGTGATTCATCGTGACATC